>JBAMNC010000563.1:2107500-2464040 GCA_037902135.1 Cetoscarus ocellatus | reverse complement strand
AGCCATCTCTTGCCCTTTAGACATGGTGTCAGAATACGGAGACCAGCTGCAGCTACACACACAATGTCACAATATATTTGTACAACATTCAGCAGCGCCAAGCTTTGTTAGGCCAAGGTTCCCCGAAGTTGAGCACTCTACCCATGCGTCACATCTATGCTGGCGAACATTTATAATCCATCTACAATTAGTCAGTGGGTCGCCGGTTAATGTCATACTCCATCAGCATGACATCTCTCTCTGCTATACATACTGTATGTTGACCTGCATTGAAAATTGACCCTGGGAACGTTCTTTCACCAAAATTTAGATGATTACTCAATGTTGGTCAAATGTCAGCTACAATAAGTTGATGTGTGAATGCCTATAGAGTAATCTGACAAGCCAGATGACGGTTTTTGCATCTTCCTGAGATATATTTCACTTGTACTGGAGAGAAAAGAAAGTCTCCATTGTAACATGTCATAACATATCTCTTGTCATAATTGTTCATCAGAACCAAGAAAAAGATCTAGGATTTCTATTTATCTTGCTGAGATTGAAACATCTATTGATATTGTTTTGATTTTCTGCACTCCTTTGAGGTTACTGCATCTTTTCAACATTGAAAACCTAAAATTGCTTCCTCGTTTTAGGTTCATTTTGCACCGCTCTGCAGAAAAACACGTGCTGTCATAACGTTAAAACGCTTTTTACATTATCTATATGCATGCTAATGAATCATAGGCGGCGCAGATGTTACACACAAGTTGACATAAAAATAAACAACCTCGTAAATTGCTTCTGTACTTTCCGAGGTGTAACATCCACACAAGTCAAGTGACAAAAAACAAATATGCTGCTGCCCCTGTTGCCAAAGCACCTAACAGCACTTGTAAAAAGCTCCTGCTCATTTGCTCACTGCTCCTCTCTGTGAACCATGTTTGCACGCTGAAATTAAATAGTTAATGTGTTCAGGTGTGTGTCTTTGTGTGTGCGGGCTCACTCGTCAGGTATGCAGTAATCTCTGACTGTCCTGTGCCAAGTTTCTGTTTACCTCAGTCATCGCCTCAACCGCTTTATTGAGCTTGTTTATCTCCTCCCTCCCTCTTTTCTTTTTTCCTCTCCTTCCATGAAACCTCGGTAACAGCTGAATGAAAATAAGAGCTGAATCTGATCCGTGCAGTGTTTCCGTCATGTGTTTGGTTTCACATTGCTGCAGAGGACAATGACACCTTTCTGCTCTGGGTTCATTTGCAGATATTAGCTGGAATAAGAGGGTAGGGTGGCGGTGCTGCTGCAGTGTTTATTGACACACACTTATAAAGGGTGAGGAGTCAGTGTGGACACATCTTAATGCACTACAACACATGTTCAACACTCTTTAGAAAAAGACTATTGTGTTCATTTTTGTGTGTTTTCCTTCCATCCTCCATCTGCCAACACTGAAAGTCCTCCTTTGACAGAAAAACCCACTCAGCCTGTTCGGGCCCTCAGCCTCCACAGCTGCAGCTTGTGCATTGTGTGTGAGGCGCACATACCATTCAGTCACATACTGTATGTGTACACAGTGCTACAGTTTGTCCCTTTCTTTGGTGGGTGGTGCTTGCACTTGTTGCATAGTGTGCATAGTGTGCATACTGCAGTGCATGCAGAGGTGGTTTTACCATGAGATAAACTGTCCTGGGCCCTGTGCTCCAAGGGGCATCAGGATATAGACACTATAGGTGTGCATACAATATAACACAAACGTCGAGGGGTGCAGATAGCCAAGCTGTTATGACTGGGGGCCAAGTGGTAACCTCTGGTGTTGGAAGATGAATTTAATGCAGAAGTGCTAAAAAACTGAAGTTCCTGAAGTCACGAACACTCTACACGCTTTTTAAAGCAGAAAAAATATGTTTACAGCTGATGAAAAAAAACCGCCTTGGTCTGAAAAGTTTAATATCCTATATTAACCTTTCTCCAGTTTTATTTGCTCCTTAGAGTGTTGTATATGCCTCCTCTGCATGAAAGAGTACCTCTAAGCACAAGTCAAAAAACCTGCATCAACAGGACCTCTTCCCCTCCTTATAGCACCATAATTGTCTGAAATGACTTGTTGCCTGGCCTCTTTAAAAAAAAACGACCATTGTGACATCATACCATTGTTTCATTGGAAAAGCCCAAGGCAGGGCATTGGTGCATCTAATTTGATACATCACTGAATAAATGTCTCCTTTGGTCAACATTTTTATTGATTCGTAACTTAACAAAGGGCTGAATTAATAACATTTTACACATATGAACATATGAACAAAAAGATGCAAGATCACCAGCCCTAGTAGGCTGTCAATAGAGTGGTGCAGGGATGACGCATTTTTGTAGACAAGTGCGGATGTTAGAATCACACTGGTTTTCCTAATCGAGATGGTTCTCATGGTTGTGGCAATAGTGTCTGAACAATTGATAATTAGAAAACAATCAGAAATGCTTGCTGTTTGGTCCCAGGCCATTTTTTTTGTCCTTGCACTTAGCAGTCATTCAGCAGTAGTTGTTTCAAACATGCAACACTCGTTTAAGATTCAAAAGCAGGCAGCATGAGATGCATTTGTGTGTGTAGCAGGGGAAAGCTTCTTGCCAGTACAATCCACCTTTCAAGACATTCACAGTATGAATTTTAATAACTAACTGAAGCAAATATGGAGGGTAAAAAATCTTCACAGCTCTAAAGCTTTTTTAAATGCTTTGCACTTTTCTTGCCGTGCAAATGTGATTTACGTTATCCCTCTTGTTTATGCTGATGTCTGCTACGCTGCTATTTTTGCATTAATGCAGTTATTGCAGTTAATATTAGTCAGTTACTAAGACTTTACTATAAACTGTCCTCCCATTGTGCCAGTTTCACCTAGTTGGCCAACTGTGCAATTTAGACAGAGCTCTTTCTTTTAGATAAATTATGACAGGAGATCACAGATTTCTCTGCTTCACAACCACCTCAAAAAGCAGTCAAATGTCCACATATGAAGCAAAATAAAATAAGATAGAAGGGCCTCATTTTGGTCCTCTACAGGGGCCTCAAATTTACATGAGCCTCCCCTGAGTGAGTCGAGGGTTCTTGATTCTGTTGCAAGTATTTCTCAACAGGCAATTCAAGGGGAGCAGAGTCAACAGCTCAAGTTGTTTACCGATAGTGTCGAGCAGCTCTTAACAAAGGTGGGGCAGATAAAGAGCTTCACCCTTGAGAGACTCATAAACCGACATTATTGCAGTTGAACGGCTTTTAATGTGCAACTGTTTCTCAGTCTCAAAGCAATTTAGAGACCTCATAGGACTCAGTGTTAAAGTCTTAACTCCTCATATCTACAGTTCCAGACAGCTATCATGTTTAGAACAGACGAATGAAAGCAAACGGCTGCAAATCAACATAACTGAAGTTACAGTAAAAAACAGAAATATTTTCCCTGCTAGACAAAGATTAGTAACTTAACCTTTAAACTAAGAAACACCTATAAGTCTACATTCACAAACAAAGCTTGGTATTTTAGTGTCCTTGTCCCAGAGTCTAATCACCAAAGAAGAACTGATTTATCAACAGAGGCATGACTATCCTCTCTGCAGTTGGCTGCTAAATGCCTACTCTCAGCTACAAACCGGTAAACTGGTTTTATGTCTAAAGGTTGAAACATGAACAAACTTTACAGCTCTGTATATACTTATCATTGACATCTGAGGGAAAACTAAAATGCAGCTTTCTCTATGTTACATATTCATGCTTGTTGACATCCAGGTCACAGTCCAGCACAGAGATTGCATTGTAGGTGATATCTGCAAACTCAACAGCATCTTAGTCTAAAATACAGTTATTTACTTTTAAAGGTCTATACAGTAAGTAACTGTAATTAGCATTATTGGTGATGATCTGAGTTTTTATGTGCACATTTTTAATGATTTTATTGATTCAATGGAATTTTAAAAAAAACACACATCTTGGATTGGACAAATGATTATGTAAATGTATTTTGTAAAATATTGTAAAATAATGTATTGCTTGAAATGATTATCAAAATATTCTGAAATGCAGTAATTGTGCTATTTCTAAAAATACAGTAAGTATGCTGTATGCATGCTTGCAATACTCCGGTTGAAAATACAGTTATTGCTTAAAATTGAAATATATTAATAATACTAGTAAGATGTTTCCAGTAGCTCATTGGCACCCAGCTGCCAGGAAGTTACTGTAAAATTTACAGCAACCTGTTTTGACAATGTGCGGTTCAATACAGTGTGTGGTTTGGGTCCATCTGAGGTTTACACATGTGAGAGAAAATTGATCTAGCACTGCATACAATAAAGTACCTTGTCAGTCTCACATGTACAGTTTTAGTCAGACTAAAGTAATAATCAGAATTATTTCAATCATATTGAATGTCCACAAAAAGCAGCAAACTCTAGCGTTAAAAAAAGAAGCCAATGAGGAAACATAATCAAGCCTTCAGTTCTTCAAATATACACCTGAGTGTGGCTGCATAAGCACTGGTGGTTATCCACACTCTATGTTAAAAAGCTACATATTAAGGTGCTAGAGATGTTGCCTTTGTGGGCTATATGGTAATGATTTGTGGAAGGGTGGTTGGTGATAGGTGTAATGCAGGGGTGCCCAAACTATGTCCTTGGGCTCAGCGGTTCACTTTTATTTGGCCCTCTGTGAATTCTAAAAATGAGATGAAATGTCATTTTGTGGATCAAGTTGTGCCAATAATCGAGCATCAACTCCTCTTTGACTTTCAGCAGATATAGCGCAGTTTGCCAGGGCTGACTGAGGCCCCTTGCAATTTGATGTACCATCTCAAATACCCTTAGCAATGATTAACTAATTTTTTCAAGAGGCTATTAGTAACAAGCTGTGGTGTCAGGTTTTTCTTCAGCCATATTCAGTTATCAAGCATATTTTGACAATTACTGGATTGGATTTATGAATATGAAAAGAATAAAGTAAAGCATGTCAATGTGGTCCAGTCATCTGTAAATTTTTGTATGTTGCCTTTGGTTAAAAAAAAAAAAAAAAAGTTTGAACACTTCTAATGTAATGTGCAGCATTTAGATACTGCTGCCTCTGCGTGAGCAAAGCTCCTCTGCTGGTTTTCAGACTCCATGACTTTAAGTGTTAAGATAAACCTTGACATCATCAGGTCACATATGTCAATCATGAGAATAATTATTACATAAATGCCTCAGAATGCCTTGTTCTTACTCCTGTAACAACAAAATTTTCCCTCCAGTAAAGAAGTTTTCATGAAATTATTGTCAGGTCATTTTCCATGATCCAAAGGTCTTCTCAAGAGCATGGAGTTTTTTCTGTAAAGTAAGCCATGTGAGATAAATGCTCAGTTTCAGAATATCTAAACCTAATATTAACCCAATACCATTCTAAAACCACTGAAAGGGATCAAATGTTTGAACATTTTTTTTATCTGAAAGTTGTTTACTTACAGCCATTTCCAGTAAAGCCAGTGTTCTCAGAAACACAATAAAATGACTCTTATCAGGACTTTATTGAGGACATGCTTTTAGTGCTGATGTCTTTCTGTTACACAAACACACTCACACACTTTGACCTCTTCAAGTACCTGTGGAGTTAATAATCATTAGCCCTTTAATGCCCTTGTTGATCCTGCTGTTCTGCTAGGCTCCAGTTTGGCTCGTATTTCAGATGCAGGAATGTGTTTGTGAGTGTGTTGAGCACAAACACACCTGAGACACTGCGTGTTTGTGATAAATTAACAATACTCCAGTCATTGTGCACAACAACCAACAATCACTGTTGGCAAGGTGTTTCTGTTTTACATAACAAAGAAAAAAATCACAAGTTGAGTGGTTCAAGCATCTGCTTCAACAGAGGTCAGAGTCAAAAAACCAAAACAATAAAAAACCAAAACATTCAGAAAGTTTTGTGATGGGACTTTAATCTTTTATGATAATGACATTAAACTAAGAAATTAACAGAATGATCTTTATGGGCTATTTCATCATTTGATGCAGTATAATTAAGATGCTGAAGGGTTGCAGCTCTATAATATTTGCCCAAGTGTTCTGCTGGCCCCACAGTGATAGAACTTTGGGACACTACTGCTCATTTTATTATTGCTGCAAAACTATTTGCAATTGTGTACACTGATCCACAGATGCAAAAAAAAACCCTCCACAAATCTGTGTGAAGATCCACAA
Source organism: Cetoscarus ocellatus (assembly GCA_037902135.1). Lineage (NCBI taxonomy): Eukaryota > Metazoa > Chordata > Actinopteri > Labriformes > Labridae > Cetoscarus > Cetoscarus ocellatus. The sequence goes on along the minus strand of JBAMNC010000563.1, from coordinate 2,457,854 downwards.
ATGCAGGTGCAGCTCTGCAAAACTATAGATCAATTTGTAAGGGTGAACTTTGTGCATCTTTAGCTTTAAGTCACACACAAGTCAATAGACAAACCTCTTAATTGTCTGTTTGCTCACATGCAAATTTTGTAACACTGCTACTGTGCAAGATCCACAAATGTGAACACAGATTTGTGTTTGTGCAGGCTTTTTGTAGCCCTCGGCTCAGGCTTACAGGCCTGCTTTCTACAGTTATCTGAACACTGTCATATCAAGCATTTTACTTTTTTACTGCCCCTCTTAGCTACTGTCATGTACTGATAAACCTGTAGCACATTTTTTTCTTGTTTTGCCATGGTCAAATCAATGTGTTGATTTTTTTTTTCAAAATAAAAGCAGTTTTATCTTAACAGGAAAGGAGGTAGTCTTAGCTCAGGGCAGTAAAAAATTCAAAGTAAAAGCAAAACAGAGAAAAATTTTTTTGAAAAACCTCAACTGTAAATACTTGCACAGAAAAAGTCAATAAACTGGAACTCCCACAGTTTTATTCTTTACATTAAATAAGCATAGGTGCACTTTAGTGCTAATAGTAGCAGTTTTGGGAGTGGTAATATGTGAGCAAAACTGTAGCAGCCTACATACAACTCAAAGTGGTCATATTTTACCAAACTTGGGTTAATTCTATTTGTTTTCAATGACCGACAGAGTAACCAGCTTTACATTATGCAGGATAAAAACATAGTGCATCAGGAACAATGTTATGTGATAGTTTTTTATAATGCTTGGGCAAATTAGTAAAGAAACATTTGATCTTACAAACCCTCCCTGAAGAGGCTTTATTTTGCTGTGACTCTGGTTCAAGTATTCGATTTTGATGACTGCTAGAGTATGTTCACTATCACTACTGTTAAAAATAAAATAGTTCTCACATACTGAGTACCCATGATCCACCTTTATCCTCACTCCTTTGGAGCTCCTGTCACTTTTGGGCCTCCCTCACACGGGCCCAGACCACTCTGATCGGGTGGCCATTCTGCACTGCGATTAGTTTATTACAGTTCAGTGTCATGTTTCCAACAGATCTGAATTCTGTCTACAGTCTATGCTCTGCACTGAGCAAGCTACCCTGAGCAAATGGGCTTGAACTGCTGACATAACAATCGTGGGACTTTACAGTGGTAGGTCTTTCAGACAGGCAGGGGAATCAGCTGTTTGGAGGAGGAGAGTGAGAAGTCCAGATGCAACAGGCTTCATTTCAGAGGAGACATTTAAAAGAAAAAAGGGAACTAGAACTCAAGAAGCATCATACGCTCTCATAAAGTCTCCTTTTATAGTTTTAAATATTGTCAAACAGCCAGGTTCTTATGAGATACTGCCCATGCTATTGGCTTGTTTCACAGTGTTTATTCATCCTCCTATGTTTAAATCCAGGTCTGAGGGCATTTCAGCAGAAAGGCAGCGACCATTAGGTGCAGCTACAGTGGTGACCAGTGACAAGCGGCTCATTTAGGCACATACTTTGACCTGGTGTTTCGGCATGTATTAAAAAAAGATAAATAAGTTTAAACTCTTTGACATCTAATGCCTGTCATTTAGTTGTTATCAGACTTATACTGTGAAGCCAGCTAACCATGTGCTTAAAACTGTTTTTGATTGTGATTAACCATAAAAATGAGGCAATACATTTTAAGCCAAAAATGTTAGTTGTTTGACAGCATTACTTTACATAATGTAGAAATTGTCTTCATTGTCGCAGGTGAGTGGATTTAATGGAGTAAAGTTCAAACCACAGCTGATGGGCAGAGAAGGGGTGATGTCTTTGTGAGAGCAGTTCAATACTTCATGGTCAAAACTATACGAATTTTCATACTAAACAACATAAAATGGCGACAGTAAATTTACTCATTTACTTAAGTTTGAAATGATCTCAGAGCTGCTGCCTCAGGGTTGATTGATGCAGACTTTCATTTAAAAATATACCAAAAACTTTGTTCTGAAAACTGTAGTGTTTCTTTTATCTGAAACTTGGGCACCCCAATATGAGAACACACCTGAAAGCAGGCGTACATATCTTATATGTTTTTATTGGACCCAGTTCTGATTCCTGGATTACACTTGGACCAGCTGTGTTGTTTACTTCTTTGTTCTGTCATCATTTTCTCTCTCCTGGTTGACATTTGAATAGCAAAGCAGCCTTCGAGTGACGCTGAACTCCCACACACCATAAACAAGGCCTCATATGTTTGTTCCAGAGAACGATGGGCCCCATGCACAACGCTCTGCCTGTTTCATACTGTTACAGTGCATTCTTTCATGTTGTGGGAGCAGAACATGGCAGCTTGTAGTGAGTGGCATAAAACACTCTTTATATGTAAATCTGCATAAATTAATGATGGCAGTACATTTTAATTGCCTCTGCCAAAGAGGTTATCTTTTTGCTGGCATTTGTCTGTTTGTCTGTTTATTTGTGTGTCAACACATTTTATGAATTCCAGGAAATGTTTGTCAAGGCACAAGAAAGAAGTGGTGATCCAAATGTGGATGTGGGTTCAGGATTTTTTTTTAACCCTATTAGGCCTGTTGTATCATATTTGATACATTTATGATACCTCTATCTAATCACTATGATCAACAAATTACTAAAAAAAAAAACATCTGAATACAATCTGATAAATGATAAAAAAAAAAATGTCCTCAAGTGGATTATCAGTCGCCAAAAACACCTAATGTATCAAATGAGATACAAAAAATATATGTTAAATTTTATGGAAATTTTGATGTTTTAGGATTTCAGTAGAAAGTGAAATAAACATTTCAGCTCCAAAAAGAATTTTCTGGCTATAATTTTTTTTCTTGCATTAAAGGGTTAATTTTGCTTAATAGCTCAGTTTTTCACATTTATGAGAATATCTTGGTTAGAATGTCAGAAAGGCTGTGGGGGAGGTTTGTGCACCTCTATTTTGTATTGTGATGTTACTACACAAACTTTAAAAGGTGTTTTGCACCATTCATTCAGATGGAGCATATAACAATTACTAATCAACTACATTTACATTCAAGTAATGATTAATCAAATATATGATGACTAAGTATAAATTTCTGTACAAACCTTTCATATTTACTGATTCCATGGAAATTTTTACATTTGGATTCACTATGGAGACATTTCAAGCCTGAGCATTTTCTCTGTTACTCTAGTTTATTTATTTAGTTCAGTCCAATTTAAAGATAGTTTGTTGGTTTCTGGCTCTGAAATGACTACCAGTCAATTATGAGTTAATCCATGCAACATATGTTTTAGTTGAGCAATCCCATTGCCTTTACATTTCAAGAAGTTTTCAGATCTAGGGAAACCTAATTTACGTGGGTGTAATTCTAGGATGAGTTTTCTTATGATGGTTGGCAAGAAGGACTTTAATAAAATGGTCCTACTTACAATAACCTGCAGATTCTAACATCTGCAAGTAGAGAAAACGTCACAGAAGAGGCAGAGAGTGAAACAGAGCTCTAAATGACAGTTATTGCACATAACCTGCTGTTTTTCCATACTCAAAAAATGTACAAGCAACACCAGCGATCTAATACATTATGTTTTTATAATCATCTTCATGGTCACAAATAAATCAAACTGGACACAGTGTGGTGGTGACTATTTATTGATTATAGGAACATTTTGGTTGTGTGATATTCTGATATCAAAGACCTTCATTAACTAGATTCCATATTTTATTTTTCTAGTGGTTGTCTGCTCAGGCACCCAAAATTTTTTGAGCACAACAGGAAACTCGGAGATCCAGTACAACCTGATGAAGGATAAGTACAGTGGCTGCGAGATCGTGATGGGAAACCTTGAGATAACCTCGATGGAGCCCACCAGAGACTTCTCCTTTTTACGGGTGAGTTTCTATAAACCCATCAAGGCATCAAGACACAGGGGTGTATGGGGTGGTAGACTGGGTTCAGATAGGCCCCACGGAAATTTGATCGAAAAAACTATAATCTTACATTTCCGTTCATTGGCTATATGCTTAGTCAGAGGTGGACTTACGTGCAAAATCATTTACAGATTAATGGAGGGAGGATTATGTAATTTTCCAGGCAAACCCAGATGTTTGCATTTTGTTGAGTCCCTTGACGCAAAAACATTGTTTCTTTCAATCCCTTAAAAAAACATTGTGTTAAAATAGCTTAATAATCTTTATAAATGAATGCTACTTTCATATTTTTGAAGAATAAAATAAATATCCCACTGTCATAAACTAAAGCTTTCTGTCATTGTTACTCTATACAATCAGTGTATTTGCATAATGGGGCTTAAATTGGACTATTGAAAAACATGCAACCATGTTTATGTGACTTTATTCGTACAACATCCCATATTATAAAGCTTGACATGATTTATTGCTGTGTTTGGGGGTCACTTCATTCAAACTGGTCTTGATGTTCTGCATTGTGCTTTGACCTGGAGGTCAGTCAGAATAAGGGGGTAGCTGGTAAACAAACAGGATCCCAAGCATTTCATTTGTACTAAAAAAAGAGAAGCAAAGGGAACCTGTAAAGCTTTAAAGTTGACCATTATTTTCACTGCTAATCATACAACCATTTTGTTGATTCTTACATTGTGTTTAATTGATTGGAAGGAGACACAATTGCTCAACAGGGAGAAAAGGGTCTATTATAGAGCAGATGGGGGAACATTGCCACCTAACTCACTCCTAAAGGCAGGCAGACTATTGTCAATTCATTGATTCTTCACAGGTGCTTGTATACTGCATGCAGGGTCTCTACTTTTAGACCATTTTAAAGCCCAAAGTGAGAAAAATTTTGACCGTTTCCCACTGCAGAAGAAATTGCAATTAAGACATATGTAAACAAAATAGGGCTTAAAATATCAATAAATTTTAAAAAAAAGTCTTCTTACAATTGTTGCCATCAGCCCAAAAAATTGAGACAGTGAACATTTAGTTCAATATATGATACAATAACATGTATGTAACAGCTAAACTCCTCCATACATGAGAGACTGTTTGATGCAGTCTGAAAGTTTTTTTTAATTAAACTCACTTTAATAACAATAATAATATAAAACTTTTCTGGAGAACTTCACCTCACTCACAAACCTTAGGGTACACAAAAGTATAAAAAATATTGCTACAGACTTAGACGGATCAGACAGTCCTAGTCAAAATGCCATTGTGAATGTAAGGCCTCAGTCAAGTAAAAATTGGAGTTTTAAACTTTTATGGCCTTGAATTGGTAACAAAATGCAAGTCCAGTCTTAGTAAGACTTTTTAAGGATCCATTGGAAACCTGTGCATGTGGATGGCAGTTCTGTTAGATGGCCTAATATGGCTTAATGATGAATATGAACCCCTTTTCCTCCTCTTTACTCTTTACTAAGTTTTAACCACAAATTGATGAAATAATTATAATAATATAACTTTCATTTGGACAATCATTAAAGAATTTTTTTAACAATTGTTTCATAAAATGAAGGTTTCTGACTATTTTGTTGTCACATTGAAAATAAACTGGAGGCAACAACAGTTAAATGCTAAAGCTGTAAGCTCAGAGAAAGCCGGGGTGAACAAAAATCAGACTCGAATCTACATTTCCTGTGATGAACATCATGAAAAATAATTCTAAAAATTACTTGAAACACAGCCATTTTCAGGTGAATTAAGCATTTCACTGATTCTTACCACCATTATCAATTAGTTATATTGCTCTCTGACACTCAATGGATAGAACTGCTGGTCTGGCACAAAAATTGTGATGTCAGTGCATACCCTCTATTAAGGTGTACCTCAGCCTAACTTTCGATTTTTAACATATCCCATTAAAAATAGATATAAGAGAAGACTAAAAAAGTGCTGTCTCTTCTAACTTGTTCTCTAGTTTGGCCCCTAACTGAGTCTGAACACACTCCTAAAACAACAAAAAGTGAGACAGCGTATCTGTGTTGTTTTCCGAGGACTAGAATATGTGTGTCACCAAGCTCCATGGTAAGAAGTCTAGACATTGATTTAGATCATCATCATCATTTTAATGAAAAGCAAAACATCTGTCAAGTACTGATGATGTTTTTGTCTCAAGGGCACAATGAGCTCATATATGTCCTTTTTCTTAAATCAATCACTGCAAAATAGTCATGGTGACTAACAACACAAGCAAAAACACCTCAGCTTCCAGAAAGTGGTTCTGATAACAGTCTGGGAGACTTGTAAAAGTAGGACAAGGTCAACAAGGTCATTTTCTCTGTACTTCCTTCAACACTGTGTGATTTCTAACCCATGCAGTCTATCCGGGAGGTGACTGGCTACATCTTGATCGCCCTCAACGGGTTCAGCCGCCTTCCTCTGGACCACCTGCGGGTCATCAGGGGCACCACTCTGTATGAGAACCAGTACGCTCTGGCTGTCATGGTCAACTACCCAAAAGACGGGCAGCAGGGCCTGGAGGAACTGGGCTTGACACGCCTCACAGGTAACACAGGAAGTCCCTTTGATGGCTTGTTTAAAGAGTGGGCAGTTGGAGTGGAGCAGATAAGGATGTGACACATGTTGGAGCTCCCACACCCACACAGAGGTACCTGCAGAGTACCTGCTGTCAGAGAGCGGCAGCGTGCTTCCTGGAATGTCTCCTATAACTGCCAGTCCTACACAAGCTCACATCATAGTGTGTTGTAGTAAACAGACAATGTCACCTTTTGATAGCATGAGTCACGGGCATGTCCGGGCACACCTCAGTCATTGTATCTCTCTTACACCTGCCGCCCACAGAGATTCTGGAAGGAGGGGTCAAGATCATTCAGAACAAGTACCTGAGCTATGCCCCGCAGGTGAACTGGCTGGACATCGTGAAGGATGGGACGGCTGATATAATGATCGAAGGAAATGGTCCTAAGTGTGAGTGGATAAATAAAGATCGAGCATCAATTTGCTGATTGAAAAAAATGCCTGTACTGATAATAAAATAATGTTTTAGATCCTTGTCATGAAGCATGTAAAGGTGTTCCATGTTGGGGTCCAGGACGTGACTCATGCCAGATCTGTGAGTGAAACCATCATATGTTTTATTCCCATACATGAATCCGGCCCTTAATACTGCTAACATGCAGTGCTGAGAATGCTGCAATCCCCCAAGGTTTAATTAGGGGTGCCATCAAAATTTGGCTGTGCTGTTGCTGCAGTTACACGAAACGCACTGGGAGTTCTGAATTTAAGAGTTATGCAGTGTTATTTCAAACCAGTTTCTGTGCATCCATTACAAAATAAAACCTGAAAGAGTGACATATAAAATGCTCCAATTTTAATGCTCAGTAATTTCTTGGTTTTGGTCTTGTTTCCGTTTAATGATACAACTGTGGGGGGAGACTTTACACAATGATTGAAATCAGTAAGGGCCAGTGACATTTGGTTGGGGCACATAGGGAGTCAATCAGTTTTCAGGGGGGGCCAGTGCCCTCCTGTGCCACCATGGTAGCTCCGCCCCTGCCATTGTAGATGTCTGCAGAAGCCCAGGTCACATGTAGGACTCATGTACAGGCAAAAGTTTTGTTTCAGCTGAACATCTTAGGTAGTTTTCACACCTAGATTATTTGGGAGAGTTGTTATATGAGTTGGTATCAAGTGCACAGTCAGAATTATTTACACTGAAGGATGGGGTCATTTTGAGCATGATAATAAAGGATGTAAACTATTATTGGCATATATTATTGTTGACAGATAATCACTTATAAAGTTTATATGGTATGAAAATTTTAAAATGTAAGCATTTCTCCGGGTGTTATATACCATCATTAAGTGTGTGGAGTTTATCAAATTCATTGTTAAATTAGAAGAACTGATTTTAATCTTAAATCTCAATGAAAACAAGGCCAATGTTCTGTCAGTAGGTTGTAATATTCTGTTTATAGCCCTTGACAGGACAGAAGGAGTTTTACTGTTACTGTTTAAAATAGATTTTGAATGCACTGCAGGTATAATATTTTCATATCTCAGTATTGGTCGGTTAAAACAGGTTTGGAAATATTGGCATATTGGATATCAGTAAAAAAACAAATACTGTGCCTTCCTAATAAAAAGGATATCCCTGCTAGAAAAGGCTGTCAAACTTAACAACTCTCATCTTTCTTGCAGTAACAAAGACGGTGTGTGCCCCCCAGTGTAATGGCAGGTGCTTCGGTACAAACCCGAGTGACTGTTGTCACAGCGAATGTGTTGGAGGCTGCACAGGACCCCTGGAGACAGACTGCTTTGTGAGTCTGCAACTTTAATTCACACTTAACTTTTAAAGCACATCTGGATTTCTGTTATTGCTTTGTTTTTTAAGTGTGTACAGCAAAGCAATGGCAAATGTAAGGGTCCTGGTTTAATGGCATGTTGCTTTTGGACCAGGGTTAATATGACAACTAAATACACCATAGCCTTGCCATTACAGTAACTACAAAACTTTTTATTTCGCCAATCAGAGTCTTTAATACTCAAAACATATCTACAATCTGTTCACAGGCCTGCAAGAACTTCAACAACTCAGGCTCCTGCATGCCTCTGTGTCCTCAGACCCTCATCTACAACAAGTACACGTTTAAAATGGAGCCTAACCCCAACGCCAAGTACCAGTATGGCTCCATCTGTGTGGCTCAGTGCCCCAGTAAGTCCACACTAACACACATGTTGGCTCATACACATACGCTTACATGACAGATTTCCATTTTAGATGCTGATCTCTACCATCATTGCTGATGTTTTTTTGGTTAAGTTTACATTCTTCTTACTCCTTTATTTTTTTTTATATTTACAGCAAACTTTGTTGTGGACGGAAGTTCATGTGTGAGCAACTGCCCCTCTGATAAAATGGAGGTGGAAAAAAATGGAGTGAAAAAATGTGAACCATGTGGAGGCCTCTGTCCCAAAGGTATTTCAGAAATGTAACCACTGCTTTAGAATGAATCTGATCTAATGATCTAACACTCCTTATAATTGAAATCAAGGCAATTATGGACGATTGAAACCAGTTTGACAAAAATATGTGTTGGAGTATCAGCAAAAGCAACAACATTTTTCAGTGTAACTTTTTATACAGAAAATACCCATTGTTATATGAGTTAATGACAGTAATGGGTGTTTAGTTTCTACCATTAGATAAATTAATTAGAACAATTGTATTTATTCAAAATCAACTTCAGTCTCATGCATTTTTTAAAAAAATGGTAAAACATCATTTTATTACATTGTTTTCCTGCGTCCTTTACAGTGATAACATAATTAGTCAAAGAGGTCATTTTATCTTTTTTTTTTTTTTTTTTAACTTATTTTCAAATATCCATTAGTGTGTTTTAAACCTATTCTCTGCATGGATATAGTACGTTTGTGCACAAGACAACAAAGTCCACAGCAACAGGACCTTTTCCTTACCTTCTGTGAACAATAACTACCATTGCCTTAACATAATGACAAAACAATGGTAGGATATTGTACGAGTAGAGCTGTCAGGGGGACAAGTTTTTTCAGGTTGCTAGTAGCGCTATGAGTAGGGAGAGAGGGAGAAGCCCTGATGCCATTAACGCTTTGTCTTGTGCTCAGAGGTACACTGTCATGCTGAGGAAACATGTAAAATACACTAAAAGGCAAAACTCAACAAGGCATGAAATGGGCTAGAAGTGAATTCAAAGGTTTATTCACTGATTTGTACATGAAATATAAATGAATATCACTTTACATTATTCCTAAAATTTATTTTTCATTTTGCATAATGTACTTTTTTTTTTTTTTAATAAGATACCAATTCATATTTCAGGAAAAATTTTGGGTTTGAAATCCTTACCTCCACAGTAATCTTATCTGTCACATAATGAATCGGAATCTTCTTGTATTTCCAAAGCTTGTCACGGCACAGGAAGTCCCAAGAGACAGACTGTTGATGCTCGAAACATCGACAGTTTTGTAAACTGCACAAAGATAATGGGCAGTCTGCACTTCCTGGTCACTGGGATAAAAGGGTAAATAGGATTCTTGTTTAATATTTTAACCATTATATTTTTAAAGATGTAATAGCACTTTTGAAAGTATTTTCTTGTAATTTTCACAGATGTTGTTTGCAAACGGCTTTTATTAAATTCTGTTTTTTTTCTATTATTTTTTTCTCAAAGTGATGATTACAATGGTGTACCAGCCCTTGACCCGGAGAAACTGAAAATCTTCAACACTGTGAGGGAGATTACAGGTGTGTTTGTGTTAGTGTTTGTGTGTGTTTCTTCAGTTGTCACATCATGGTGTTTGCAGTCTAGTTCTGGCATCTGAAACACGATGTCTCTCTTTTCAGATGCCCTCAGTATTCAGTCATGGCCAGAAAACATGACTGACCTGTCTGTCTTCTCCAACCTCCAAACAATTCAGGGCAGAACTCTTTACAAGTGAGGAATTTGTTTTTATCTCTGTTATTCCCGTAAACTAAAGCAATGGCACTATCATGTTGCTGTTTGTTTTTTTTTTTAAACTTAACTGGAATGAATCTGATTGTGTTTTTGTGTGTTGTATCTCTTTCTGACCTTGTTTTACTTCATTTTTATCCTGTTTAGAGGATTGAACTCTAAAAGGTACAGTAAATATTTCACATGCTCGCCTGTATACACGTCTGCATTTGGGAGATCTGTAATGTTCTGATCAATCATCATTTTGCTTGGTTTATTTCATCAGTGATTATTTGTCAACCCTTTGATGCGCAACATAGGTACACCCCTTCTAATGCACAACATGAGTCAGAAATGACCCACAATCATTTCTATGGCTATTTAATGCTGGCTGAGTTTATCTTTGTTCCATCTTTTTAAATCAATTCATTTTATGATTAACTATTACAAGTATTCTTTGAGTATCTTGTTTTTGACTACCACATTTGCTTATTTTCATATTTCCCTCTTTATTCTATGAACAGAACCGGTGTTTATATTACAATGTCAAGTTTGCACACTTGGGTCAAAAATGACCCATGTGTAATTTATAATTAAATCACTTTGTCTTGTAAGTAATTTGTTTCAAGTCATTTCTTTAGCAGTGAGTGAGGGCAAACACTTATGCAGTCAATATTTACAACATTTTTATTTGTAATTTTATCACACATACCCAGATAACAAGTAACGGATAACACGGCTACTGAACTATACTGTACTTTTGTTTTGTAACTTAAAACTGCTGAATTCTGTTCTGACTGTATTCAACTGTACACAATAATATGGAAAGTTGTTTGGACATAAAATTGATATTGGTGATACCAACTGTAGTTCAGCTACCATTACTCAATTTTGGAGTTCATGTACTCAGTTTTGGTCAACTAGTGCAAAAGTAGACTGTGCTAGTGAAATGTGTCACTAGTACTACTAGTAGATTGAAAAATACTCACTAGTAGACTTTTTTGGGTCTACTAGTACTACTAGCAAAATTAAAAATGTTCAATAGTACTACTAGTAAGCCTTATGTACTAATAGGGATGGGGGAAAGCAAATTTATGCCTCCCATTGGCTTTCAAAAATATGACAACCCTCCTACCTTATTTGCATGAGGTCTACTAGTACTGCTAGTGAATCTTTTGGCTTTACTATTACTACTAGTTGACAAAAAGTATTGTACTGCTAGTGAGATATTTGAGTTTACTAATAGTATTACTAGTGTGGCACGGTGGCGCAGCAGGTAGTGCATGTCCCTCACAGCAAAAAGGTTACCAGTTAGATCCTCGGGTCGGGCAGGGCCTTGCTGTGTGAAGTTTGCATGTTCTTCCCATGCATGCGTGGGTTCTCTCCGGGCACTCTGGTTTCCTCCCACAGCTGAAAAACATCATCATTCGGTTGATTGGTGACTACCAATTGCCCTTAGGTATAAGTGTGAGCGTGAATAGTTGTCTGTCTCTGTATGTGGCCCTGTGATGGCGACCGGTTCAGGGTGTACCCCGCCTCTTGCTCAATGACAGTTGGGATAGGCTCCAGACCTCCCGCAGCCCTGAAAGGGATAAGCGATATAGAAATGAATGAAAGTACTACTAAACAAAAATTCTGTTTTACTAGTAAAGGTTTTTGGTTCACTAATGTGCAAGTAGACCTTACAAGTAAAGCAAAATTGCCTACTAGTAAAAACGTAAACTGTCAGGCATATGTCCTGGCTTGTTTCCCACTAGTACTACTAGTAAAGCTTTGAGTTTCTCCCAGTAACACTTTTTAAGTAGTACTACTAGTGATTGTAATATTTTTGAAAGCCAATGGGAACCCTAAATTGTTATTTTCCACCCCCTTATTAGCATATAAGGCTTACTAGTAGTACAAGTGAACGTTTTTCATTTTACAAGTAGCAGTGGTAGACCCAAAATAGTCTATTGTAGTACTAGTGAACATTTTTTGATCTACTTGTAGTACTTGTAACACTTTTTGCTTTACTAGTAAAGTCTGCTCGATAGTTGGCCAAAATTGAGTACATGTACTCCAAATTTGAGTTATGGTAGAGCTTAACTATGGTTGATATCAATTTTATGCAAGCAGCCTTGCAATCAACTTAGCTAAGTAGACAGCTTACAATAAAGGTTTTCAACTAAATTAGAACTTTAATGGATTATGTCAACAGCTAGCTAGCTTGCTTACAGTTACTACTTTTAACTCTCTGATAAGAAATGTATTCTCGCTCTCAAGGTACCCTAAACCTTATTACAGTTGTCTAACAGAATTGTCCTCTTATTTGTCTAAGGTAAGGTTGGAACAACCATAAAAGAAATTAAAATAAAAAAAATCAAAATACTTACATCTACTAGTTTCTCACAAAGTACTTTTATGCATGTGGGTCATTTCTGACCCATGTGTGTAAACTTGATGTAGAAATACAAAAGGTGAGATTGTTCATAAAGGAAGGAAAGGAAAACAACAATGATGATTTGTACACTCCAATAACAAGTAATTTAGTGCATACTTGTAATAGTTACTGATAAAATAAATTTATTTCAACGATATATCACAGAAATACTCAGCCATACATGAAATAACACAGAAATGGATGTGTCATTTTTGACCAGTGTTGTGCATTAGGGAGGTAATGATAAAAAAAGATGTTTACTCAAAAAGTAAGAAGGGAAAAATAAAATAAGGATGTAAGATGTTAAACGACAAGTTAATTGAGGAATAGCTTGAAGACTGAATGATTAAATAAATATATTGCCAAGATATAGATAATAAAAGCTCAGCCAGGTCACTTTTGGCTGACCTGTGCCATGTGTAACTTTTGTTGTGCATCAAAGGGTTAAGGGTGTACAAAGAGCTGGGATTACCTGATTGAGCTGGTGGTGGCAGCCACGGATTTACCACCTGGCCGATTGGGCCGGTGTCTGGGGACCTCCGACCTCTAGGGGGCCTCCTAGTCCAGAGTACTGTGTCATCCTGCCTTTGATTTTATTATATTTTTATATTATATATTAATGTTAAAGTAATGACACAGTTTCTGTCTTGAATTGTGAGATAATCTGGATTTTTTTGTATATATGCATATATTTTTTTGTCAGTATAAGTTTTCTGGTTGCTGTGCGGTGAAGGCAACAATTCAGGTGACTATGAAAGTCGAGGCTTGAAGGAGAGCAAAATGAATAAGAAACGATGGAGCAGTGGAGCAGAAAACAAAACGGCAAAAAAATAAAAACTGAGAAAGAGACTAAAGTAAGAAGACATTTGAAAGATATTTCCACTTTTTTTTATACTATCCGCCCCTTTGGCGTTTTTAGTGTGAATGAGGAGGACCAGATTGCTAGCAAGGGAGTGGGAGTTGGAAACACATCAGCGGGTAGGCATATTTAAACCTCAAATTTTTCGTCTTGCATTTATCAAAGTTTTTAAAGTTCTCAGAAACTGTGAGACATATCTATTTGTCTAAATTCTTAGCCACTTCAGAGGAAAACATGTTTAAACCAAATCTCTGACTCTGAGGCTGTGTGTGCCTCTCATCTTATAGTATCATAAATAAATGAATTATTTTGTTTTGGAGGAAAAACATCTAAACAGAAAATGAAGTGAAGGATTGGAGGAGCAGAGATGGGTTTGAAATGCCATTCATTTTACAGTAGTCCACGTGATCAAACGTTGGCATGGTGGTCAGACACTTTTAAATAAATCAGCTCATAGAGAAAGCTACCAGACAGGCTCTCTTCTTTACACTGTACCCAGAGGAAGTCTACCTGTATTTGTAATAACATCACTTATTGGTTACCACACCTGTTTGACTGTGAACTGATAATTTTTGGTACAATTAAAAGACTACGCTGCAGTGTTCTCAATGTCCATTGAGAAAGTGTTACTGCAAACATCAGTAAATCCCATGCAGCAGATCAGGCACAGGTATTGTCTTTCAGGTTGTGATCAACAGCTGCAGTCTCTGATCACAACCAGAACATTTGAGTGTAAATCCTGTATAAATTACAGGTATTTTCACAGGCTGCAATTCATACAGTAATCTTTAACAGTAAAACATATATGTGGAGAAGGGTGTGGGTGCTGTGTGAAGGGGTGGCCATTGGGGGGCCTCCAAGAATGTATGAGGCCCAGGGGCCTCTTGCATTCTTAATCCAGGCTTGGGTGGTGGGTAATCTCTATTCCAACTGTATGTCTTGCATGCTCTTTCTGATGAAAATTATGGCCTTTGGTTGATTTTTTTGAATTCTGTGTGAATGTGGCTCTCTTTTGGGAAGCCATCAATCCACACAAGGTTCTGATCTAACAAGCAAAGGAAATGTTGACAGTGACTGTGTAATCCTCTGTGACTTTTTTGAAGAGTAAACAATGTTTATACATTAAGGTGTCCTATTTTATATAACGATATTATTACACTATTAGCTGTTTGAAAGAAGTTGATTGATCATGAGCAGAATTCTGCTACCTTGGCATAACAGTACGATAAATACCATAAAATTGTGTCAAATTTTTGTGAAATACAAGAAAAAAAATTCGAAGGCAGAAGTACCAAAAATCATCAGGCATAGAGTGGTCAAAAATATATACTTAGTTAGTTGTCTTAAGAGTGTCTTGGAGTCTTTTTTTCTTGCTGTTTCAATGGCTTTGTGAATTCCCTTCCAAAGAACACCTCAAGCAAATTTAGAAAAAAATACACTGCAATGTTTAAAGTGTTGACAACTTCTGGTGAATTGAATTTCATAAGGTCACTTGTTGGATATGGCCTTATTAAACCTGAAATCATCGAATGACTCTCCAGGTTTCTTTCTGTTGGTCATTTGGTTTTTGTATTCATAGGGGGGTGAATATGTTTGTGTGTATCTTGTTTGCTCACACACCTGTCTCAAAGTGGACTCAGGTCTCAAAAGCTTTCACCAACGGGGGACACCTGAATTAACATGGAATATATTTATCCTGGGCGGCACGGTGGCGCAGCAGGTAGTGCACGTGCCTCACAGCAAGAAGGTCCCCGGTTCGATTCCCGGGTCCGGCAGGGCCTTTCTGTGTGAAGTTTGCATGTTCTTCCCGTGCATGCGTGGGTTCTCTCCGGGCACTCCGGCTTCCTCCCACAGACCAAAAAACATGCTCATTAGGTTAATTGGTCACTCTAAATTGCCCTTAGGTATGGGTGTGAGCGTGAGTGGTTGTCTGTCTCTACATGTTGCCCTGCAATCGACTGGCGACCGGTTCAGGGTGTACCCCGCCTCTCGCCCAATGACAGCTGGGATAGGCTCCAGTCCCCCGCAACCCCAAAAGGGATAGTCGGTATAGAAAATGAATGAATGAATGAATATATTTATCCTAATTGGACTTGCTCTAAGTACTAATTATCATTTTTCTCTGGGTGTCGTATGTGTTTGTACAAAAGTATGTGGATTTGTACGCTTACAAACCTCATTTCTTTGGGGTTTCATTGTCACAAATGATCCAGATTATGTTTGAACCAACTGCTATTGGAGTCTCTTTTACTTTCTTTTTCCTGGGGTGAATATGTGATCATATATTTACATGGTTTAAAGGACAAAAAAAACTAACTCTGATCATTTAACACTTTATTTATTTTTTCATATACTTTCATTGATTTACATCAGATATTGCCAAACCTTAGGTAACCATTCAGATCTTTTTCAGTAATTCCCTGCTCCTTGTAATTTCAGAGGCTATGCCCTCATGGTGATCAAGATTCCCTCTTTGACCTCACTGAGGTTGCGCTCCTTGAAGAAAATAAATGATGGCGGTGTGTACATCACAGGAAATAAGAAACTCTGCTACCCTGACACCGTCAACTGGACAAGGATCCTGAGCAGTAGCTCTCGTCCTCAACGCCGCCAGAAGCAAACTGACCTCAAGGAAAACAAACCAAGGAATCAGTGTGGTGAGTGAGGAAGGATCAGCTTTAACCAGTAAGCCATGTCAGAGTCCATGTGGATACATTCAGGTTTTGTTCTTTGGTTGTTTGCAGTTGAAGAAGGCCATGTGTGTGACCCCCTGTGCTCTTCTGATGGGTGCTGGGGCCCTGGTCCAGACCAGTGTGTGTCCTGTAAGAAGTACAGCAGGGGAGGAACGTGTGTGCCAGACTGCATGTTCTTAACAGGGTAAGTCTCCTCTAAACAGCCGTAATGTGAATAATCAGTGTTTGCTCTAATGTGATTGATGTGTGCTGTGGCTGAGCTGTGCCATGTGTAACAATGTTATCTACTGTGTTATCAAAGAGAATATTTTTTTCTTGCTGAATGCAGGGAGAGGCGGGAATTTGCTTCTCCGTCTGGGGAGTGTATGCCCTGTCATCCAGAGTGTAAGGTCCAAGAGGGGAAGCAGACGTGCACCGGCCCTGTAAGACTTATCCTGAAGTTGTTGCTGCCACCTCCTGGCAACCCAATGAAAAACTCCTTATTCCCACTGGCTTTGAGCCATTTATTTTCCCTTTTTGATTATTTTCTACTACTGTACATTTCCTGTTTAAGGGAGCAGATCAGTGTGTGGCATGTGCGAGGCTGCAGGACGGTCCACACTGTGTCCCTTCTTGTCCTGAGGGTGTCATGGGTGGAGAGGAAGTCATCTTTAAGTATCCCAACAAGCAAGGCCACTGTGAATCATGCCACATCAACTGTACCCAAGGGTAATAATAATAATGCATTTTATCCCCTCTGAATCCTAAGCAGTTTCTGGTCATTTTTCGCTCCTGTCATATTTTTTTTACACACGGTGGTCTCATTTTTCTCTGCAATTTGAAGTCCTGCACCTCTTTAGATTGAGGACAGGCATGGCTATAGACTGATGTAACTGTTCTTAAATATACCTACTTGTGATACTTGGACACGTTGTTAGTGATGTACCCGGGGTCATGGGGTGTTTCGGGTCTTTCCCAAGTTCCCAAAGCCAGTAACTCAATTATGTCTTAATGAAGTGTAAGAAAATTTAAAAGCTATGAATCATTAGAAAAAGAAAAAACGGCATTGGATGTCTCTGATTTTATAATTGAAAAAATTTGAAAAATGAAGAATTAGTGCATACAACACATTTTCAGGTACCCTCAAGCCTGGGGAACATATGAAAAATAGTGGTGGTGGCACTACATTCAAAGAATCTACAAATTCTGAGACCTTATTTGATGTTTAGAGTTCCAGGCCGTTTTTACTTCTGTCACATTTTACTCGCTATGGTCTAATTTTAATCTGCAATATGAAGTCCTGCACCTCTACAGATTCAGAACAACCATGGCTACAGGCTGCTGTAACTCAATTATGTCTTCATACAGTGTAACAAAATTTAAAAGCTATAAATCATTAGAAAAAAGAAAAACGAACATTGAAATTTATTTTTTTTTATTAATATTAATTATATTGATAATATTAATTATATCATTATTATTATAAATTTACAGTCTACACTGCAGAGGCAATCTGCAAAGCACTCTATCCTTTGTAAAATGACAGTTTAGCAGTCGCCAATTAAGCAAATAAAAATTTTTTAGATACTAATGGTATTTTAACACATTTTCAATCTGGCTTTAGAAAACAGTACAGTACTGTTACTGTTGCTCTAAAAGTTTTAAATGATTTTATTCAGGTTTTAGATTGTAGAAAATATTGTGCTGCACTTTTTGTTGATTTATCCAAGGCATTTGACCTCAAACTTTTAATTAATACACTGCTCAGAATTGGGATCTCAAGCCAAGCTTCAGTCCTAAGACCAATTTTATTTACTATTTATATAAATAATTTGTGTGTCAATCTGTTGAATGCCTTTTATAATTTTTATGCTGATAATACAGTCATTTACTGCTGCTCTTCCTCACTTTCACAGGCTTTAGAATTTTTGCAGACTGCTTTTAATACAGTTCAGACTTGCCTTCAATCTCTGAAACTGGTTTCAAATGCAGAGAAAACTAAATTCATGGTATTTTCACACAAACATTAATTAACTAAGCCCGTCAATGCCATTACAACTCTAAATGGCAAGCAGATAGAGCTGGTCTCTAGCTATAAGTACCTTGGGTTTTTGCTTGACCAGGAGCTCTCATTCCAGACTCACGTTGCCAACCTGGTCTGTAAATTGAGGGTAAAACTTGGATTTTTCTACCAGAACAAATCCTGTTTTTCCCTCAGAGCTCGGAAATACCCTGTCTCTGCAACATTTCTGTCATTGATTGACTATGGTTATGTCTTGTACATGAGTGCCTCGACCAAAGCCTTAAGCCAAACCTGAGTGGCCCTCCTTGACCTCCTGGAGGTATACCCACTGGATGCTGTTGATTTATAAGGCTCTTCTGGGATTAGTACCGTCCTATCTACGGTATGTTCACTACTGCAGAAATCGAGGAGCACCTATGCCTTACGCTCTTGTGCAGTCTATCACTTAAATGTGCCCAGAGTCCGAACTGATTTTTGGAAACAAGCTTCTTGTTATGCTGCCCCCACCACCTGGAACACTATACAGAGTGAACTGAAAATGGCTGAACTGGTTTCATTTAAAGTTTTTCATTCCATTTTGCTCACCAGGCAGCGAGAATCCTATGGACAATGCCTGTGGTTTTAATTGCTAAAGTCCTCGAAAATTATTGCTCTTCAACATTGTCAAGTTGTTGATTTTAACATATGTATTGGTTGTAATTTATTGGCTAAACCTTTTTAATTTTGTATTGATATTTGACGTGTGCTGCTGACCTCTTGGCCAGGTCACCCTTGTAAATGAGATCCTGATCTCAATGGGATTTATCTAGTTAGATAAAGGTTAAATAAAAAAAGAAAAGAAAAAAAAAACGGCAGTGCTGGTAGCAGTGCACCAACCAAATATTTTCCGGTGTGGAAGACACACTCAAAACGCAGGAACAACAGTAAATCAGTGTTTAAATGCAAAAAGGTGAGTGTGGCAACTCTCACGTAAGTGTAGTTTAACTGTCCATTCAGGCCGTGGAACCTACAAATCCATAAAAGCAATTAAAAAGTACTGGAGAGCAGCAGGAGCAAGTCATGCCAGTGTCCACTCACCCCATTATGAGTGGGATTATATAGACTACTTTCCCCTCTCTGTCCTCATACATAGCTTTAATTTTCATTCAAACTTAATCCTCTTCCTCTGAATTATCCGAAAGGTGTTCTGGCCCAGGAATAAGAGACTGTGTTGGGGCGTCCCGCTACATGTCTGGGTAAGTTGCTCTACACAATGTTAAGTGTTGTAATATGTTTAGGAACTAAAATATTGTAACAAGTGCTGACATCTTTTTTTTCCTCATCAGACAAACAACCACAGCCATTGTCCTTGGAGTGATCGCCCTTCTCTTTGCTTCATTCTCCATCTTTGTGCTGACTGTTCTGTACCGCCGAGGACTCGCCATTCGCCGAAAGCGAGCTATGAGGAGATACATGGAGAGCGGGGAGGTCAGTCTGGCATAGTCTGGTGTCTTATGGTGTGTTCCATTTACCTCAGAACTCGGGCATGGGAAGAGATCCAATCCTACTCATTCTAGTTACAAGCTGGTACAGCTGGGGTACCTGGAGAAGGTCTGACTTTCCAGTAGAAAATTCCACATGTGGGCGTTCCATTGTTGTATGAAATTTTAACTCAGACAGTCCGACTTCCAAGACCAAAGTAAAGCACCATCAAAGATTCTCTATTGGCTTGGTTCCCAACCTGGGGTCCTGATCCAGCAGGTGGGGCTCCAGAGTGTCTTGAGGGGTGGGCTAGACTCGGTCAGCTTTGAGGTTGTCAAAGTTTGCTTTAGGTATATCAGCTAATGATTTAAACACTCAGTACACACTATAGTCAGGTTTTTCCCAAAATATGTGTTTAGGCCCATCTTAGCCTTATTTTATTAATTAAATAATTAAAATTTATGTTTTGCAAAGCAATGGCCTATGTATCACATTTTTGCATAGGTCTGTGGGGAGGCTTGTCTCTTTCAAGGTACAAGGAGGGGTCTGATACAAATAAAGTTGAAAACCATTGCTCTTTTGAATTACTTAAAGTTGTTTAAACTCACAATGTTTGTGCTTTTAGAGTTTTGAGCCTCTTGATCCAGGGGAGAAAGGAACCAAAGTCCATGCACGGATCCTTAAGCCCACAGAACTGCGTAAGATCAAGCTGCTAGGCAATGGAGTTTTTGGACAAGTCCACAAGGTAACAACACTGATCATGGCAGATAAGTCATAATGCTCCCCTTTCACACAGAAAAAAATTCAACAATGCATCAATCTATTTCTGTCCTTCAGGGTATTTGGATCCCTGAGGGTGATACAGTGAAGCTCCCTGTGGCTATCAAGACCATTCAAGATCGGACAGGACGACAGTCCTTCCACGAGCTTACAGATGTAAGAAAATATCATCCACAGCAAAGGATCATTTTGTACAAACACTCACTGATGGTCAAGTTGAAAGGAGGCTCTGAAATGGTTATATAGGTGTTTTGAGGAGTCATTGAGTAGTCAGGTCAGGTCCTGCTTACTTATAAAGCATATTCAAAAACAGCTGCGGCTGACCACAGTGCTGTATTTGCGTACAAGACACCACACACAAGAATCACAATACACAAATATAGACAACAATGCAGATGACAAAAAAGACAAAATGAACAGGACGACTCATATGCTTATACAGGCAGGTATGTTTACAGGCAAGACTGAGAGGGGTGAACAGAGAGGGTGGATCTAATGAAGAGAGGGAAAACGTTCTGTGGTTTAGGGGTCTTGACCAACATTCAGCTTGAGACATGAGTGGAACTGCAGGGACACCCATGTTTGTTGATCAAAGGGGTCTCAAGAAAGTATAAGGGCTAAGGAGGTTTGCTCTGCAGAGGGGAGCCATGACATTCAGGGCTTTAAATACAAATCACATTTAAAATAGGTTATGAAGTAAAGTGGGAACCAGTGAAGATATACTTGAACTGGACTTGTTGTGTAGTAGCCTGTATTTGTGCTTTTTAAAACCAGCAAAATCCATTTGGCAAGAAATTATTTATTTTGTCCAAATGTTTGTTTGCTTACCCATGGGCTGTCACTGAAACATCTGCCAATTCAGGCTGAAAACAAGCTTTTAGGCTGTATCATCACATAAGCAGATAAAAAAAAAGCTCTTCCTGGTTTTTTTTTTTTTCCTTCTGTACACACATTAATAACTTTTTTGGTCATTAAAAATGCACACTGAGGAAAACTCCTTCCAGGGTGAAGACATCAGAACCATTTACAGTGATGAAGTTAAACACTGCAAACACAGCGACATCAGGTCTGCAAACCCGATTAAGCAATAGGCAAAACACATTTGCATCGAACTGAAGATTATTCACAGACAAAAAACTATTCAGAACCTCATGTGTGCGGTGTAACTTCATTTTTATCCAGTTAGAGATCTCTTGAAACCATGGGCACTAGTATACAGGACTGAAAATGCTGAGCACATCATGTAAGAGCAGGATTACAACGTACATTAAAAAATAAATGAATTCTAAAACCATATAACCTTAATGTCTGCTACAGCACATGATGATGATTGGAAGCTTGGATCATGTGAACGTGGTCAGGATTCTGGGTATCTGTCCTGGTGCCAACCTGCAGCTTGTCTCACAGCTAAGCAGTCAGGGCTCCCTGCTGGAGCACGTCAAGAACTGCAAGAACAAACTGAGTCCACAGAGGCTGCTCAACTGGTGTGTCCAAATTGCAAAGGTAAAGAAACAAACGTTGATTTATTTGAACATATTCTCCACTGAGTTATTCAACAGCTAATCATGTTTCATTATCCTTTTCCCATCAGGGCATGTATTACCTGGAGGAAAACAGGATCATCCACAGAAACCTGGCTGCCAGAAATGTTCTCTTGAAGAATAACTACACAGCGCAGATATCAGACTACGGCATTGCAGACCTACTTTATCCCGATGACAAGAAATACTTTTACAATGAGATCAAGGTCTGAGAATCTAATACAACAAACTAATCAATAAAATGATCAAAGTTCAGCTGATAAACTCTCGCATGACTTGACTGCACTGAAAGACAGGCTTCTGTTTTCTCACATTCACTTACCATTCAAGTTATCAGCTAAAAAATGTTCTGTTTGTCTTAAGGCACCAATAAAATGGATGGCCTTGGAGAGCATCTTGTTTCGCCGGTACACGCATCAGAGCGACGTCTGGAGTTATGGTACGACATAAACCCTTTTCATTTCCAGCTTGGTTAATGTTGAGTCTTAATGACAATCTAATATTTGAGTTTAAGGTTGTAACTGTTGCGCTACTGCATGCAAACCAAATGTGTCACCACTTAGGTGTGACTGTCTGGGAGATGATGTCCTATGGAGCAGAGCCGTACTCCAACATGCGGCCAGCAGAAGTTCCTGATCTGCTGGAAAAGGGGGAGCGACTGTCTCAGCCTCAAATATGCACGATTGATGTCTACATGGTCATGGTCAAGTGTGAGTGCCTGCCTTCCCTTTTTTTGCATCTTGTCTGAGCTCTAGAACAGCAGCAGGAATCCAGATCTTAAGCTCTCTTGATATACAGCCTGCTTTATGTCTGCCCCCTTGGTCACTGCATAGAAATAATGGTGCCTTGAGGATGAATTTAATTTAGAAAATACCCTTTTAGACTGCCATCATCACTAGGTCGAGATATCATTAATTGTATGTAAAGTCCAAATGCCCTTCCAACCATCATTACCTCTCTATAAATACAAGCGGTATAAGAGTCATAATCATTATACCTGATTTGTATGATCATAACAACTGTCTGTCTGACCATTTCCCCCTCTAGAGGTGTATTTGACCTTTTTAGCACTGTGCTCAAGTGTTTACTGTGGCTGTACAGATATGTTTTGTTCCTTCTGTTGATTTTGGCTATGGGCTGAACAAACACCTGATTCAAGAATTGTCTTCCATCTTGTGGCAGTTTTATTATGTTGGGAGAAAGGCTGTAGTCTGACCATACATATTTTTGTATAAAAAACATTTAAAAGTGTATTTTGCGTAATATGGGAACTATAATTATATTCTGTGTTTTTAATATTCAGGTTGGATGATTGATGAGAATGTGCGTCCAACATTCAAAGAGCTGGCAAATGAATTTACAAGAATGGCCAGAGATCCACCTCGCTACCTGGTAATCAAGGTAAGGACTGTGTATTTACTGGATTAAAAGAAATTACATTTATTGTGTTATCATGGACTAACACAATCTGCAAATGTGGATCTTCAGTAATTGCATATGATATACAAACCATGTCTCACATGTCTACCAGGAGGATTGCAGCCAACATGACTCACCTCCAGATGAGCTCGCCCAGCGGAGCGCAGACCTCGATGACCTGGATGATGTAGACATGGAGTTGGTGGACCAGGGGGAGGATGTGGTGGATGGTCTAGCTCCATCTCCCCACTACCTGACTCCCTCTAGGAGCCTCAGTCGTCTCTCAAAGATGGACACTCCCAGAGTAGGAGACAACACTGTCTGTTTAAGAGGCCTTTTGTGTAACCTTCTGTGTTTGGATCTAACTCCTGTATTTTCTGTATAGGTGGTTCTAACATCATCAAACACTGCTGGATACCTACCCATGACCCCAGGCTTTGACAACCCTGGGCAGGTAAGTTAAATATGCTTTTTTTTGTTGTTTGTCTTTGATGTAGGTAAATCCTGTCAAAAAAACATAAATACCAGTCATTTTGCTGTTACAGTTGTGCATGTGATGTCTTTTGCAGGCCGTGTGGCAGTCACGATCTCGTCTTAACTCAGCTCGAACTGTGTCTGAAAGTTCAGAGGGCTGTGGCATGGCAGTGGAGATGGAAATGAATGAGGACTATTCTCTGGCAGGAAGCCTGAAAAGACGTCGTCATCGTGAGGACAGTGCTTACATGTCCCAGAGGAACAGCTTGTCAGGCGGTCCACCAGAGACTCCATCGCCCGAGATGGAAGAAGAGGACCAGAATGGATACGTTCTTCCTGGAGACAGTCCAGAGAGAGGTAATAGCACCATTTACAACATACGTGATATATTGCCGTTTCATGCAACCTAGTCAGCATCCCTGGGGACAACTCTTTATACTGCATCACAAACAGCATTTTATGAAAATAATTAAATGGAAAAACTGCAAGGTTTATGGTTTTTCTTGCCAGGCTAATATTATCTGCTGGCATTAGCATCATACTTGGCAGTCATTGGAAGGGAACTGAACTGCCCATCTTACTGTTGGCAAGAAAAACAAAGGCTTCTTGCATCTAATATGTAAAGGCTTTTCATGCCTTGAAAGAGACTGTACATTAGAGCAGTGGGGGAGCAGTGGGGGTCAAGGCCCCCTTGGGGGTAGCAAGATGCTTTTCAAAGACCAAAGGGCCATTATCAATTATTTTTATATGGAAAACTTGAGGTATAATCTAAGACTGTTTACAAAGCATGACATGAGTTTAAATAAAATTTCACTCTTTCAGTGTGATATAAGCTGAAATGAGGATAATATGTAAAGTCCTGAAATTAAAAAAATAAAAACTTAAATGTTTGCATATTGAGCCAATCATGGAGGGATCTGCTGCTCCTTAAGGATGCACACAGTAGGAGTCCCAAGACCCTGTTATTAATTGTTTTGGGGTTATGTGCCAAAAAGTTTGGTATTGCATTGGAGGTTCCCAGGTGAACATATTTTCTTATTTATATTTTTTGACTAAAGATCCACACAGATATTAGATTTAGGCATGCCTTTAAACCTCTCTGTTTCAGCCCTGCTCAGAACAGGCTGTTTTAGTATAGATGCTCAAAAAAGTATGTCTGACCACGCCCCACCCAGAAGGTGGATATGGTGTCAGCTTCTCTGCACTTTACTTCTGTTTACTGTGACAGCACAGAGATGGACAGACGTGTTCCAGCCTTGGGGCTGAACAAACCCCTGGTTCAGGAAGCGTCTCCCATCTGAGGGAGGAGGCATATCCTTAAATTACAGTATTGGGAGATAATTTTCAACAGAATGCTTTCGCACTCATTATCTGAAAGATGGGCTAGGAACACAGGTAATAGAGGCATTCCCATGTTGTGGGGGAATAGACAGGCTGTAGACACACATTTTGTTTAAAAGAAACATTTAAATGTGTATTTTGCATAATACTGGCCCTTTAAAAGACTAATGTTATTATATATATATATATATATATATATATATATATATATATATATATATATATATATATATATATATATATATATATATATATATAATGTAATTGTCAAAAAATTAAGAAATGGCCATAAAGTTGTGTAAAGCAACTTATTTATGAAAACAAATTTATTGTTTAAGGACAAAGGGTGACTTTAATTCTAACCCCAACATTGTAACGACAAAGACTGTTCTAACACCAATTATTTTGCTTTTTCAGATACACTTCTTCTCCCATCAAGAGCAACTAGAGGCAGGATAGGCAAATCCTGTTCCTCAGGCCTGCTGGATGACCCGGATGATGAAGAATATGAGTATATGAACAAGCAGACATGTGTAACACCTGTCTCACCAAGGCACAACAGCCACTGGTTGAAACCAAACAAGAAACGCACCTCCTCCTTCTCCTCAGGAGCAACAGCATGTTCAGGTGATACCACACCATCTGTGGAGGCCAGGGGAGGTCACTCAGGGAGCAATCAGAGCTCAGATTCAGAGCAGCAGGGATCGAATGAAGTTGAATATGAATACATGGACATCAGGGGTTGTGAAAAAGATGAAAGCCCTCCAGCACGTGACCCTGCTCCTTCAACACCAGCCAGGACTGCCAGAAAAGTGGAGGAGGAGGACATGGACAAGGATGACTATGAGGAGGACAGTAACTATCATTACATGAACAAGCAACCAAAGTTGCGACAAGCTCTTCAGGAGAAGGAGGAGATTAAAATACAGGACAGGGATGAGGATGAGGCATACGAGTATGAAGACATGGACAGTTTTGCTGCCCAGCGCCCAGATAATACAGTTGTGTATCAGAATATGCAAAGAGACACAGAGGGGGCAGCTGGAGGAACAGAGTCACATCGATCAGGGTTTGAACCTTATGTGAAAGTGCGGGCAGGAGTTAGAGTTGGAGAACCTGGGGGCAGAGACAGATCGTTCGACAATCCAGATTACTGGCACAGCAGGATGTTCCTGAAGCAAAACGCAGTGCCAACATGAAGAACTTTTTAAATCTCACCTCCCTCTGGGAAGTATTCATGAAGGACCCAAAACAGGAAATGTAGTAAAAAGCCATGGTAAATAAATGTTATGACACAATTTCAAAAAAAGGCATATTCTATGCCTTTATCACAGATTTACAGTCTTTACATGCTGACACTATACGGGCATTTTCACATATTGTAGCACTGAGTGTTGAAGAACACTGACGGATACAAGCAGAAAACAAGCTAGATTCTCCTGTTTACATTTAAAATCAAACAAAGTATGTTTCTGAGAACAAATGTGTTTTATGTTGTGAGTCTTCCTTTCTTGATGATATATGAAATGTATTTTCTACAAAATAAAGATATTTTAAACAACTTTTCTGAAGCATTGATCCTGTACATGGATGTACATTTATTGCAGGCCAGAGGCCAAGATGAAGTGACTGAGGGGGTGGAGAAAGTTGACAAGGAAGCTGACTAACAGTGGGCAATGGAACCACTTTGCCCATTTCTTTATTTCATTTTGTGGGTTATACATTAGTGGCTTTACATGGAGACATCTGGTAAAGCACATGCACAAACATGTGCTCTAATTACAATGAGCACTTCCCCTCTTATATAGATTGTGGTAAAAACTGAACTGAACAGACATGTAAGAGACACTGAACCTGTCTGTCCTTTGCCTTTCAGCAGCTTGAAACACCACGATGTACAGGCCTTCATAAAGGAAAAAAGATTACAAACTCTTTTAGAGTAAACTCAAAACATCAGACACTTATTCACATTAGAAAGTTGTTCAAGCAACACAGTAGCATATCATTAGAAACTGATTATTTTTTAAATGAGGGGGAAAACTGCCCTGAACTTCACTTTTGTTTATAGAAGGAGAACCCCCGCCCACACACATACACACACTGAACTGGCTTTGGACCCATAGCCTAGTGGCACCCAACCTTTTTCTTGAAGTCCCCAAAGTTGTACCTCAGAAGAGCCAAGACCCTCGGTACTGATGAGTAAAAAAAGTGATCACTGATAATCTTTACAAATGAACATAACTTTCATAATTTTTGAAGTGCAAACATTTTCAGCATATAGCTGTTGGATGGTCATTATAGAAAACAATATGGTTTTTCGACAGAGAAACTGCAACCATGCTTCCTACTATCTCAAGCTTTTACCTGATGTTTAGGAGAATATCCCATTTTATGTGACCTTGCTTTGATACAACCTCTGAAGATGGCACAAACGTAGGGTCAACCTTTCTCCTCCATACTATCTCTGCAGCGTTCACATTGGAGGTGAATTGTCATGGGGAATAAGGCACAGAGTGGTGCAGGGAACCTAGTTAAGCGCTGTGTTGGTTCCCTTGACTGCAAGCCTACTAAAAGCCTATGGGATTTTTCACTTTGTTTTGGATCATTGCTGATAATAAGCTCAGTGGAGAACAAAAAAAATATGAAACTTAGATATTCTGTTCTTTGTGATCATCTTAACAAACTAACCAACTTTTCATTAATTTCTAAGCTTAAATGTAATTGGCAAGAGTAAAATAAATATAAGTAAGCTACTATGGAACTACAACATGGTGGTTTGATTTAGAAGCAACAAATATTTCAAATGTAGATTATCTTGCTGTACCCTCGTCTTTGAGAATCACCTCTAAATCAAACAACCTTGTTTGATTTAGTTGGTCCTCATGGCTGTGGCAATAGGACATGAATTATTGATTATTAAAAAATCAATCAGCAATGCTTGCCGTCTGTTCCTCCAGCCATTTTCGTAGTCCTTGTCAGCAGTTAGTTAGAAATGTTTTAAACATACACCACTGGTTTAAGATTCAAAAGCAGACAACATTATATGCATTTTATTATATTCCATTAAACATTAAAATCTCATTAGTGATTCACTTCAAACCTTATTTCAGGCATTTATCAGAGTCCAGTATTCAAAATACCATTTAGTTTTGGGTTGAGAAACAGGAAGTGCTAAATGCTAACTCACTTCTGCATTTTTGGACTCATTCCTGCACCACTCCATTGGTGTGTTTACCTCGGAAGTCATAAACTCTGACGTCCCCGTCGGAAAAAATAATCTGGAAAACCCTTGAAAGTTGGAGGTCCTACTGGGAAACTTGGACAACCCTCATGGACCCTGAGTTTGTCGACAAACATGACTTCTCAGTTCATGAACAGGAAGAAAAGCAGGATATTATTACCTAAAATAACAACTTAGGGTTGCTCTTATGCATTGAAATCAATCACATCCATAGTATTGAACACCGTCTACATGTGGACATATCATGACATTGACTTCTTTGTGAAATTATCTTGAAGCATGCTGTTTTTGTCAGTAATGAGCTAACAATGCTAACTGCAGCTTGAGCTCCAATGGGTTTGTGTTAATCTATCAAAAGTGACACAAAATGTGATAACTTCATTCAAGTCCCGCAAGTATATGATCTTAGAAATGGTGTTTTAGCACTGTAGTTAAGGAATAGTTTTATTGTTATATGTTAGTTTTATTAACTTGAGAATGCTTTCCGACTTTAACCTTGCAGTGCAGATGGATCATTTTGATTTAATGTCTGTAATCAGGCAGATACATCTTGCCAAGCTTCAACCTACAACAACTGTGAGCGTCCCAAAGTGGCACGGCCCAATCAGAGTCCTTTAGAACAGGAAGAGGTGGGTGATATGAGCGAGACAGCAGGAAGTGACTGCAAGTACAGAGTTTAGCATAGACGCCAACAGCTTCAGTAGCAGTTTTATCAGATCATGACCACACTTCCTCACTGAATGAAAAACAAATAAACAAATACAGACTCTCTATAGTAAGGATATTTTTTGCTCCACTTCTGACATGTTTTGCAGAGAGTTTGGTTTATGTAGAGGCACGAACGGTCTATCTGGTGTGCCAGGTTATTCTGACTCCTGCTCACAGGAGAAAGTGTAATGCACTTCAACAATGGTTTTCCCAGTTCCCCAGTTGGACCTCTGAAGTAAATGGAGCACAGCATTAAAAGTCTTGAAATGATAGTGTGAATGGGGCTATTGTTACGACACAGGTGTAGACCTCCTCGTCCTCTCCTCTCCTTGTTTGTTCCATTGTTGAACTTGCTGCCCATAACTGGATTTCTGCTCTTTGTTCAGGTCTCATGAACATTTTCCTGTAGTCCTTCAAAAACATTGAACACAGCCTTTTCGACAAAAGACAAAGCACCTATTCACGGGCTCGTTTGCACTAGACGTTTCAAGTGTTATCTCCTCATTTTGGCGGTTGAGTACGTGCTGACGTCTGTGGCGTCACTCTGAAGTAGGCGGAGCCTGTGGCAGCGGGAGGCTGGTGTAGGCAGCATCCGTCAGAGCTGAGCGGTTCTGCGAAGCACAGCCGCTGTTTAGGGCCAACAGGAGACTCAAACTTCACCGCCAACATGTCCGACGACGAGCAGGAGCAGACCATAGCCGAGGATCTGGTGGTCACCAAGTACAAAATGGGTGGTGACATCGCCAACCGTGAGTAGACTTGGACAGTGTGAGTGTGGAGGCTGACCAGCTGCTGTCGGCCTGTCGTGTAGCAGCTAACATGAGTTTCCCACTCAGCAGAGGCAGCCATGTGGTTCACCTGTGGGACACACATATGCTACACGAACCGGCAGGCTAGCTGGTTAGCAGGTACAGCTGCCCAGGCTGTAGATAACTCCTCTGCCATATCTGCTCATAGTTTAGGTTTCATAACTGCGTGGAGCTCATAAGCTGGAGCTGTGGAGCTGTAACTTTGTCCAGATGCTAACTAACTAGTTAATGTTAGCCGAGCTTCAACAGTTTGCTAATCATGTCAGGCAAACGTGAAGAGATAACGTGAAGCAGACAGACAGATCTGGGACCACCTAGACCAGCGGGGTTCAAACAGTTTTTGCACTAGGCACACCCAAAATACAGCCAGAATCTCAAGGCACACCTTGTTGATATCTACGCAGAACAACACTGCAACTCATCCGTCTGTATCTCTTTGATTATTCAATAAAATATGATGAGAGTTGACAAATAGCCATAACAGTCATTAAATATTTATGTACAATTTAATCAAGAATTGATTCGACACTTTGGTAAATTCCATATATTCAGCAACACATTTAAGCATGAAAAGTCATGTTTTTTGTTTTAGAAATATAAAAAAACTAATAATGGTGAAAGAAACAACTTCCTCCACCCTGAAATTCTGTTATCTGTAAAAGACAGTTCCTCCTGAGGTTTTGAGATTCTTGAAGTACATGGAGAGTAATTCTCTAAAGAACAATAGAGAAGACTAAATCCTTTGTCATTAGTTCAGGGTTGTACAAATTTCCAAGGCACACCAGTGTGCTCCCCCACACCAAGTAAGAAACACTGACATAGACTAGTCAGATGTTCATGACCATGCAGAACATGGGTATACTTCTTACTTCACAACTGATTCTTAAATTTCTTCAGTATGTTGAGTTAACTATAAGTGAATTTATCTGATAAGTTAATAACTAATTTGAAGTCTTGAAACCTTGCAACTTGGCTGCAACTCATCAAAATAGTGTTGCCTTCTCTATTTTTCTCCAATTCCTGTTGCAATTCTTAAAATGCATCAGAAATGAAATCCAATTTAATAATCCAAAATTTGCAGTATTTGTTCGGAATCCAATTCTATGTTACTGTCCAGGATGTCAATTAAATATTTATGTATTTTGATAGTGTTTTTGTGGTATTCAATAGGAATGCACAAAATTATCGGAACAATGTTGGTAACTGCAGTTTATTTCTTGTTTGTTTCTGAAACACTTTTACAGTAAACGTAATAGAGTAGGTTTTGTGTTTTTTACATTGTCATTAAGTGTGTCAGGGTTGGTATAAGCTAAAATAAGTTTGAAAATATCATTTCCAATATTTTACTTCCTTTGGTGGTTCCTTGTCTCTTATTTTCAATTCTTTACAAATGAAGGCTACTGGTGGTCCTAAAATAACCTCATTGTGGTGATTTAACTTCTGCTTAACAAATGTGGTTTTCATGGAACAGCAGTTTTATTCCCCTACTCCTCTTGATTGATTGCTCTCTGTCTCTTCCAGAGGCTCTCCGTTTGGTGGTGGATGCGGCCAAGCCCGGTGTTTCTGTGCTTAGTCTTTGTGAAAAAGGGGACGAATACATCATGGCTGAGACTGGGAAGGTCTTCAAGAAGGAAAAAGAGATGAAGAAAGGTGAGGAAAGGAAGATTCATTATTATTAGAGTGAAGAAAGATGAACTTGTCGAAAGAAAGAGTCTTAATTCAGATGTGGAAATGATCTGCAGTGTGCTTATGCGTGAGTGACTACTTTAGACAGCAGCAAGGATTTTGAGACCCTTAAGATTCTGAGTTGATCAAAGTGTCACTCTCTCCATCCACTGTGGTTTATTTCCCTGGTTTTGTAGATGATTTCTAAATGAAAACTTGGTGGTTCTCTTCTCCCTCCTCTAGGCATTGCCTTTCCCACCAGCGTCTCAGTCAATAACTGTGTTTGCCACTTCTCTCCCCTGAAGAGTGACCCTGACTACACACTTAAAGATGGGGATCTTGTCAAAATGTAGGCACCATGCTCTGCAATAAATGTGTCCTCTCTTCTTTCCCTTCTCTTGTGTCTTGAGTCTCTCAGTATGCCATCCTCGCTCCTCTCTGTGTGGTATCCGGGATCGTTTGTGACTTTTATTCCTTTTTTTTGCTATTGACTGTTTGCTTCATCAGTGAAGTTTTGTCTCCTTGTCTGTCCTGTGTGGCAAACAACAAGTAAGGTTCGACATTTAAAAGCTGATGGTCGTTAATGGGGATGGTAGTTCGATCCAGAGTTAGTTTTGAGGATGGGAATTGAGAAGTGGTTTCAGCTGAGCACCAGGAACATGCTGAAAAATTTGTCAATGCAACGCATTGACTATTAGGATGCCATGTGTTTGACATTGTTGACTAAGTAAAATTACATAAGCTGACTTATTTTCACAGAGAAAATCAACAATCTCTTTCTCTGTGGTTATCGCTGCTGCTGTTCCTTTTTATAAAGATACATAAAATAAAAACCTTGCACAGTCCCACTATGGCCAAATAAATCACAAGCGCTACATTCACAGAGACCAACGTACACACTCCTTTCGCTTGATATTTCTGAGGAAGTTACTTGAGGGTTGAACCTCATATAGTTGAAGCATCAAAAGACATGCAACTGACTATATTCCTGCAGTCTCTCTTGCTGTGCAATGAGAGCAGTGTACCTTTTGCCTGCTCCAGTCCACATTCGCAGGTGGTGTTGTTGAGAGGAGGGAAGAGGAGCCTCACACTGATAACAAGCAGATTTCTTCCAACATTTGATTCAGATTTAATAAATGCGTGTCTGTTTTTTGTGTCAGGCTGAGCACAAACAGGAAATCAACAAAGAACATGTTTCTCTGTGATGCACAAGCCTTTTTCGAATATAATTGATTTCACAATATTACGTTTTTATATCATGCAGAAATGTATATTGGTACTGTTGTGGATGGTATAATATGGCGTAACACCAGTTAGGTGATGCCAGCCTCTTCATTTCTTTGATGGTGGCTGGCAAGAAGCATTTCAGATTAATTACTGTCCTCATCTGGCAGTAGTACTGCTTTACTACCAGGTTGCCACTGAAATGAATGGAAAAAATACAGGTTAAGAACCACAAAAGCTGCTTGAAATCTCTAATTTGTAAATAATTAGTCAAGTATTTAAAAACCATGCAACATCTCTGGTTTTGAAGTGGAAAAGGAAAAAAGAAGTATGGTCATCCGTTATTTGTTGTATTGCCACGTGTCTTTGTCTCATGTTTTGTGTTTTTGTGAACATCAGCGTTGTTTTTACACTGTTTGCTTACACTCATAGTGATGTGGCTTTCCAAAGTAGGTTTGTATGTGCCTTACTTTTCTAACACTCTTAGCCTAACCCTCCGTCTGAGCACATCCATTAAATTTGTCAGTCTGCAGTGCTGCTCTCTTGAATGTACAATAAGTCCTTCACTGTATTCCAGCTGATGTTTTGCCAAAACAGAATCACCTTGGAATTTATCTTCTGTTTAATAGCCAAAACTGATTTTATTGTTTTATTTTTGTCCACCTTAAATGAAACTTCATATGTCTCATTTCCCAAAGTCTTTTTTAGCTGTCATTTTGTCAGACTTGATTTGATTGACTTGTCCCTGAGACAGCATTAGTGATCTTGGCTGCTGGTTTGAAGTTACATTTGCATCTAGCCTGAAGTTTGATCAGTTTGATGTGGTGCTTTGTTTTTTCATACTCTCATTTTCTCTTTCCCTTTGGTTTGTACATAGAGATCTTGGGGTTCACGTGGATGGCTTCATTGCAAATGTTGCTCACAGCTTTGTGGTGGGAGCCAGTAAGGTGAGGAACATTGATTTGGCATAATGCTTTATTCTAAACTTGCACCGCAAGATGGGTTCATTGAAGTTTATTGTGGAGCCTCTCTGTTAAATGTTATATTAAGAGGATGGTTGAAACATAAACATGACCAAAATGTCTAAGGGGGCGTGTGGAGTATCTTTATATCAACTTAAGAAGTTAATTTAACATTGATCACATGACTTTTATTTGAGTATATTCCTCAAATGTTTGATTCGTCATCAAGTTTTAACTAGGGTTGGAGGTTGAGAAGAATTTGATGCCATTGCCATTATAAATTCTGCCTACCATTGCAATAAAAAAAATCCCTTATGGATTCCTGTGGATTTTTGGTGTGGGTGAAAATTGGCCTTTACAGGTTTTCAGCGACAATGCTGTCAAACAAAAAGCACCTCTCATATTCAGTGCTCTGCTGTATAAATGAATACCCCTACAAGTTGATGGTGTTTCTCCCCACTTCACCCACTTGTGCAGAAGGCTTTTTTTGTTGGTAATTAAGTCAAAACTTTGACCACTTCTGCCCCCATCTACATCTTTGAATTCTTTTTCATTTCTGCCGATTTCCTTGGACGAGAGCATGAGATCTATGAGTACAGAATATGCAGGACAAAGTGGAAAGAATTTTTGTGGGAATTTTTCAACAAAAAGATGAAAACAATTCCTTAAGGACATTATTGATTCTCAACTGGTGTAAGTTTTTGATTCCCATCCCTGGGTATAACCAACACATATTGCTTGTATTTAGCGTTGACTATGGTCCATTTTGTCCTGCTTTAATTAACGTATACTTGAAAAAGCCGAGTATGTTATTGATTAATAATACCTGTACAAAAACTTAGAGGGTTGTCAGGTTCCATTTGAATCTGAAAAATCTTAAATGATCATCAAACAGATATGTTTCTAATATGAGACCATAAAAGTTTGAGTCTTATTTTTACTTGTGAGGGTTCTTTTAATATTAGATGGTGCTTTGACCAGATCACTTCAATTTTTTTTTTGTTCTATAAAGCACTATTTAAGAAAACCCTCAAAAGAATGATGGCAAATCAGCATTGTTGCACTTTTAAGGAAAAAAATACACCATACTTGTACTAATTACCTCTTGTTCTGCAGTTTTAAGAATGGAGAACTTTTCCTAGTTTAGGTCCCAAAAAAGTCTCAAAGCCATATCTGTGCCAGCGTTCTCTTCTGTGTATAAGAAAAACTGTATGAACATTTCTACCTGCAGCTCAGACTCACTGAAAAACTGTCCTTGAGTAGAGACTTCAGATTAAACTTTTGTAACAGCATATTTTATCAGCCTTTTTGTTAATTTGAATGAAGTTGTTAGACATTAGTAAAGTTCTCTCATGTCACACCAATGTGAAACACTGTCACTGCTGTGATGTGCATAATTTTGCGCTTGGAGGCTGATGTTTCAATAGCAAAACATGAACATAATGTCCGACTAAGATCTCTGTTTTCTGCTGTCAACAAGCTTGGATTATTTTCACTTTTTAGTTGCACAAAATGTGCTGTGGAGGTTTTTGTCCTGAGGTATTTGTCTCATATGGATATCTGAGGACCTACCCATATAAAACACTGTGAAGCTTTTCTGCCATATCTGAAAGGTCGTTAAAGCTAACGTTTATGAACTCGTCTGCATAATTTCACCTTGGCGTCTTCAACTCAGAAATCTGAAGTGTCTTTCACGCACCACTCTCTCCCACAAGAGCCAGAGGTTATGTGCAGATGTCAATGATCAGTGCTGCATAAAGGTAGAGGCGCAGGAATGACTGTTCCTCACCGTCATTTTAATGCAACCCAATAAAACAGGCTCATGACTTTGGAAAATGCGGTGCTACGGCAAGTACAAAAAGAGCCTTTCAATCTGTCTCATTGTCATGTTAGCTTGACTCATAAATTGTTATTTTTTCTTTAAAGAATAGCTCAAAGTCCTCATCCCAAGATTTTTTTTTCCTGTAGGAGAACCCAGTCACAGGCAGGAAAGCTGATGTGATTAAGGCAGCTCACCTGTGTGCAGAAGCAGCTCTTCGTCTCGTTAAACCTGGTAACCAGGTAAGTGAAACCACTTCTTCACAGACTTTGAAACAGCAGACAGAAAAAGGCGCTCTCGTCATAACAGGTTTTACTTAAAAAAAGACTAGGAGGATATGATTACACCTTGAATACAACTTAAAGTGAAAGGCTTTCAGGCTGCATTTTAGCTGTTCGTGTGTTGTGTATGTAGGTAGTGGTAAATTTATTTTTTTGGATGTTTTTGAATGGTATATTTCTCTTTTCTCTTAGAACACTCAGGTGACAGAAGCCTGGAACAAGATCGCTCAGTCCTTCAAATGCTCGCCGATAGAAGGTGAGTGTCTGATTAAAACACTGTGACTTTCAGTGTGCAGTGTCATGGAAAAGGCACTCAGGGTAAACACGAGTATTCACATTTGGATGACTTTGTTCAGCAGTTTCTAATTTAAACCCCTTGTTTATGTAATGGTACAGTAATAGATTTTTTCACAAAGGACAGATAGCAGCAGATGCTTTTTCTCAAGTTGATTTACTTTTCCTGTGTAATATTAAAATGTCCCTCTGATGGTGTTTCAAAGGTATGTTGTCCCATCAGCTAAAGCAACATGTAATAGATGGAGAGAAGACCATCATTCAAAACCCCTCAGATCAACAAAGGTATGTCGAGACATTTTGACACTCAGTGCTAATTGTAAATATTAGATGAGTACATTACACTATGCATCAATGCTTCACCAATCAGCATAGTGGACAGATAGCATCTGGTACGTTAGAGTAATATTAAAGTATCTGATTGTGAAAAATAATCTACTATTATATTGGCTTTGTGAGGTTAAGCTAGTGTATGCCTACCACTACTTAACCCAAATCCAGTGACCTTATGTAAAACCGTGGAAAAATCATTGTGCTGTTTTTTTTTTTTGTTGTTGTTTTTTTTTACCTAGTGTGGCTGGCCAGCTTGAGCTCATTTTTTTGTTCATTTAACTTACCATTTGTATTTTAAAATTTGATAGGAGTTACTCATCTTTTTACTGTTGTCTCTTGTTTCAGGAAGGACCACGAGAAGGCCGAGTTTGAAGTACACGAAGTCTACGCTGTGGATGTGTTGATAAGCACCGGAGAGGGAAAGGTAAGTGTCCTCTCTTTTATTCATAACAAGCTGATTTCAATAGATTTAGTCCTTTTGACTCATGAAAGTCAGATCTGAGGCAGATGGCCACCATTTTTCAGATTTTTTTTTTCCTACATTTTTGTGCATATTTCTCACTACCGTAAATTTCGGGCTGTTGAGCGCACCTGAATATTAGCAGCACCCACTAAATCTAAAAAAAAAAAAAAAAATGTGTACATCTAGGCCACAATTGTCTATAAGCGGCAGGTGTCAAGTGAGCGGAGCTGATCGGGAGCGCGAGGGGAAGGACTTTGGCCAGAGCACTGAGCATTTTTTTTCTAACAAGCTGGAGTGTCACCTTATTTTTAGAGGAGAGATCGGTGTATGGTACCATGTCTTAGGCCCAAAATACTTCCCCTGTCTTTTACTGAGTTTCTGAAAATCTTGCTTCTGGCAGCAATCTTCCAAAATATGCATTTTCAGTTATCTAAAATGCAGTTTGGGTGTGGACATGGTTTTAAACTCTTGTGTTTTCCTTTTAGGCCAGAGATGGAGGTCTGAGGACAACAATTTATAAGAGGGACCCCAGCAAACAGTACGGCCTTAAGATGAAAACTTCCCGTACATTCTTCAGTGAGGTCGAACGCCGCTTTGATGCCATGCCCTTTACTCTTCGGTATGAACACCTTGTTCAACATGTGAATACTAATACAGTTGACTCATATCTGCTGATGCTTATGTTAATTTTTTTTATACATCAGGGCTTTTGGGGATGAAGCCAAAGCTCGTCTAGGTGTGGTGGAGTGTGCCAAACATGAATTACTACAGCCCTTTAGTGTGCTACATGAGAAAGAAGGCAAGTTTTATTAACTTTTTTTTGTCCTTTCAAAAGATTTTTCTTCTCTCTGACTGCTAACTTCATTTGTTTTTGGTTCTAGGAGAGCTTGTAGCTCAGTATAAGTTCACAGTGCTGCTGATGGCCAACGGACCCCACAGAATCACCAACGGACCCTTTGACGCAGAGCTCTACAAGTCAGAGCATGAAGTTCAAGATCCAGAGCTAAAGGTACGTATGAGTTGTTGCAAAATTTGGTTAAGTTAAATATTGTATTTACATGACTGAGTCATCTCTCCTCCTGCACAGACTTTACTACAGAGCTCTGTGAGCCGTAAAACACAGAAGAAAAAGAAAAAGAAGGTAACTCGTAACTCTAGCAATTAACCAGAGTTCATTTTTTACTGTTCGCTCCATTCACTGATCTGTACCTCCCTGTCTCACCCTGCAGGCCTCAAAGACGGCAGAAAATGCAACTGGACAGCCAACTGAGGAAACAGAAGCCGTGGAATAAATAAATACTGCCTTTCCACTCACACAAGATCCAAAAGAGACAGAAACATGACAAATTGCCCTATGCCCCCTGCCCATCATAAACTCAGTAAAGATGATTTCGCTGAATTAAACACAGAACTTTAAAACTGAATATTATATTGAATCTTGAACCCTTTACAGTTAAGTGAGAGTGAAACCGAAGCATTTCTTTACCCACCATGGGTAAAAAAATAAATATTAACAAACACACCAAGAAATGTTCAACCACTGCCTGCTTTTTAAATATAAAACTCCTCTTCATCCTTCATCCAAATGCAGCTGTGGTTCACAGCATGCATCGAAAGGAGTGGATCACTTTTTTTTTTTCCAAACCCAAGCACCACATGAAGGACTATTGAGGAAGAAACACAAGAAACTTTGATCATATTTATAAAATCACCATTTTTTCAACTATAGACATCTCTGCTATGAGAAGCAATCTTGGATTGTCCTCTTGCTGAAATGAGAACACTTTACTGAATTGTTCCTTCATTGCCTTTGGGAAACAAGTTCTAATATTTTTTCCTACATTTTGTTTAGTAAAAAAGTTCTCTTAATGTGTGAAGGAAAACTGCAAAAACATCAAAATGAATTTCATAAGCTTTTTTTTTTAGAACATCGTACAGTAAAGGGTCAAATCGGTCACGAAATTTAAATTAATTTACAGTAATTGCGGGGACTGTAAAAGAAAGTCTTGGTGCCAGTGTAAATGTTGGTAGTTGTGTGGCCACAGGGCCTGTCCACATCTCAGACTGAAGCTGATATCCCACTCTTGATTTTGTTAAAGCAATAACCTGAACAGGAAACTGGAACACTTTTACGTTTACAAGCTAGATGTAACCAGATTGACTTTAGGGAACAAAAATGCTACGTTTACTGCCATTCCCCTTGAACTTTATGAAAGGATGGAAACTAAATGTTAGATTTTGAACTCTTTTTCTATCAGTGACACCTGTTGGTCTCTCTATTGTGTCAATAGTCTCGTGAAGCTGTGAGGCTTTATCGAGAGTTTCATGGGTGTTGTCATGGACCAGTGTGAGCTCATTTCAGGTCTGGGTTTCATCTTCAGGTTTGAGACTGTTGAGTCACATTTTTCAGCAGTTGAATATTTTGGGAAAAGTAAAATCCTGCTTTGTAGCTCAGTCACTGGGCGACACGACTTTACATCTATGAAATAAAAACATTTTCATACATTCATGGTTTCCGTTTTAATCCATACTCAAGTCACAGCTCATGGTGTTGTTGAGAGAAGTGACCATATTTGGTTGCTCTTGTTTGTGAATTTTACAGCTATAATGTAAATCAGGGGTGTCAAATTCATTTTGGGTTGAAGGCTTGACTTTTCAAGGTCAGACATCTGGAAGGACAGACCTTTTTTTTTGTTTAAAGACAACATGGATCAACAGGCAGCTTTTTTAAAATATTCT
This sequence comes from Cetoscarus ocellatus, assembly GCA_037902135.1. Taxonomy (NCBI): domain Eukaryota; kingdom Metazoa; phylum Chordata; class Actinopteri; order Labriformes; family Labridae; genus Cetoscarus; species Cetoscarus ocellatus. The sequence goes on along the minus strand of JBAMNC010000563.1, from coordinate 2,417,934 downwards.
TATGGTTCAGCATGAGAGGGATTCATAATTGGAACAATCAGTGATCACTGCACAGCACAAAACCGTCAACATTTCTGAAGATCTCCAACAGTTTTTATGTTTATTTTATTTCAGTATAAGTTGTAAAATTAGAGGTTAGAGAGATGAAAGGGCGTATTTGTTCCTGCAAATTGCATGTTGACAAGTGCAAGTATACAATGTACACAAGAAATGTACACCAGTACAGAAGGAAACGTTATATTTTGTAATTAGATGTCAGTAATTGTTATCCCCTTTCAGGGTCGCGGTTGGCTGGAACCTGTCCCAGCTAACATTGGGCAAAAGGCAGAGTATACCCACAACTGGTCGCCAGCAAATCACAGGGGCACATAGAGAGACAGACCATTCAACCTCACACTCATACATAGGGGCAATTTAGAGTCACCAGTTGAACTTGTGAGCATGATTTTGGTCTGTGGGAGGAAGCCAGAGTGCTGGAAAAGAACCCACACATGCACAGGGAGAACATGTGAACTCCACATACAAGGGCTCTGACCAACACAGGACTACCCCACCAAATTCATATCCATGTAAAAAGCCTCTTCAATGTGTGTTCAAGTGTCTTACAAGTCTGCTCCAGAAATTTCTATCTACAGACGATGGGCGTTCTGGAATACACTTATTGGTGCTATTTGGACACATCTCTGATGAACATGGGGTCACAGGGTGTTTCAGGACTGTTGTCATCAGACACACTCACCCAGGTGACCTGTCAGGGTTGATCAGCTCCCGACTTGTGTCCAAGTGGCCCGCTACTCCACGGATCCCCCCTCCAGATCTCAACAGCCTCCATGATGTTCTTAATGTCTCTTTTGCACAGCTGACCTTTACTCCAAGTAGTTCGAGGGGTGGGTACAATGACTGGCTAGTGAAATCCCGGCACCCAACCTCCACTGGTTCACCGCGGGGAAATACGACATACAGCTGGATTAATAATGAAATGTTAATTGACAAACATATTAAGCATTTATATTCGGAGGACATTTAAAATTAATTCTTCAGTTTTAGTTGTATTAATTAAACATGTTTGTACAAACTTCCAAAGATTCCACATGATTTGAGAACCACTGCTCCAACTTGTGCCGTAAAACCCTATCTATACAAATTTCTCATTCAGGAACCACTGCCAAAGTTAAAGGAGCTGAAAACAGCGGACCGCCACGGTCTGTGGAAATGGGATGGGCTACTCCTCCTGATAAGAATGTAATGTACTCTTGGGCTAACTTTAGACTACAATTTTAAGCTGGAAAAGCTGAATATTTTGCCCAAATCTAGAATTATTCCTGTCAGCCCTTTTAGGTTGTGAGGGACCTGTGTGAACAGACTTTAAGTGTCAAAACACAGAAAATGTCTTCAAAATAGTCATGACTGGAAACTGCTGTTTTGCAGAAAACAAGCCCTCCCACTTTCCACGTGCTGGACAACACCAGATACCTGCTTGATATGGTTTGGAGCTGGTCTCTGAGCTGTTGTGTTTTCATGTTACTTGAAAAAGCCTTGCGCTCACCTGTTGACTGCACGCTTTGTTTTGTTAGATATCATAACAGAGGAAAGCCTGCTTCTATAAATATGTTTTCTCAAACCTGTAGTGTGTCTTCGCTGTCATCTTTGGGTAAGTCCGTGCCAGGTAGTATTTAGATACAAATAATACCAGAGAAGTTTATCCTGTAACTGCAGGCTGACCATGTGTTGCACAGACACATCACTCTCTTTAAGTCATTAACCGCCTCTCAGGATGTAACACCAAATGAAACAACTTAAAAGAAAATGTGACTGCTTTTCTTGTTTGAATTGCTTTCTTAATGCTGATGTCTTTTACTTAAGTGAGATTTTGGTACAATGCTTGATGAGACTTACAAAAGCTGGGTTTGGTTGTTGTTCATTTTTTCTTGTGTTTGTGAAATTTCCCCATAAGAATGATCAACTGAACCATAAAACTAATGTCCTTATCTGTTAAGTAGTCGTCATCAAAGATAACAAAAAAAAATTCTTGGACATTTATAGATTTCCTGGTTATTGTTCTTACATAATGTTGGACATCAGTCCAGGACAGCTTAGAGAATTTGCACTGGTTAAACAGATGATGTATTGTTTCCATTTTCCACTTTTACCAGAGATCACAACTGTTTTTGGTGTCAACATTCAATCTTTCCGGTGTCTTTTTGTTGGATACATTTTGTGTAAAATTTTATTTGAAACCTTTTCCTATATTATTAAGTCATTTTACTTCAACCAATCAGGTTCTTTTACAGTTTATTTGTTAAAAAGTGTGTACCCAAAAAATTGTCCTAGGGCAGATTACTTGTATGTAAGTTAATCCTTAAGAATTTATTTGAGCATCTTTTCTTTGTAATATCAGTTCTGTATTCAGTCAGTCCACGTTTGAAACATTCATGTCTGAGCTTCTGAGAAGCTGCCGAACTCCACTTGGTACAGAATCAAATACAATGGCGTTCTCTCTACATGTAATTAATCATTTAAATTTTAAGAGAAACTCCTCATATCTGAGCAACTGCCCCTCAGCATTAACAATGTGTTTCATCAACATTATACTATGGTATACCGGTTTTTAGAAATCAGTGAGTTTTTTTTTTTAATATTCAGGTTATTCCAAATATAACAGGGTCAATTAGAGGAAATTTTGGCCAACAAAACCTCTAATAAAAGTTAAAAAGGTTGCAAACCAGTGCTTTAATTCAGTATCGTTCTCACTGGTTGATAGAGGCTATCCTTGCGACTACAGAGGGTGGAAAAGCACAACCATAGTTGTATTAATGATACTGAAGAACTTATTATTTATCTGTTTAGTACTAACCAACTGTGTAAGAAGGGTTAAGTTGTTGAATCTACCTTGACATATGAAAAAGAATTGAAAGCACTGGCCATGGTATAAACATATTACTTTAAGATTTAATTTCTGCAGAGCCATATTGTATCATGTTTTACTCTTTTCTGAATAGCTAAAATTGTTTTCAAAAAGAGTTGCATATTATTATGGGATACAACTTTGAGGTGTAATAATTTGGTTTAAAATATGTTAAAAATATATGTTGTTATATGTTTAAAATATGCTGTTAAACAAACAGTTTTTCCATATACACAAGACATGGATTAATAAAGGCATGCAACAAAAAGAAAATCAAGAACTAAATTTGTTTGGTGGGGTGGGACGGAAAATGTCCTCAAATTCTGGAATGTCCCAACAACTGATTTGTGAAAAGTTATAGCTGTAAATCGATTTTCATGCAATGAGAGTTTTGTTAATGAATTTCAGACAGTTCAACAGTTAGCTATTTAAATGTTGTTATTGCATGTTTGTGAGACATTTATCCCTCTGATCACTTTCCCTCAAATCCCTGCTGACCCTCTTCTGGATGGTCGGCAGACTTCTGGACTACATTTCCCAATAAGCAAAGGACACAGACAGTTGTCGCTGGTTCATGACGTCACTGAGAGTATAAGAAGCGCGTTTTTTCTTCGTCACATCCTCTTTCCGTTGCTCTTCTCGCTCTGAGGTATGGAGATTCGCTTCACTGCTAACTAAATCCAAATTAATCTGCGTGTTTTAATGGTCATCCAGATTGAGTAAAACTTCTGTTTGTGTTTATTTACAGAAACTTCTCCACACGATGAGAGCCAAGGTAAGCTGACCTGACATGATCATTATTTCAGTCTCATGTTCGTCTGTGCTGCTAGCTAGCTGTGTTAGCCGCAGGGCTGCTTAATAATGTCTAAGGGCTTCTGTGATTTTTTTTTTTTTTCTCTGGCGTCTGGTTTTATTTTTATTACCGAAAGCCAGACGTACTGGATGTAGATTTTTGTATTTAAAGTGACACATAATCTGACGCAGCAGAGTTATCCTGCAAACTGTGCATGGTTGTATAGAACACTATACCCTTTCACTGTAGTACAACACATGTTTTGGTAGCTCTATTGAAAACTGGTATACACTAAATATAGTATACGAAATAAAAATTACAACTCTTAATATTTAGGAATGTAATGGGAAGTAGTTGTAGACAATATTTGCAGCATGGTGGCATTCAAGATGTGCAATTGAAAGTTCAAGTAAAATCTGTTTAGTTAGGTCAACATTTGTGCTTTTTTAAGGTGCTTGTTTAGGACATGCTTGTTGTGTTGACTACAATGAGGAAATTTAGAAAACAGAGGATCCTTTGTATGTGTACGATGAGTGTTGTTGAAACATCTATTGTAGACTTTGGTATTGTACCTTAAAAAGTTTACTGCATCACAAAAGCATGTGTCCTATTCAGTCCTCATGTAGGATGGCAAGAACTGCCTAAATAACTCTAACAAAAAATGTCTCTTTTCTTCTAGTGGAGGAAGAAGCGCATGCGCAGGTAAGCAGAAATCAAAGAAACGCTCTCTTGCTACATGCTTTTAGTATACTGCTGAAAAAAGGGCAATAATGATTGTGGGATGCTTTCTGTCAGTGACAAAAAAAACAAAACACACTGAAATAGAGTTCTGCCTTTTTGCTACAAAAACAAGAATTCAGTTTTGCATGAATGACCACGATATTCTGATGCGGACAGGAAGCATGGGGTTGTTGGATTGTAGAAGCCACATGTTTAAGAGTTTTAAAGTAATGTGAATTAAGTTTAATTTTAGGTTTGTCACTAAAGTTATAGGCTTTGTTTTGTCCTCATTTACCATTTCTCTACATACTGCAGATGGCTCTATGCGTGTGTGTATATATAAAATATCGAGAGCAAGAGATTTATTCATATATGTATATTAGCTGTAGTAATGTTTAATGTCTCAATTCATCTTAAAATAAGAGCCGATTTATGGCAGTTTCTTGGTGGCTTCCAGGTTGTGTTTTAGATTTTATGCCCTAAATTAAGCATAGATTGTGTTTACACACTTTGCATTCAGAAAAAGGCTAAATTGCACCATGATTAGGGTACTGTATGCGCAGCACAAAAACATGATATAAATGTGTCGGCGTTGTAACTGTTTAAAATTTAAGATGTAATGGATAAAGGTGAGGCTAAATTGTACTACATTAAACCCAAGATTTCTTTTTTTTTTTTTTTCCCCTGACAAACTGTAAACTTCAGTGGAATAGCATAATTTTAAAAGTGAGAAATTCAGCTTGACAACCATGTTAGTTTCTTGTGCTAGATTATACCTAGAGGCATAATCTAGAGTGAAACGTTAGTGATTTATTCTAGTTAAAGCAATGTCTTTAGGGTTTGGCAGATGATGGTTCCTCAAAGCCTCCCTGGATTCTTAAAATTTTGTACTTAAGGAAATTATATTCAAGCTTATGTCTCTAATGTGAAATTGTCTAAACAGAAAGTAAAGGAGAACTCTGAGGTTTATTCGATTCAAAAACACTGACAGTAAGTTCTCATCCTTGTACAATCTGAACTAATTGTTTTAAGTAAAATGTATTTTTAACTAGATGTTTAACTGAAAAGTCCATTTGTTGGATTATGCACAAAAGTATTTAGGCTATATTTTGAAAGAATATATTTGGGATTGATTGAATCTGTATTCACCCGAGACAAGCGTGATAAGGATAGATTTATGCTCTGGGCGTCCATTGGTTTGTTGTGGGTTCTAACTTGTATTTCCCTCTAATTTTTACTGGACTGTAATGCAAAGCCAGATAAAATCTAAAGGATGTATTGGTTTTTGTTGCTGTAGAAGTCAAGGTGCAGTCATGAGCTTTAAGCATCAAATTTGTTTTCCTAATAGCTGCTATTTTTGGTTCCTAACAGGCTGAAGCGTAAAAGGAGAAAGATGAGGCAGAGGTCAAAGTAAGCCCTCATCTCCAACAGCTGTGATCCTGTCAAAGCCCCTCCAGATGACAGAAGCCTCCTCGTGGAAGGAAACGCCTCCACCCTGACGTCGCCTGAGCCTTTGATCAAGCTTTGGGCGTCTGACTGGACGATGGCTGACAGGATGGATCTCACAACATCAGAACTACAGCTGCTTTGTTCATGGACCATGATACATGTTTCCTCGCCTTTTATGTGGTGTACTGAACAATAAACCAACACTGTCAAAAATGAATCACAAGTTTCAGCCTATTAATTTTGGGCCAATTTGTAGAAGCCCTCAAAGTATTGGGTATTGTTTAGCATAGAGGCAGTGTTAAAAGACTCAACTAATTTTAAGTCACAACCTCACAGACTACACATTAAAAGATTAGATAAGATAGAACTTTATTAATCCCTTTGGGGGAAACTCCCTCAGAGAAATTGGGATTCCAACAGCAGTCTGAAAAGTAGATGGAAGATGTTTATAAAAAAAAAAAAAAAATATGGTAACTGGCTGGCTACTGCTCCTTTACTTTCTGTTACAAATTCTTAATATATTTATATATAATTTATGTTGGATGTCTTTTAGAGACCAGTCAAATGTTTGCAAAGGGGCTGCTCCCAATGAAATCAAAGGAATGTACTAGATTCTGTGCTCAGCATCTGGGGCTATGCTCAAACATTTTGATCCTGATGAAGTCTGAATGACCTCTTACAAGAAGTCATGGCTCAAGAACTTAAAGCAGCTGAGAAAAGAAATGTCAGGATCTTTTCTTTCTGGTGAGGCGAGCACAAGACCTATGACGTTTAAGAGTTGAGACTGGTTGACCTTAGGACGAAAAGCTTGTAGTGGAGATAACTATATGGATGACGTTGTTGTGTTGTCAAATGTCTTGTATAGACACAATACAATGTCCTGAAAAAATCTAAACCCATAAAAATACTTGTAGACTTGGCCACTCCTGGAGTTAGTTTTTTTTTTTTTTTAAAGGTGCCCTGGACTGCAACGGACTGGGCTTTAAAAATATGTTTTTGTTGTGTTGGGTTTACTTTAGGCTATCCTTTCAATATATGATAATTTATCCAAATTCTCAGTCTGGAAAAATGTATTACAAGAAAGTCCTTCACTACCACTACATTTTGTCACCATTGGAACTCAATTCTCTTTGAATATATGTGTTTTTCCATCTCTTAGAGGCCCTAGCCTTAATTTGAGGGAGAATTCAGAAACAACAGGTCATGATCTGTGAGGTTTGCTGCAAAGCATGGATGCAGGCCCTCGTCTGTAAAGTGGATTTTTTGTTTAAATCTCATAGTAGGTTGTTTTTCCAACTAAGTAAAACTGCATGTTTATAAAACCAAATTCACTTCAAATTTCACTTTGGTTTGGCAGACGAAATGTTCTCTGATAATCCCCTGTGTAGTGTTTTATACTTAATCTGAACCATGGCTGTATTTTTGTTTTTCAGTAATATGGGGTCATCTTGTGCTCTGAATAGTTCCAGTCATTGTATTAATCTCTTAAATAAAATCAGAAAAGATAAGGGATTCAGATAAGCTTAAACTACTGCTTATCACCATGCCTCAGAAGTGCAGCTCCTAGATACATCTTGAAGTATTTACAGTCCTGTGTGCAACAATTACTGTATTATATAAATATTCTCACGAACTACCTTCATTATACACTTAGGTGAAGTTTAAAGAGGGAAAAGGGGAAATTGTTGGTGAGGGTATGAATTACATGGCACTTATTTTTTGTGTTCTGTGTATTTCTGTTCTTGACGTTCAAGTAAACTGCATGAAGTGTGAGAAATAATCTTTAAAAAGATTTAATATGTTATTATTTTTTTGAGTAGAGCTTCAAAATGCAAAAAGAAGAAATGGGAGTGAGAGACAAAATATAAGTAAGTAACTTGAGAAAACAACATAAGCTGACCAAAAGTTGAAGACCTTAGCTTAATAATAATAACACAAAAACTCAAAACAGACATAAAAGTGTCAAAAAAGGACTCAGTAATGAGTAGCTCCACCATTCTTGTTGATCACATGAAAAATTCCTTTAGATGGACTTGATGTGAGTGTTTCCAGGAGGCTACATTGCTCCAAGTGGTAAAGATGGTTTCACAAAGGGCATCCACTGTCTGGAACGGATGTCCATTTTTATAAACTTCCCTTCCCTTTCCCCCATCCCCAAATAATGGATTTAGATAAGGGGAACACGCAGGATGGTCCAAAACAGCGGCGTTATTCTCCTGGAGGAAGTCCTTTGTCAGGCGGGCATTGTGAACTGCAGCGTTCAATATCCCATGTTTGGTGATTGACTGCAAAGTCCACACAGGCAGTTTTGTGGCGCTGAAGGATGTCCCTCACCAATATGCCCCCATCTGCTCTCCTGCATCTGGACAGGCATTGCTGTGGCTGCACCTTCACTTCTGCTTGCGGCCTCCACTACTTTTCCTCTGTTGCGTTTCCGCTAGTCTCCTTGCTTATTACCTCCGCCAAGGAGGTTATGTTTTTGCCTGCGTTTATCTGTTTGTCTGTTTGTTTGACTGTGTTCAAAATATCTTGAAAAGTTCTGAACGGATTTGGATGAAATTTTCAGGAATTGTCGGAAATGGGATATGGAAGAACTGCTTACATTTTGGGACTGATCCGGGTCGCCTTGGCGGAGGTCTGCGCTCTCTGAGTGCTTTTCTAGTTTGCTTAGGTCCTGAATAACTGGCACAACAGTTAAGTTCATAGAGACCACCCGAAAGTAAACATTATGTATATATATATATATATATATATATATATATATATATAAATAAGTGACTCATACTATTAAAAGGGAGAGGGGCACAGTTTCCTAACGACAGTAATTTTATGTCAGAAATAACTTGTTTATGTGCATGTTTTTAAAGTAATGAGCGAAGTATCCGACTTTAAATCATTTAAAGTTTTACATTATTTCTGGAAATAATCTCTCGACCCTGACTTGATCGAACCCTGTGGGTGGAGCCACTGAAACGTCATTTCCTGTTGTAATATTATGAGAAATCCTCGGGGGCGCTGCAGCCCCGCCTTCACTCTGCACCCTGTAGACACCGCAGAAGAAGAGTGAGTATTGTAAACACAGGGATATGGCTGACGAGAGGGGTGGAGATGAAGACAACATAAACGACAACATGGGGAACCAGCTACAGCTTTTACCAGGTAACAGATGAACTCTTTGCATGGTTGGTTTGTCAGCTCAGTGTTTCACTGCATCAGCCTTTGTCTTTTCTGGATGCTAACGCTAGCTTTCAGATCTTCACGACAGGCCAGCCTAATCCTAACTGTAACAATTTTTTTCAAGCTTTGCTTTCAGTTTCTTTTCATGTAATCTAGTTTCTTCTTCAGAGTGACTTTGTGGGAGAGTGAAGATGCAGCTGTGGTGTAGTTTGGAAACACTAACAGAGCTAATTAGCCCCGCTGAGTTTTCTCGTGTTTTCTGACAGACAATGAGGCAGATGAGGAGGAAGATGACATGGAGACTGAAGACAGGGACAATGAAACTGCAGAGAAACCAAACATCATCACCTTTGACCCCAGTCTTCCCACGTCACATGCTGTGAGTGATAACTTAATGTGTTGATCTCCTTTCATTCTGCTTTCAGAGTGTTTCTGCAGCTGTCAGAGGGGCTGTGAGGTTACCTCTCTGCAGCTGTTGTTGTCATGTTGTGTCCTGTTGTGTTGGCAGTACCTGGGCTCAGACATGGAGGAGTTTCATGGCCGCACAGTTCACGATGATGACAGCTGTCAGACCATCCCTGTCCTGCCCCACACAGCTGTGATGCTGGTTCCTGGACAGACTCTGCCCCTGCAGCTGTTCAGGCCACAGGAGGTCAGCATGATGAGGAGCGTCATCCAGAGAGACCGCACTTTTGCTGTGCTTGCACATAGGTATATAATTTTTTTAAAAGTTTAAAAGTCTGTAAATGATTTGAAAGTTTTATTATTATGTGTTTAGGCTGCATTCACACTGCAGGCCAAAGTGACCTGAATCTGTGTTTTGCTCTGATTCTGATCTGATGTTATTTCAGTTTGAGTAGATCCAGTCACACAAAATCTTAACATTTCAAGCCAGTTCTTTACTACTTTTACACGTGGATGTGGATCCAAAGGGTGTGTATTTGAAACTATCTACAATTTAACACACATGATGATACAGAAGTGACAACAGGACAAATCATGATATATTGTGATCCTATAAGCTGGGAGGTGATAGTACTTTTTTGTATCAAAACTCTTGTTAAAATTTTGATAGGCATTTATCAAAAATGCATTTCCTTATCAGTGTTTTGTGTTTTGTTTTTTTATAAAGCTTAGCCTGTGCAACACTGAAAAACTTTGCTGCCTGTTTCATTGACAGAAAAAATAATAATACTAATAGCAATAAAAAATGAATAATGATAATAATAATAGCAATCATAATAATAGTAATAGGTTGGCATGGTGGCGCAGCAGACAGTACACATGCCTTACAGCAAGAATATTGCTGGTTCAATCTCATGTCGATCAAGGCCTTTTTATGTGGAATTTGCATGTTCTCTGCATGCATGCATTGTTTCTCTCCAGGCACCCTGGCTTCCTCCCACAGACCAAAAACATGCTTATTAGGTTGATTGGTGACTCTGAAAAACCCTTAGGTATGAACGTGAGCATGAATGGTTGTTCGTGGATCGGCTGGCGACTGGTCGAGGGGGGACCCTGCCTCTCGCCCAATCAGCGACCCAGAGAGGGATAAGTGGTATAGATAATGGACGGATAATAATAATAATAATAACTTTTTATAGAGCACCTTTAAAAACAGAAGTTTACAAAGTCCTTTACATAGAAAACACAAACCTTGGGAACAACAAAATAAGCATAAATAGTCAAACAAAGAAATTTTCAAAAGAGTCGAACACAAAACACCAACTCAGAGGGTTAAGGAAATTAAAGCAGGTAAAAGGAATGAAACTGCTAACATTTGAAGTACTTAATGAATGTACTTGATTAGTAAGATTAAATGTCAGCATAAGACTGTTATTAACAAAGATGATTTTAGAAAAATGATGATAGTAATGATTGGAAGAAGACAATATCATGATAAATTGATCAATAGATCAACAATATCACATCAGGGAGACTGGAAGTTTAGAGTAAAAGATGGAAAAAGGGGTAAATGAAAACATGACAAGATGGTAAAAACTAGACAAAGAATGATGAGAAACCAGTGGGGGATTAAAAGTAAATTACTAAATAACTACAAGATAAATACACTGATAAAAAAAAAATTAATATAAAAGTAAATACACATAGATATGTAAAGTAATATCAGTAAATGTAACAAAGAGAAAGAGTGAAATGGTTGAATGTCTGTTGCAAACTACAAAACAAATGTCCAAATTTTGATTTAAAAAATGTTAACTAATAAGATATCAATATTGCGCTATGGAGTATACAGTATCATGCAGCAAAATATTGCAGCATTTTCTTACACCTCTACTGGATCAAAAAAGTTTTTCCAAAAGTCTAACACATTTTATAAGCAATGTAACCATACAAGCCCAAAAAACAAATTTGAGAGAAAATTGTTTGCATAAATGCTTGCCTGTGATGACCGTCATTTTGTTTTTCATGGTCTAACTGTTCTGAATAAATCTTTCAAGTTTCAAGTGAGCTTTAGAGCAATGTTATGGGGTACTTTGAGAGGCCATTTTGTGTCTGAGAAAAGAACTGTCAGGATATTGCATAGCTAATTAAACTTCTTTTAATCCCGCATAGCTCCCCTTTGCAAGGTTGTCATATCTGTTTTTAGAGCTTCTGACAGAGATATTTTACTCTTTCTATAACAGACCAAAATCAATATTAATTCCCCTATGAGACCTAAAAAAGCAAACAAGGCTATCAGTGCAAAGACTGGCTGTTTTTCTCATAGTTGTTTTCATAATAATAACTCAGAGATTCTCTGTTGCACAGTTGGTGTTAGATTAGGTGCTTAGAAGCTTGTGCAATTATTATTATTATTTTTGCATTTTCTACATTAAATTTTCTTTATTAGTAATATACTGACTGTTTATAGAAAGCAAAGTGAGACATTTTGTTATAAAACTCTTCTTACACATGTACAGGACGATATTGGTATAGCGATAAGAGACAGTTGTGTCTACAAGGGGCGCCAAAATGAATACATCTTATGGGGTCCTCATGAGAGATTCCATGGGTAGATTGAAAGCATCTTCAAATCTTAACATCATACAAAGCCAAGAGCTAACGTCATGCTCTGACTGTATTTATTTCTCTGCAGTGATGCAGGAGAGCCAGAGGCCGAGTTTGGGACCACAGCTGAAATCTATGCATACCGAGAGGAACAAGAATACGGCATTGAAACAGTCAAAGTGAAAGCTGTGGGGAGGCAGAGATTCAAAGTCCATGAGATGAGAACTCAAGCAGATGGGTGAGTAAAAATGCCCTTAATACATTTAAACCAGAGGATACGCTTTAAGACATAAATTGCAACTTTTGGAGTATGTAGATGTTATGCTTCTCAAACCATAATACAGCTTTTCTTTGGCAAAAATTCCCCTATCCCTGAGCTTTTAGCTCCCAGTGTCACCACATCAACTTGAACACAAAGCTTAGTAAAACAAACCCAGAGGGAGTCATCTTTACACTCGTCTTTTTAGGAGAGTTATTACTCAACAGCATGTTTAGTGAAGATGTATTTGACTGTATAGCAGCTTATTGGATATGATGTTGCACATTATACACCAAGTTAATGTGCACATGTAAAGTTACAGCGTACTTCTCATGTGGTATGTATGGTGGCTCTGAAGTGCAGTACACAAAAATAAATCAGGAATCACACAAGAAAGCTTACAAGACTATAAAAAAATAATTGAATTAATGTTATGTGTGCATGTCTGTTTTCTTTTAGATCCAGAGATCTGCAGTTGTTCATCTTGACATTTTGTCTTTAATTTGATAAAAAAAAAAAAAGAATAATAGCCATGAAGCTAAATGTAGTTATTTTATATTATCCAATTTATGAGATAAGTTAGGAGGAGCACTCTGGCATGGGATTGCCAATAACTAAAACAGCATAAACCACGCTTTATATTTTCTGCTTGGGCATTTTGAAAGCTATCCGTTTTTAGCCAGCCACCTATGGAGTCTGTAACAACAGTGAACATGTTTTGTGGGTGTGCTTTCCTGGTTTACTGCTAGAGGGCAGACTAACTCAATTAACAGCTGCGTTAACATACTTCACTGCAAACATCACATATTGTACCCGTACAGTGCAGCTTTTAATTCCATACACATAGCTGATGAGGTATTTTATACTAAGTTAATTTACAATGAATTTGTAATTAAAAGCCAACAAATTAATTGGCAGTAGTAGTTTTTTTTCATTAAAATTCTCTTGTGGGGGTTTAGTTAATTAAGTCTTTATGAGAAAAATAAAGCCTAGTTATTTGTTCCTGACTGTTACCTGAGACTAATGTAGTAGCGCAGACTTGCACACAAAGAACAAGACTACAGGGGCAAATGTAATTTGTGCATTTATTAAACTATTGCCTGACTGAACAGATTGAAGTTTTCTAATGCAGATGTCCACGCAGGGCTCTTATGAGTCATATTTATCTTAAGTGCTTGGTACATCATGCATGACGAATCCCTTTAAATGTGGGTGACCCCAGAGGTGCATCTAATCACTGATGAAGGGTTTGATTGAACACTTATGAAGTCAAAGGTTTCTATCAGATTAAAAAATAAGTCTCAGAATTACATCACCATTGTTTAAGTATTTTTGAACAGCTCTGGATGGTATAATGTAAAATAAAAAAAAAAACCTCTAAAACCTCCTTCTTGATATATGGCCCGCCGCTTATATTAGCTTGGTGTAGCTGCATGTTTTGATAAATAAAGAGAAGCCGCAATTACAGGCCACCAAATTGTCATTATTTTCACACAGGTTTAGAGTATGGCTGTACAATAAATTGCTCAGTATTAGCTTTCTCCAAAAACACATCCCTAAAGTCTGAATTTAACTCAGTACATAAGGATTTTTTTTATCTTTGAAAGGGATGCACTGGTACAACAAAACAAAGTCACAGATAACAGGATATCTATACCTGATTTCAGTGGAGAGGATGTAATGTTTTAGGACGGGTGTATCTCCGCTGTCACTGTGGTTAAATTTGATCTGTAATTTTACAACATGGATTAGTTATTGTCATGTTAATACCACAGAATATCAGCCCAGAAACAGAAAAGCCGCCTTCTGTCAACTAAGCATGTTAAACTAATATGGTCATTGATTTTGATTTTAAGCTATCTCTTCGTTTTTATATTGAGTGCTGTGTTTGATACACGCAAAATCATGAAGGTTTATGTGGAAGTTATCTAAAGAAGTATGGGAGAAGCAAATTATCCTGAGCACTTTCGTTGGGCAGGAATATCCTGATTCCTTCAGAGAGGGAGTCCACAGATCTGAGCTAGTTTTTTCTTATTTCTTTTCTGAATGTAAAGGTAATGTTTTTTTAAGTGTCGTTGCAGAGGGGTTGGCAGGTTGTGTAGAAAAGAACATTTAATGAACATAGCAATACAGAAAGCAGTCTTTTGAGAATGCATTTTTTTGGCATTTTGTGCCTTTATTGATAGGACAGAGAGTGACAGTGGATAAGCTTGTGAAAGGGGGTGAGAGAGAGTAGGGAAAAATGCTCTGCAAACTGGCCACAGGCTGGATTTGAACCTGGGCCGGCAGAAGTATATGGGTCTTGCCTGGTTGCTTACCGCTCTGCCAAACCAGCATCCCAGAGAAACAAGTATTTCAAGGCCATCATGTTTATCACATCAAAGATTCACACATTGCTTGTGTCCTTATTAAGGAGCTGGAAGAATAATTAATCATGAGGTGGTGTACAATATGCAGACAGCCTTCTTTTCATGATGGTCGCAGACTCACAAACATCCTGTCATAACTCAACAGCATTCAGCCAGCACATGGTTTGTTAAATCTGTTATTCATCACCTCTGTTTCGTGCCTCAACACTTCCCTCCTCATCTGTCTTTTGCTCCTCTTGCTTTTGACATCATCTGTCTGTGTTTGTCTCTCCAGGATCAGACAAGCCAAAGTACAGATTCTTCCAGAACGAATCCTTCCAGATCCACTCTCTGCCGTGCAGCTCACCCCCCTCTCCAGGCTCCACATGCACACCTCATCCAAACCCCAGACTCAGAACTGCATACAGGCCCGCTGCTGGTGGAATAACTATCGACAGGTTAGACACACAACAGACAAGACTATATTCTTTAGATTAAATCTTCAACCAGCCAAAAAATATATAGGTTTAAGGTGGGTTACAAGCAAATTAGCTGATTTATAAAGCAACTGATTGTAAAATTACAAACCCCAATTTTGATGAAGTTGGAACGTTGTGTAAAATGTAAATGAAAACATCCATCCATTATCTATTCCGCTTATGCCTTTAGGGGTTGCCGGAGGAGGAGGGGGGTTGGCTGGGTGGCTTGAGCTGGGATACCCGCTGAACCGGTTGCCAGCCGATTGAAGGGCCACATAGAAACATGTGTTCATCACCTTTCTTTGTGCAACTCTCAGTTGGCCTTTGGTAGCTAAGGACATTAATTGTTGAGTTTTGATGGTGGAATTTGGTTGCTCAACAATCCAGCGTCTCCATCGTTGTTTTTTGTACTTCATAATGCGCCACACCACGACAGGTCTTTTACTACAAAGTCACGATGTTGTAACGTTTGCAGAATGTGGTTTGACATTGTCTTGCTGAAATAAACAGGGACATCCCTGAAATAGGCCCTGCTTGGGTGGCAGTATAAGTTTCTCCAAAACCTGTATGTGCCTTTTAGCATCAATGGTGCCTTTATAGATGTGCAAGTTACCCATGCCATGGGCACTAATACAGCTCCATACCACAGATGCTGGCTTTTGAACTTTGTTCTCATAACAATCTAGATGGTCCTTTTCCTCTGTAGCCTAGATGACATAATGTCTGTGACTTCCAGAAACAGTTTGAAATGTGGACTCGTCAGACCAAAGCACACTTTTCCTCTTTGCATCAGTCCATCTCAGATGAGCTCAGGCTGAGAAGCTGGCGACGTTTTTAGGTTTGGCCTTGCATGGTATTTCTAACTTTGCACTTGTAGCAACAAGCTGTGTTAAGTGGTTCTCCTAAGTGTTCCTGTGCCCATGTGGTAATATAGTTATTGCAGAATGATTTTTGTTTTTAATGCAGTGCCCTCGGAGGGCTCAAAGGTCATGGGCATTCAGTGTTGACACAGTTTAAAAATGCCTGAACACAACTTTAAAAAAGAAGTTGTACTATTCATATGCCATACTTTTGCACTCTAACTTGAACCCTATCTTAGTTAGGCTTCCTGCTTTGATACACTGTAGTCTTTCAGAGAATACCTCCCAGTTGTAGTTATCTTTATATTTCAATCTATTATTTAAGCAAGAAGTAAAATTCTGTTTTTGTTTGCAGCTTATAAACTAAATGTTAATGCAGCTTTTCAGAAAGTTGTGAGACATCGAGATTTATTTTAGCAACTTTTGTCCAAAAGGGTTGATTTGACTGAATGTTAGTTTTTTGTCGTAGCATTGAAGGTTGACATAAGGATGTACAATTTTCCTCTCACCCTATCAACATGCAATTTTTTATAAAGCTCCTGAGCAGAACTTTCATCGAGGACTGCTTTTCTTAAACTTGATATATATAATCATATTCTTGATAGTATTTACAGAATGCTTCACACATTATATAGAATATTAAGAAGGACGCTTCCACATTCAGATTGATGAAATGGTGCACAAAAAAGTTTTGAAGACTAAGATAGAATTTTGTTTCAGAATAATGTATTTGGGACAGATGCCACATCAAATCCAGGGTTCGTCTAAAGCTTATTTGTATAGAGTCATGTTGGTTGCTTGTAAAAAAGCTGTAACAAAACAGTGGCTGTGTCAGAGACCACCTTTACTAACAGACTGGTTGAATGTAATGCACAATATATTTGTGATGGAAAAACTGACTTTTACTTTGAGATTGAAGAGTGATGTATTTGAGGACTACTGGAGAAATTGGATTGAGTTTATCAAACCATTTACATCAGCAATAGCTAAACTGCAATCCCCACAGTTCTAAGCTGCACACGAGTGCTTTTGTATCTTTTTTTTTCCTTTTTATTGATTTTATTTTATTTTTTTTCTTTTCTTTTATTTATGTTCGACATTTCACTTCATTATGCCTTGATTTGAATTGATTTCTTCAAGACTTGGATTTCTAAATAAAAAGAAAATAATTAAAAAAAAAAGAAATGGTGCACAAATGATCGTCATGCTCTGTTTGGTTTTATATTTGAACATACACAGACTTCTGTACATGTTGGGGAAATCAGAAAAAGTAGTGTAAGAGAGGAAGAAGCACTCTCTTATGTTTGGGTGATTCAGTTATTGTTATTTTTAGATTAACAGTGTGTCTGCTCTTTATCACAGAGGAAGTTTCACTGTGCCAGTCTGACACCCTGGCCACCCTGGGTCTACGCCCTCTACGACTCTGTGAGTACTGAGGCACCATGAGCATTGTTCAGACTTTCTGTCATACATAAACATCATACAGTAAACCACCCTATCTGCTGCCTGTGTTTTCATGTCAAAGGAGTCGCTCATGAACCGAGTGAAGAAACAGCTCCATGAATGGGACGAGAATCTAAAGGATGACTCCCTTCCTACGAATGCCATAGGTCAGCCTCTGTTCAGTGTACCGCAGCTGGATTACAGAAGCGCATTGACACACACACATACTGTTGTCATCTTTGTGCCTTCCTTCCTTCCTGCCTCCTCATCCTTCTCTTTCTCTGCCCGTCTGGTTTCTGTCAGACTTCTCCTACCGAGTGGCAGCCTGTTTGCCTATCGACGACGCTCTGCGGCTCCAGCTGCTGAAGATCGGCAGTGCCATCCAGAGACTTCGCTGTGAGCTGGACATCATGGACCGGGTAAGGACAGAGTCACAATCACAGCATCGTGGTGTGATAAGATCTGGTGTTGCCCTTGTTAATGAATTGCACACATTTTTTGGTGTACCTGAGCATCAGAACAGAGCTGACAAATGCATGGCTGCTGTAATCCTTCTGCAGAAAGAATCAAAAACCACTCAGTGTAAGAGAAGATATTTCGGCTTAACCCTGGATTGAATCTATGAAAAATGCTGTAAACATGACCCATTTTCATGTTCAGCCTGTAAGAAAAATGTGTGGTTCATTGTTTCTAAAAGAACATGATTCAAGCTGCAGGAGTTGGTGATCAGTGGGCTGATTTTATCATCATTTTGACATGAATGGTAATAATATACCAAGTGATGATTCTTATGAGCTTTCTCGTGGGTTATTTGACATGAGAGCAAAATGAGTTTGTAGAGGCAGCTCGCTTTTCATCCTTTCTGCTTTACTTCTGCACTAACATTCATTTTTTTAACGTAAACAGAGCAAAATGATTCAGGTTCTGTCCCTCCTGCTTCATTTTAGGACTCTCACATTTTTTCCTTTATCATATCTTTTTAGTGGATGAAGGAGTTATGCATGTCTAACTTAAGCAGGCACAAAAAACTGGAGCTACTGCCTGGCTGTTTCAAGCCTATGCAAGGTTTACATTGAGAGACAGCTGTGCCTCCTCTTTAGTATGTTTTATATATACAGTGAAGGTAAGTTATGGGTCAAGAAGAGGGGCTGGGGCTGGGGTGTACATCTTAAAAAGGAAGTGACTACACAGCTGAAACTAGAACAAGTCATTTTCAATTGTTTCAAATGGGAGAGAAGCCAGTAATGACAGATTTTGTAACTGGTACTAAGAAGGGTGGGGCTTGATAGAGGATCACTTCCTGTAAAGGGTAGGTCTTGACAGAGGTTCAATGTACAATTCAATTAATTGTTAGAAATGTTAAAAGGTTAAAAAGGTGACTTACCATGTGAAAACAATAAGGTTTTTTAACATTAGCAATTGTGAACATACACTAGCAGTCATTAAAAATGAATACATGAACCTCAGTTGAGGCAAATATGGGTAATTTAAAGTGTTATAAATGCATGTAATGCAGATTTTGTAAAAATCAATGTCATTGTTTAATCATTGATCTCACTATCTATCTAAGTAAATGTGATTATGGTTTTTGCCAAATTCGAGCAGCCCTACTTTACATCAAGTATGTTATAAAACTACATTCAACTCTGTTTGATTAAATTGACACCTTGCTGTTTGCAGTTCATAAATGAAAACATTCTTATAACTTGATTTTGATTTTAAAAAATGTAGACGTTCTCCTTTCTTTAAATGATGAGTAAGTCTAATCTTGCAGTGTACAGTGTCATACAATTTGTGACAGACCTGTCTGTTTGACGATAGGAAAACAAAATGATGTGGCCCTCTCGGTGACCAATCTTGCCCATCCCTGATTTAGCATCCACATCATCATAAAGAGTGAACATTTATTTAACTGTCTAATGCCTTGTTAATGCCTATCCCCCTCTCTCTCTCTCCTCAGTGCACATCACTTTGCTGTAAGCAGTGCCCTGACATTGAAATCACCACAAAAAATGAGATCTTCAGGTGAGAACTTTTTTGGTTTTCAATCATGATGTCATTTTTGTGTTTTTGCAGTTCTTTACCCAAAGGACAGTCTTATCAGCACCTCACATGGCATTGCTGAGTCATAGCAGTTTTTCTTATTGCAAAGCATTGTGACAGACTGAAGAAACTTGAGATTTGTTTAAAGTGATAGCTCATCTCTGTGAATATAAGACTTGAAGTTTGGCTTTGTTTCCCTCAGATGAACTAAAGACAAAGACTTAGACATGTCTGAAGGGTATTAACTTACCAGTCTTAAAGAGTGTCCACTGGGTCTTAAAGCTGAAAACAGAATCTACTGGAAAATAGTAGACCTGCAACAAAAAAAACATTTAAAAGTCTTTCTGAAAGAAATTGAGTTTAATTTTACAGCTTGTAAAAATATATTTTAAGAGGTCCTATATTTGACTCCTTTTCACTGAATGTGCACTTGTCCCAGATGTCTCCAGAACATATTTGAAAGTGCTTGCTGTGAAAGTGCACCAGGATATTGGAGCATGTCTAAAATCCCTTCTGTTTTAGCCCTGCTCAGAAGAGGCTGCTGTAGTGTAAATCTTCATGAGCCATGCCTCTCTTATACTGTGCTCTGTTGTAAACTGTGGCTGCACAGTCATGCCTAGACACAATACCTCAATTGAAGCTACCTGCGGGCTGAATAGTGACGTGGCTCAGGGTGTGTCTCCCACATTGGTAAGGTAGCATGTCCCCTAATGGCATCATCAGGAGATCTCTTTCTTCCAAACGGACTGTTTGACCACACATTTTGTAAAAGGTGGAGCTAGCAGGAGACAGAGGAGTGGGATTTTTGTTCATGTGTGTAAAAGCCAGTAAAGTGTATTTTGCATAATATGGGGCTTTTCTATTCACCAGAAGGAACTGTAGTTTTTTTTTAGTTTGTTTTTTGATCATAGTCTTTATCCTGCAGTCAGTAAGTTCAAGTTTTAAACCGTCAGTTTTTATTTTGATCGTTTTGATGTCAATTACCTTTTTTTTTGTAAGTAAACTTTTGCATTATTGATAGTTTCACCATTAATTTTCTCGCCATGTTACAAACCAAAATTCTAAATTGTACAACAATGATACGTTTTGACATCCTGAATCTGATTAGTATTGCTACATTTATTAAATTGAACTTGAAATTTCACTGAACACACTTGTCTGATTAGGCATACTGTCTATCAGATGTGCCAGCAACTCCAATATAAAGCCTGATAAGTTTAAACTTTTGCTGCTTGTTTACTCCCATAGTGCTTTCCCTGCTACTTTGTTTGCCTAGATATCCACGTCTGTTACGGCCTCCATACCAATGAAAACCTGGCTCAAGTTTGAACAAAAGAGACCGGAAACATATAAAATGGAAACTACACAAAAGAAAAAGTCAGTGATTTTTATTTAGGAAAAAAATACCAAACGAGAAACTAACAGAATAAACCCAGAAGGGGCTGGAGTTGTCGGCAAAAATGAACAAAACTGGGTGAATTGATCAGGCCAACCCATAAGGGGTTGTTGTGCGTGACATTTCCCCCATGAGCTGCCAAATCCAAAACTAACTAAACCAAGAAATAATCAAAACTGAGAAAACAGGACCACTGACAATCTCCAGCCCAAACTAAAATAACAAAAGCCAGCAACCTAGTGCTGCTGGGGAACAAAAGAGGAAAAGAGAGACAAAAATACCTGTTAAACCAGGGAAAAACCAGGAAACGAAGGAGAAGCGAACCCTCCTAGTCGTCAGGTATGTGTGTATGCCAACCATTGCTCCTCTCTCAGCTCCCCTAAATAACCCTCCCCCTCCCTGAGCACAGATTTCTGTCAGGAGTGCAGCAGGGAGTGGGGAGAGGGTTACCAGAAAGAGACAGAGAGGAGCAAGGCCACACTTAACATCACTTTGTTTTATTGAAAGCCAGTATTAAAATGTAAAAGGCTGACGCTTTTTACATTTTAGCACACTTGGTGGTCAAAAGTGCACATTCAGACAGTTTGAGAATGGCACCCTCCTGTGAATAAGAAGGCACCGTAACCATGACTGTAATTACAATTATGTTCAATGCATTGCTGACTTGACTTTTTGTACCTCCACAATCAAAGCACACACACACACACAGAAACAAAGTTATGTAACGTAATATTCTCACTGTGGATGATGTGATATGGTGAATGTGTTTGACACACAAAAGCTCCTGACAACAGTTAAACAGTGCAGACCCTCACCTTGTACGCACGGTCAGAGGAAAATTGCATAACCTATTTGGTCTGAGGATATCCAGATGACCTTAGTGTTAAACATAACTGTCAAGTCAGATATTTGGATTATGACTTTCAAGGTAGATATTATGATTGAGAGTTTGACTCAGATTTCAACATTTCAGAGCACTTTGGAAAAAAGTTAATACAATTTTTAGAGGAGGAAACAGATCAAATTTTATGAGGAAAATTGTCTGATCCAAATAGAAGTGCATAGTTATTTTGATTCGGCATTAGACAAGAAACATCATTCATTTTAAGATCCACAACAAAAAATATCCACAATCACTTATTACAACTTTAAAGTAGGCCATGGTGTTGTACACTGAGGAAAGATTCCAGGGTAATACTGCCCTGTTGCGCCTAAAGTCTGACTTTTCTATGTAGTGAAGCTGCCTCTCTTTTCATCTGGCAAGATCACTGTAGTAACTGAGACACAAAACGAGTTTCTTTTATAAATCATTTATATATTATCATATATTGAATGAATTCAACACTTGCTATGATTTTGATCTGGTCAAAAAGATCTACTGATGTCTATATATTTTGCATGAAGGGCTATCAGACCACATTACACATCTCGGGACTGTGCACGACATTGGATTTTTGCCAGTATCTCATATGCTAAATTGAGCTCATCATTGCTGATACAGATATAGATACAGATATGGTTTGGTGGACAGTACACAGTCTCTTCTATTCTAAAAATGATCTATACCTTAGACTTTGACAGTTTTTTTGTTGTTAGAAACAGATGTGAAACAAGGAAAACAACATTTCAATTCTTTAAATGACAGCTGATTTTTAATGTGGACATATAGTGGTAATAAGGTGTAGCAGTATGGTACATTTATACACTCTGCTGGTATTTCAGCCAATATCAGGTGCATATATTGCCAATAAACTGGCTGTGAATATAGGCAGAATTTTTCATATCTGCAAATACCATTATTTAACTTTTCAAGCTATTATCTGTAATATTCTGCAACCATAATTACAACTCCTGGTTAGACTTTAAAAGTCATGAAATTCTTGTATGCATGTCAGAGTTGTGCGAGATGATGCTGTGTTAAAATTACCAAAAGAAGCAGCAACATCTTTTCAAATGTTAAAACCCATTTGTTTAAGGGGACATATGAAAAATGGACCCATACATATCTACCAACCCACAGATGTTTATAAATAAGCCGACCCTGTCCTTTGTTTGCGGTCAACCTGAGTTCGAAAACATAAAATCTGAAGTCTTCCTCTGGCGATTGATGCAAAGTACAAAACAACTGAAAGGGATAGTTCGTTTTTTGAAGGGGGGTTGTGTGAGGGGCATGGCACAAGCCTGAGTATGTGCCACAGTGTCACAGCTCCGTTCTCTCTGTTCAGAAATCTCTGGATAGACACTAATGCTATACATTGCTGTACTTGGAGCCAAACTCTCTGCGTAATTAAAAGAACTGTATGAGGAAGCAAGCCACAAAAAACATTTAGCCCAATGTACGGATGTTTAAGGATTATACAGATGATCAAGTGCAGTCATTTTGTCAAATAATGTTTTTTTTCTTGCTCAGTTTACCCTCAACAACAGACACTGTGTGCTATCATGATATACACATACCATTAAAACTGTGGCTTCTGTCTTCACAAACTAAACAATCAGTATTCCTCTGTTTTGTCCTTGGAGTTTTTAATCAGTGAGTCTGGTTCATACAATTATGAATGTTAGTTAAAGCAATGAGGCTCTGTGTGGTGAGAGCTGCTCACTGCAGACGGACGTACAAAAGCTGATAGTATCCACTGATCCTGAACAGCCTGTGGTAATTTTTTCATTGTAGCACTTTTATTTCCTGTTTGACGACATGAGCTCAGGATTTATTCACCTGAATCAACAGGTACCCTGTGTTTCTCCGTCCCTCATGTTCTCATAGCAGATCCCACCTTTTTCAATTCAGACCTGTTGACTCTCCATCTACAGAAGTTTCTACTGTGTGCACTCCAGTTCATACAAGTATTCCAAAGAATCCAAAGTAAATAGCAATCATATTCACAGCAAAAATGGTCAATTCACCCCGTTTGGTGGCAGTTGTTTCCTCTTGTGAAGCAAACTAGTTGACGCTGCTGGTGGAAGGACACGAAGGCTGTGTCGTGTCTCAAAATAGTGCCTAATCAAAAGCGGCTGGGTAGTGGAAAACTAAGCAGCTGTAAACAAACTGTTTGCAGTATGTGATGACCTTGACACTTCTTTGTGACTTTTTTTCTCCCACAATTCTATTAAATACACAAAGTTTGGCACCATGTACAGCAACGTATGGCACTATCATCTGTCACAAAACTTCTGAATAGAGAGAGAACTGAGCTGTGAAACTGTGGCACAGGTTCAGGTTCTTGTCCTGTACTTCACACAATCCCACTTCAAAAAACTGAACAATCCCATTAAGTGCGACAAACGCATTTCATTTGAAAGTGGGAGAAGGACTTGGTATATTTACTATAACAGAGATACAGTATTGATGAACCGATTTTCTCCCACCTGTATTGAAGCAGCAGTGATATTACTCAAACTACAAATAATTTTGTGTGGACATATTCGTCATGGCCTTTTATTACTGTATTTGAATCTGATGGAAACAGACAACTTAAAGTTATATGATTTTAAGAGAAAGAAGCATCAGATAAGCGCCCCTCCACTCACACAGCTTTAGGCAGAAAGTCTGAGTAACCAGAGGGGATTCTCTACTGGCTTCTGACCTTAAACTTCAACATAAGGCTGGGTTTGAGCAGTTAGGGTGAAACTTGCTCTGTGGTATTTCCCTCATGCCAGTCATATATTTCTTTGTGTTTTTAAGTTATTTAGCTTATGTCTCCCCCATACATGGAACCTAATAAATTCATATTTGAAACAGACTGAAACACTGAATTAATGTTTCTGAGGTTTATCACTATAAGAAACCTCTTTAATATGATACATGTTTTTTTCTGTCATACCACAATGAAAATATTGACTGTAACAGCTTTAAAGTAAATTTTTTCTACATTGATGCCAATGTCAATACAATCTGTACCTTCTTTTAAATGTCTTCCTATTTAATTATTTTTTCATATTATACCATTTTATTTTATGCTTGCCTTATACATATTTTGAGCTGAGTCCACCCAAACTCTTGATTTTTTGTCTTTCTAAAAACTGCTGTGTCACCAGAATGAAAATGGTTTAATTTAAACAGTTTGTCGTGTAAACTGGCTGCCTTGTTCACAAAGGCTGCAGCATTTAAATTTACAATTTAGTTGTTTTTTTTTATGGAGCCTCTAATGAGTCTATTTTATTCTTTCTTAGAAAGGAACACAGGGATAATTTGCTTTTGAAGTGTGATGACGTAATTTACCTGCCTGTTGTCTCTGTGCAGCCTCTCTCTGTACGGGCCCATGGCTGCGTACGTCAACCCTCATGGCTACGTCCACGAAACTCTGACGGTCTACAAAGCCAACAACCTCAACCTGGTCGGCAGGCCATCCACACTGCACAGCTGGTTTCCTGGGTAACAGCAAAACTCACAGCACTTGGCTCACTTTCTTCTTTCAGACTATTATATAAGAAAATATGACACTCAATCATCAGGCATAGATTGACTCAGATCCCCCACGGTGCCTTTCACTGCATCCATTATGCCTCTTCTTATAGGGGGGACATAATTTGGTTCCACTATAGTGCGATTCTTAAACATGGTATTATTCTGTTCTCTCTGCTGTTTCTAATGTGATGCTGTCCTCCCATCACATTCAGTAAAGCCTTTTTTTTTTATCAACAATAGAGCTTCATTTCAGAGAAATGGAACCCCCAAACAACTTCCACACAACTAAATGTCACAGTTTTAGTGACTGCTACACAAAAATCCATCTTCTAACACATTTATTGATCTAAGTGTAGGGCCTGCACAAAGTAACAGAAGGTAGCAGTGTCGAGTAACATTGGAGAGTATTGCCGTAAAGAACAACTTTTAGACTTATAAAATAGCTATAACTAGGGCTAAACGATACTGGAAAAAACTGACACGTATATGTTTTTTTGGCAATATTTATTTCATTTTTATTTAGAAAAAAGGAAACTACATGAAATAAACCAAGTTCATTTTTACTTAAGCGAGTAAATCACAATTAGGTCTGCACAAGAAAAAGATGTGATGTGCAATAAAACTGTTCAATACTGCACTGTTGATAATTTTTGCATTAAGCCCACAGAAAGTGTTTGGGGAGGGCGCAGCCTTTCAAAAGCATATACAGCAGGTGATTGGATGATTGTTTAGTCAATCACATTCGTTACAGGCCAACCAGAAAATGTAGTAGGTGGGCGCTACTGCTGCAGTGTAAAATACAAAACGTAAGCAACTTTGTAGAATAGGAGTGGAGCAAAAATATCCTTTCTATGAAAAAATGCTTTCAGTGTTGTCGATTATCCATCTTAATTCGGTCGAGATCTGTTAAAACTCCTACTGGAGCTGTTGGCATCTATGCTAATCTGTAGACAGGCAGTCACTTCCTGCTGTTGTCTCACTCGTAGCTCCCACCTCTTCTTGTTGAAACAACGCTGATAGGGCCGTTCCCCTTTGGGCCACTCACAATCATTGTAGATTGGAGCTTGGCAAGGTTGATCTGCCTGGTTACAGACATTGAATCATGGAGATCCAGCTGCTATGCAAGGTTAAGATTCATAAACTTTGTTATTATTGTACAGGAAGTTTTGTAAACAAGTGAAATATAACCCTTTGAATTAGAAAAGTACACCAAGTCAGACACATGAAAAAAGTTTGACTTAATTCACAGAACCCTGTTGATTATTGACTTATGTGCATAACATCCTTTACTAAATAGCAAATTTTGGCCCCTGTCATTTTACTGTAATGTATTTTCTTTTCATTTATTCAAATTAGAGTCATACTTATCAAACCCCGAAAATGGATGTTTGTTGAAATAGCTACATAGTTTTTCTCTTGATGCTGCTCAACAGACAGTATGTTCATTAATTTATAGAGAAAAGACGAGATGCACAATCAGTTAATAAGCAGACTGTCCCAGTTTAATGTTACACAAGTGTATGCTGGAAATAAGACTGGTACACAATACCCAATACCTAATTGATCAGAAACAGGAAGTCACAAGGATTGGTCATATATGGAACTGACAGTAAGTCAACCAACTTAAATGTAAAAATCACATTTTTAATTACCTTGATTTGATGGTGGTCAGGACAAATTATGAATCCACAGTGTATTCATTAATTAGGTATTGTGTATTTATTTGGTCAAAAGTGCCTCAGAAAGCACACAAAGAGCATTTTCACTGTTAAATGTATTTTATAATTTCAGTGGAAATGTCTACTGGAGAGTTGCATCACAGTTATTTCTCTCTGGACATGGTGGTGTGATGTCACCCATCTGTCCCACCTTATAGGGTGCCCAACAATTTTATCATTCTACTTCTCCTGTTATGCGTCATTCTCGAGCCCAGAGAAGTGTATTATCTCTGCTGTGTTACATACCTCTATGTTGTAAACTCTGGCTGTAAGGCCAGCAGAACAATGAAAATCTAGGGGCTTTTTTTAAAATGGTAATTGCTTTCTGTGGTCACAGTTTAAATGCCTGGTTATATGGATGCTGTAATGTGAGGACATTTTATGAATCTCTTGTGAAACATTTTGCAAAATGATTTCTACACCCAAATCTGCTCTGGTCTATAGACCCGAGTGATAAACAAGGGCCACTTGGATAAGAGGAAAGGTTTTTCGACACCTAAAGTGATGCATTTTGGTTTGTAACTGCAACTAGCTCATCCTCTGGTTTTGATAAGAGTGCAGTAATTATAGGTCTGAGCAGGCGTTTAGATACACAGTTGACACGGATGACTCTGGGTAAAAGCACAATGTTATGCTGAAGCTTCTTTAACCACTCCTGCAGCGTAAATCACTGCTGCTCTGCAAACCTGTGTGTTCAGTATGTTCCAAACACTTCAGAGTGTTTAAACTACATTACTCAGAGGGAATATTTCCATGTCATGCTGTGTGAATCCCTCGTTGATTTAGTACATTAAAGAAAGAAACTAGAAAGCACTCGGAGAGTGCAGACCTCCGCCAAGCGCCACAGTTCCCCCTATTTGTCATTTGCACCATAAATATTAGTCCCACATTTATTTTAACTACATTTTTAGATTCCTTGACCATGAAAACATACCATTAGCAACTGGATTCATAATGATATCAATATTAGTTCAGTAGTTATTCACGAAAATCAAATTTTCCTTAATGGTGGTTTTCTTCTGGATCTAGCTCCCTAGCTTCTGAAGATACAGCAAATTGTTGGCACCTTCCAAATTCCACAATGCCTTGGCTATTTAATGGTGTTTGTTGCGTGTTTATAGCTTCATTTGTTCTCTTCCTATGATGAAAATTCCAAAGGTCCCCTATTTTTTCATATTCTGGATCATAGAATCCGGAATTATTCCTTTATCCGGATCAGTCTTTGATATACTGTAGAGCATGTTAGAAACTTGTCCTGTATTTTTTTCCCAAGTGCCCTGACCATTATTTGTGGAGTTATATGCAGAAATGTTGAAAATGGCCCTATCTCCAAATGTTAAAGAATCCTTTAAAAAATTCCTGGATCCAGACGGAGATCCGGATCGCTTCCAAAATCTAATCATTTGTTCCTTATCCCAATCCAGACATTCCCTGAAAATTTCATCAATATCCGTCCATAACTTTTTGAGTAATGTTGCTAACTAACTAACAAACAGACAGACAGACAAACAAACCCTCCCAAAAACATAACCTCCTTGGCGGAGGTAACAAACCTCTAAGGGCCAGATCTCAGTCTTATCCTTAAGCTTTATTTTTATGTAAAGTTCACGATGCTCTCTATAAACTAGCTGCTTATTTGCATCCTAAACAGTACACTGGCTGCTTTTTAGACATTATTCAGAGCCTATCAGTAACTCATTATACACATAACAAATTTGTACAGCTTACAATCCATAACTTAGTGTACTTAGTGTATCTAGTGCTCTAAATGGTATGGCTTACCAGTATCTTTCTGACCTGCTCACTAATTACCATCCAATCAGATCATCATGTCCTCCTGAATGTACCTAAAAACTAAACCAGCTGCTCTGTGCTGCCGAACAAACTGCTGACTGACTGACTGGAAACACTAAATTATTTTAGAAAACGGCCTTAAATGTTACTTTTCTCTCATGCCTTTGGTAGTCAGCTTATTTGTGCTTCTTTGTGTGTAAACCTAAATGCTATGTATTATAAAAGTGAAACATTCATACATGAATGTAAGAGCTGTATGGATTGGTTGGTGGAAAGGTCATTTTGTTGTGATGTATTTGCTTATATATTGTTATTCTTTATGCATGTGTGCATGCATGCATTTGTGGTTTTATTTTATCCTTTGTAGAGAACATTGACTTCACATCTGTATGAAATGTGCTATTCAAGTAAAGTTGAATTGAAATGAATATGGTTATTAGCATGCTAATGAGAAAGAAGTTAACTGTAAGAGCTGTGATCTTAGAAAAATATATAAAAGTTTTTAATGATTTTACATTTTTGTGGATAAAACTAACACGGTAATCTGAATTATGTAAAATGTTTTCAGGGGATGTTGTTGTCTTTGCTCTCAGGTACGCCTGGACAATTGCTCAATGCCGGACCTGTGGCTCTCACATGGGTTGGAAGTTCACAGCCACGAAAAAGGACTTGTCTCCTCCTCGTTTCTGGGGTCTGACACGTTCAGCCATGCTGCCCCGTATCCCACAGGGTGAGGGGGACGAGGGGAGGGATGGCTCCCGTCTCTTCTGCCTGTGATGACAGACTGTTTGTTAAACCTGCAAACACCCCACCAACCTGTATCTTCAAGCACTCGCTGGCCGTGATTACTTCAAATAATCAATGCATCACACACTGCCTGTGGCTCCCAACAACAGATCCATCAAACAGCGGAAAGCTCATTTGGCATTTAAGAGTAAAAGTTGGTGTGAATTTGAACAGGACGCAGGTTTTTGAATGTTTTCTTCTATGTGGAGGCAGCAGTGAAACAGCTGAGTGTGTTCTGATGAAGTGAGGAAGAAGTTTAGGTGAGCATATAGAAGAAATGACATGATGATGTCCCAGCAGGCACCTCTGCCCAGCTGTTTCTTGCTGGTTGCAAACACACAAAAACACACATCTGCGCTCAATGTGTTCTCTTCTTTCACCTTCCCTCTTCTGTATGCCAGAGTGTTAACGCATGCACTTATGATGGGGATATGTCTTGCGAGCAGGCTGAGTTAGCCGCTATAACCAGATGTAAAAAAAACAAAAAAAATACAGTTGACACAAATTTACTCTAAGATTCTTTGTTTTTCAGATTTGTCTCTGATGTGAGAAGCTCAGCTGCTGTAAGTGTTTTGAAACAGTTTGTGCTAAAGTGATCTCATAAATGTGCAGGTCCGTCACCAAAGGGGATATTTTGAATCCAACGGGATGTATTTTTGTATGCAAGAAAAGATCAGAGCGTAATTTAACATACTCATCAATGTGTACTACAGTGCTTTGTGTGACATACTTAATATAAAACCAGTGTCTGTTTTGTATTCAAAGAAAGCTCATCCCCCGATCAGATAATCTGCTTCAGTAAGCAACGTTCATCCCTGGGTGCACACATTAGATTGAGAGGGGTCTTGATGTCCTAACGACAAACTGCTACTTTGAGAAGGTCACAGCTGATTGAGGCAGAGAGCGAGGGAAGCATTCACTCGTCTTCGTGGAGTGCGTTCATGTTGTGTGGCATGTTAAAATGGTGTGCCTATGCCACATATCTGTGCATTCTGCTAAGTGGATGAATCAGTGAACCACACTCTTAAATGAAAGGTTGTACAAAAGTGATGAAGTAAAGTAAGTGTCAGATTTTGCAGATTGGCTTGAGGTCTCAGCTTTCAGGACTTACTGCTTTTGATTTTGTTGCAGGATGCTCACATTTGCCTAAACGTGACTTTAAAAAGAGGCTGTCTGTGATAATCTGGGTGTTTTACTGTTTTAAGAGTCTAACTATTCTTTTACATATCCCTTCATGTCACAGAGAAATGTTTGACGTAATTTATGATTTTGACATTTCTTTTTGTATGTTCACTTCTTTTCATTCAGGCAAAGTTAATTTAGTTTTTAATACAGTGTCTGTACATGTTGAAAAACAAGTTGTGCATTTTTTTGGTAAGCTGGTAGAACAAGGCTAGCCTTTTCCCTCTGTTTCCAGTGTTTGTGCTAAGCTAGGCTAAGAAAATCCTGAGTGTAGCTTTACAATTATACAGAATGGAGAATGGTTTCTCACAAAAAATGGCATTTAAGTTTATCTCAGAACTTAATGGACAGAGCAAAACTTCAATAGAGGTAAACTTTTCAAATTAAATGAATTTAACCTGAGTGACCTGTGCATTGTGTTGTGTATAGTTCTGAGTCATACCGATTTTTTTTATTTTTAGCCATCTTCATATTCTTGGTATCGCTGCTATTTATTGACCCTTTAAAAATCTGCAATACAAG
Organism: Cetoscarus ocellatus; assembly: GCA_037902135.1. NCBI lineage: Eukaryota > Metazoa > Chordata > Actinopteri > Labriformes > Labridae > Cetoscarus > Cetoscarus ocellatus. The sequence goes on along the minus strand of JBAMNC010000563.1, from coordinate 2,386,640 downwards.
TGATGTCACAGCATCACCTGGAGGCAAAAGTGGTGCAAACATGGATAGTCATCACGAGCTAGCAGGTAACATGTAAATATAAAACATTTTTTTAAGTTTTTTTTTTAATTTATTGAAATAGGACAGTGAACATTTGTCTGCCAATTATCAGAATGGGTTCATGTGAATTGCAGGGGTTAGCGCTATAGCTACATTTTTTATTCTGTTGTTCTAAGACTGGTAATTACCAAAATAATACCAAAAAATTACAATTACATAACATCTCACAGGACAGTTTAAAAAAAAGATTTAAGACAGGTCTCATTTTGTTTTTGGATGCCGGAACAAAAGGGGAAGTTATGGCTCAAAGCAAAGATTCTCCTAGTTTGATTACATATGTTAGTGTTAGCTTCTTTGAGTATTACTCTGTCCCCTAGAGTACATGCCAAACACACCAGTATTATTTCCTGCTATTGTCAAAAACAAGCCAAAACATCTTGTTAGCCAGCACAGGCTAACATGCTAGAGGACTGTCTTCCCTCCATTGAAGCTCATCCCACTAAAAGCTGTTTCTTTGTTTACAAAAAAGGTCTAAAACAGTGGTTCTGAACTCAGTGTGTGTGGATTATCATGGGGCAGATCTGTGAAACATATTCCATGGGTATGCGAAACAGTCCGTGTAACATGTCAGGCTAAAATTATCTATTATTTTCACTTTTTAAAGTTCATATTCAAGTTGTCACTACATTCCTTGTGTAATTTGACTGCTTACATTTTAGACCAATCTATTTCTTTGAAACTGCCAATACAGTCTGCAGCTGCTGGACTAAAGCAGAGGGGAGGGGTTGAACATTTGTTTAAATAACTCCTTTCCAATCGAACACCTATAGATTCTGTCTATACTCCTGAAAAAAGTTTGGAAACATTATTTCATTCGATTATTTCAGCCTTTAACAATACCAGTTGGTATTATATTTCATATTGTTGGAAAGCCTGATTAGTCACATTTACAACAAGGTACAACTTGTAAGGATTTAGGGAGTAAGCAATATTTTCAAACATTTTTGTGCCAAGTTTAGCTGAGTTGCTGCTTCCACAAATGCACAAACCTTACAAGTTGTACTCCATTGTAAAGGTGACTAATCAGGCTTTCCAACAATATGAAATACATCAATCGGTATTATTAAACAGGAGGAATAATCGAACAAAGCACATTTCCAACCTTTTTTTGAGGGGTACATTTTCCAATAATTTAAGCCTGTAGACCCAAACAACAGTACCTCAAGTGAGGCAACTAATTTTGAGCCACAATAAAACATTTGTACAACTTGTATACCAAAGATCCCCCACACAACTGTAGCAGGTACTGAAGTATATTTGGTGGACTTCCAGGAAATATGTGCTGAAAGATTTACATTTGAACTTGAATTTCTTGGTAATGGGTCCAGAATTGTTCACATCTTTTTTTGAAGTTTCACTTTTTTAATTTCCTTTGGACACTGATAATATTTTATTATAGAAATTAAATGAAAGACCCCCCTTAAAAAGTCTTCCTTTTCATGATCAGAGTATATTTAAATGTTTCAATAAGCCGTTTGAGGCAGGAATAAATCCAATAAATCAGGTGAGTTGTGAGTCAGCATATTTGAGCATTTACTGAGAGAGGACCGGTTTAAGTTTCACATTTTGATAGTTAGGACTCTTGGGCTGGTCCTTATTTTCAAACAAATCTTTCAAGACCTGGGATGTCAGATTGCACCATGAAAAGAAGTGTCCAGACAAATATGGAGATATTTTTTGTGTCTGCTAACACGTGCCTGCATAATCTCTCCTGAGTTTGCAGTTTGTCTGTGCAGGAACATGGGGACAGAGGATCATTTGTATGCAGAGCACAGTGAGGGTCTAATGAGACCCTGTGAGAGGGACAGGAGCCTGGACAACCACGTGAGGGTCTCAGAGTGAAACATTAATAGTAATGATGTTGACAGAGATCAGGACATGAAAGGTGCATCTTTTCATTTTTCTCTGTTTTGTCTTGATTCCTTAAATACACCTGACATCTGTCCAGTAAAGTGTCAGCCTCATGAATCTTTAATATTGACACATTATATGAAGCACAATTATCAAGCAATAGTATTAATTTGTAAGTATTTAAATGCCATTTATACATAATTTATTGATTTATTTTTGATTTACTAAAGCAGTGACAAATAGTGTATTGATGCATAATTAAAATATTACTAAAATATAAATAAATACTGAACTCATTATCCGTATTAAACTATTAAATTTGTATGTCCTTTTAGTAAAAAATCAAATAGGTTTTAACAACTATTTCAGAATTAATTTATTAACAGTAACACAAGGTTATTGATGATACTTCCATCACAGCCCTTAACATTACTAAATACTTTACCAATCTTTCATTGAAATTTTTATAATTGTGTCAATAAATAACATAAATAATTGACTTTGACATAACAATTTTAACCTGTTGAGCATCAGTATAGCACAACTGACCCTTTGCCAAACCCTGTCCTTTTCAGGGAGTGATCCTTTATCAAGCCCCAGCCCCCCTTAGTAACTTTCACTGTGTTGTTTCCAGCCTCTTTGTCTTCTCAAACAATTAAAAATAACTCACTATTTTTCAAAATTTTATTCAGATTTTATTAACTTGATTCTTGTTTTTAAATGTGACCTTAGTGTAAGAATGGAGACAAAAATGTAGAGTGTATTAAGAAAATATATAATCTACAAAACAAGTTTCTGTTAAAATGATCAGAAAAATTACTTAACATGCATGATTTCAGTGATGTTATCCAGCATTAGCTGCCCCAACAGCAAAGAGCTTTTATCATTATCACTATCAATATAACACCAATGATCATCAAGTGCATGCAAGCTTTCTCTATGATCGTCAGAAATTATGTAACAAATTTAGGTCATTGATTTTAATGCACTGAAAACACTGCAACAAGTCTGACTGGAGTGGCTCGCTACAAATTACTATGAGAGGGGGCACTCTGCCTGATTGGTCAGTTCACCAATTTTATTGTTGGCCAATCAGGGAGCCAACAAAGGGTCAACTGTGTATGGAACAATTCATCAGTGTCGTCTGGATTTTACAGGTGGAAAATAAATACATTAATAAATCATTCAGGCATTTCCACTTAGTGTTTCTATGTTTACACAGAGACTTAATTGTAACTTTTTCTTTATCATATTTTATTATAGTCAGTAAAATTCTCTAAACTGAAAGGGCTTTTTAAATATCTGTCTCAAATGATAATGAAGAATTGTGCAGAGTGTTTCATATATTTTTCTATCCCTCTTCATTCCCTTCCTTGCTTTGCAGAAATATGTGATTTGGTTGAAAGTTCCAGATAAATTTAACAACTGTGGACTGCTGTTATTTCACAGTCTTCTAGCAAAGTTAAAGTAAATTGTGTGATTAATCTTGAAGAGGAAATTACATTCCCACCACCATACGTCTCTGGTCAGCAGGATGCTCATTACATGTAATGTAAGATGTCTTTTCACTGTATCCATGTAAGCGTAGTGTTGCTGTGTTTAAGTAATGTATGCACACACTGTACAGGGCCTCATTATTCTAAATAACAGCCAGTGCGAATGTTGTGGATAATGCCTGAAGCTAGCTGATCTAATAATTAAGGCTTATGTAACATGGTTATGGGCCTGACAACGTAAAACTAGTATATCAAGAAACTGAACCTTTTCCACTGGTTGCTTTAGAAATCCACAATGTGAAATATGATGTAGTAGAGTTGAACATGAAAGTCAGACAACTTGGTTTATGTGGTCATGAAATTGAAAAGTAATTACTGATTACAGGTTAATTAACATTATTGCTCAGACTAAGTGAACTAATTCCATCAACTCTGCAAGAGGCAGTTTCTCAAAATAAAATCCATGGGTCTGAGTCCAGAATTTCACATCTACACCACTCATTATGGCAAAACTTGACAATATATATTTTTTAAAATGTCCATATTTGTAGATATTTTGGTGTGAAAGCATCCCGCCAAGAGGCAGCTGGCTCACATTCATCAGCTCCTGAAGGATGCCAACCACATACAGGTACTTATTCTAGTGCATATTCTTATTTAAACTCCAGAACAGGACATTTTTCTGTTTTATTGTGTTTTGTATAATTTTATTGGAAACTTGCCTGGTTTTATTTAAGCATACAAATCTGTCTGACAAATGTTAGGGTAGCTGTGACTGTTCAGAAAATCAATAACACATATTTAACACATTTTAAATATTTTTTTCTGTTAGTTTTGAACATCAGGGACCCAGATTTCATAAACTGGAGAAGTAACTGTGCTTTAGGGATTCAGAATATCCATATTGTACTCATTCTGTTTCATTGTGAGAAGTGATTGAGAGCCAAATTTGGAAGAATGACTTCAGTAAAATGCCTCACCTATAATCTTTCATTCCATGTAGTTTTAAGTAGTTTGTAATGGGCATGTGAGAAGGCAAAGAAATCAAGTATGATGTGGGAGAACATACTTTGGAATTGAGTATTTTTGTATTATTAAAGGTAAATCTGTGTTTATGTTCTTAGACTGCTGTTATCTTCATCACAATAGGTTAAAGCAGACAGACAAATGAACACCATGAATACTTACATTCCAGAAATGAGGATGCCAGCAAGAAAAGTAGCTGAGAACATATATATATATGTGTGTGTGTGTGTGTGTGTGTGTGTATGTATGCATGGATATATTATTGATATATTATATATTTAATGTAACTAATAAAATAACTTGGAATCTAACTTAGTTACTTTGTTACTTTTAAAATCAAGTAATTGGTTAAAAAAAAAAAAAGAAACAAGTTACTTTTCAAAGGAGAAATTAGTAATCAGAATACTTTTTCTAGGTAACTGTGGCAACACTGCTCAGATGCAAGGACAAAATCCTTCCTTCAGCTGCTGTAGTGGTGATCAGACCATAAACATTGGTCTGATCACCACTACAGCAGCTTTACAAGAACTGAAAGCTCAATACGAGTTCTAAAACTAGAAGAAATACTTTAATGAATAACCAAACAACATCAAACTATACTTCAAAATGTTTTTTTTATCAAACTGTCAACAAGCAGCAACAAAACAAAATCTGAATATGTCACAAAACTTAAAAATACACAGACCTTTACACAATTAAATTATAAAGTGCAATTGGATATGCATAATTAGCCTAGATTTAATTTTCCTTTAGTAAATGAAAAATATTTTGGCATGAATGTGTAGGCTACAAGTCCAAACACTATCAACTAAATATCTGGTATAAAAGCATCTGACTTGAAAATTAATGTAAAAAAATGGTGATTTTAATTGGAGGACAATAAGGAATGGACATTACTAGTTAGAATGTGATTAGAAACTGGATTTGTTCAAGTGAACATCTAAGTCAAAGTTATAAACATGTTCTTTTAAATCAATAAATCTAAAATAGAACATCAAACTCAAAGTAATAATAGCCTACAGAAATGACTTTATAAATCTGGGCAATAGTGTCTCTCTAGAGAAATCTCTCTCATTCTCTGTCACAGCCTGTTGCATCAGGCAGAGAGGGGAGGCTGTTTGCAGCAGCAGTGAAAAACTCTGGACAATTCACAGATTCATTACAAACCTAGATGAACAGCTGTGCATATACATATAAATTAAATTTATTTTTCAAATTAAAACCTTAAATATATAAAACACAAAGCATCTGTAACGGCTAAACACTATTATTAGGTTTAACACAGTAGCCTATAAAACAGAGAACGGTCACCAAGTATGATTTTGACATAAAATTCACCACACAGAACATTTACAGATGTCAGATATTTCACTAACAACACTTTTCCTCATCGTTCAGGTGCATTTAACACTTAAAGCTCCAGTGCTGATTTTAGTGACCCCTGTGTCAGGATTTTCTAACAAAAATATTGTCTTCCTTAATCAGTATTTGAACATATGTAATGTAAAACAGTTCAGCAACTAGTCATCTGCTGTTCCTTTTCATATCTGAATTATATCTAACACAATATCTTCAAGTGGATCAGATGTCCGTAATTCCTCATCTTGTGCTCTCACAATCATTAACTGTGGACAGCTGAGGACATGCAAAGTCTTCATATGTGAGAGACAAATAATCAGTCCGTCTTATCACGCGTGTCTCCTGTCCTGTGGATCACTCGCTGAAAAGCGCAGAGAGGAGCAGCTTCACTGGGCGCACACTCAGTCTTTTTCCCACATCAAATGTGGTTCCTTCACTTGGACTCAGAAACATTTTTGAAGCTCATGTATAACGTGCTGACCAGCGTCGCCTCGTCGTGTATTGAATCCTTGCCCTTTGTGTGTCTTTGGCACAGAAGTGTGAGCAGCCTCTGAGGAAGCTGACCGCTGAACAGCAGGTAAATGCAGGGATTTGCGCAGCTGTTCAGACTGGCCAGCAGCATCAGGATGGTGAAAGTTGCAGCTGGAATGACAAAAGACATAAACAAATAAGTTATTTGCAAAGAGGTAGCCTATCCTTTACCACCAGTTAATGCCTTATGAGCTTTGTGCATACGCAGTCCTCGAATAGTGCGTCGAGAATTTTATATTCTGTAATAGCTGATATTTTTAGAGTCTTTTTCAAATGAAATACCAAATGAACTTTCACAGCAGCATTTAGAGATGGTTCATGACTTACTTTCTTTGGGCGCATGTGTGTCCCAGGCGGACCAGAGCTGGACGGTGAAGAATGGAGCCCAGCAGATGATATAAGCCACTACAATGACCACCGTCATCTTCAGCGTCTTAACCCTGGCTTTAGACATGCCGGCCACCCCGCTGGCTCTGGGGGGCAGTGGGAGGCTCACGCTGCCCTGCTGTTGAATTTTTTGGTACAGGTTGATGTGGATGGCTCGGCAGATGCGCACTTGACAAACAACTACTGTGATAACGGGTAAAACAAAAATCACCAGCGTGGTCCATGTTATGTAAGTCTGCAGACCCCAGGGCTGAATGAATTTAGCCCAGCAGTCAAACACACCGGGTGCCACTTCGACCCGGGAGAAGATGAAGATCTGAGGCAGGCTGCCCAGCAGGGAGACCCCCCAGGCGATGCTCACTGGGATGTTCAGCCTCGTGCGCGCCCGCTGAAACTTCACCATTGGGTTACACACCGCCTGATACCTGTCCACTGTCATCACCACGATCATGTAAGTCGATGAAAACATCCCGAGGACTTGCAGGTACTTCACCACGCGGCACACCAGGTCTGGTCCCACAAATCTGTCCGTGATGTCCCACATGAGCTGAGGACACACCTGGAAGAAGGCGACCACCAGGTCCGCCAGGCACAGGTGGAAGACGAAGACGCGCATCCTGGTCATCTGTTTGCGTTGCCTCCACAGGACGAGCAACAGGCCGCTGTTCAGGATGGAGGCGCTCACAAAAATGACGCTGAGTAGTGCGATCTCCACCCGGGCAAGGAGCTCATCTCTGGCCACATCCTCAGTCTCCACAAACTCACTGTCGTTTCCAGGAAGCATTTTGTTTCTGCTAAAGTGGCTTTGCTGTTGTTCAAACTCTGATCTTTGCCTTTAACTGTATGAAATATTGAATTTGTTGAGGATTATAAAACTCGTTTTCAAGAAAAGTCCTAAATCCTCGAAAAAGCCACTGAAATATCATCAGTGCTTATTAAAGCACATCTACCCCTGCTTTCTTTATGTCTTTTAGGTATTAATGGATGAAGGTGATCTTAAAATGCAGAGTGTATGTTTCAGTAATCTTCAGGGAAAGGGAGCTCCTGCATGTCAGGCTCCCGACAGCAGTGATTTCTTATATATGAAGATGAAACTGGGTGGAGCTTGATTTATCTTGGATGGCTAATTCACAGCAAGCAAGTTTTTTTTCCACATTTTCTAATGAATAAAAAAATACAGCCTTTAAAGCACAAAGTTCCTAAGATGTTGAGCAACTTAAATTATTCGACAGTATGAAATACCAGACCTTTCTGGTTTTAATGGCAAAAAGTAATATTAAGGTATCTTCTGCATGGCTAGACCTCGTAAGATAACATTTATATAAAGGTGCCGCTTTAACATTCATCAAAGGATATTGGTTACATTTCTACATTTTGCTGTGCCAAACATGTAAAAAAAAATGTGGGGTCTTGAATCTTTTGCAGGGTTAAAAGAGTATTGATTTATTAGGACTGATTGCATGTCAAATAAAACCTTTAGGCTATATTCTCAAAATGGTCCAAAAGCCAGAATGTTCTGCACTGTATGTACTTTACTTCGCCATTTACTCTGTTTTCTTCACTGTTTAAAGCTTGTTTATGCCTTGAAAAATAACTTGGTAGCAATTATTATGGATGGTCCAATATGAAATAAACGCTGTATTTATTTATCTAGGCCTATTTGCTATACATATGTTTGGTTTAAGAAACTATGTAGTTAGATTGGGATTGGCCCAAACTGATGTCTATTCATGGGGCCCCATATTTCCAAGAGTACGCAGTTATCAGGGTAAATTCAGTTGTATTTGTGGTCCTTTGGTGCATCCCTCCTCCCTCAGCCGGATCTCACCTCCGAGTAAATTTGGAGACTCGATGATGACGTCAAACGTCTCGACCAATCACAGCTCAGAATATTTTGACGTCCCAGGACCAGGTCCTATAACCGGAAGAGCGTATGTAAACAAAACAGACCCCGAAACAGGGAGTTTTACCCGTTCTGCCTCTTTAGTTTGACTGAAATCCTAAATTCGACCGCCTTTACACAATGCTTATTCGTTTTATGGATTAATTAATATTCTCAATGTAGACGCGGGGATCTTCGTGCGTCGTCGCCACGTCATACACGGATGCTTCTGCAGCTAGCTGCTGGCTAACTTAGCTCAACAGTCTCATAACTATTGATGTTTGAGGTAATTTAGTTTTGATTTGCAGTAATGCCTCAAGACGAGGAGCAGGCTCTCCCCTTCGTGCGGTCTCTGGATAGTGATATACTCATTAGGGCTGTGTTCTGTAACCGCAGCCCTCGTGTCGTACGGCCGATCTGGATAGACTTTCGTGGTGAACCGAAGGAATATGAGGTCATACAGCCAGGGAGAGGACGAGGAATGAACACCTACATCAGTAAGATGTCGTTTCCTACATATGTGATGGATTACAACAAGAGATACTGCTTTCCCTCAGATCTTAGCATCGATTTCACAATAAACGGGGAAATAACTTAAATGCTGGAAGCTTTGGTCCCTGTTTGACCATAGTCTCAGCCACGAACTGTGTAAAACCTTACAAACAATCTCTATATTCGTTTTATAGGTCACCCATGGCTGTTCAGAGATGCAGAGACTGATGAACCACTGAGGGTGAACACCAAGGAAATGTACATGCCAAAACCAGCAGAGGGTGCGATTGCCAACATCACTCTACCAGGTAACGTTTAACAAGTAAGGTTTGTTTTTTTTTTGAAAGTTTGTTTAACCCAGAAAACCTAAATGAAATAATAAGAAAAACATACATTTCAAGTGATCTGTCCCTCAATAGTTTTTTGGCAAATACGGACAAAAGCTTGTTTAACAAAGTTACAGACTTGCAAGAGTTATTACGAATACAGTCACAACATATACAACATGATTCATCTTTCTTAAATAACCGATTCACAGGAACATGCCACCTCAGACACAAAATCCTTCTGCAGCAGACTCCAGAACTGAGAGCTGCTTGTCTGAAGGTCTTTTTGCCAAGATGCGGATGTACTTTGAGGGCAGATAGCATTATAGGCTCTTATGGATATATTCCAGAGCTGACACTGTAGCCTCTTGCATGTTTCATCTGACTATAAATTTGACAGAATGTGGGTAGTAAGTTAATTATAACAATATATGTAAGAATATGGTAATGATTAGTTATTGATTGGTTAATTAGTTCAAGCCAACCCTAATCCCATAAGAGTATAATGATGAGTAAGAGCCTTGAAATTAGTGATATATATCAATTGTCCATGATACAAAGTTTTGACCAAGAAATATTTGCCTACCTGGAAGTCTTTTATGAATAACACTAATAGTATCTTGCAGTAACATAAGTTTGCACCACCTCTTTCCCCTCCGCCCATCTACAACCAGCTGGAACAGGTGTTTTCATCATTACATTTTTCCTGTACAAGATTTTGTAGGTTCTACATAACGGGTAAGTCAGCTTGAGGTTTGACAAGTTTTGAATGCAGGACTTACGGCACCCCACCTCTACATTTTGCACTTTATGTACTTAGTCTAAACTAAATTGGTCAAGTCCCTTTTAAAACACTTAAATTAAATTTCTGTTAAGTTAAATAGCTTTGAAATACTTATTAGCTCATTAAAATCTATTGGCTTACTAACATCTGTTTTTTCTGCAATTTATTAAAAAGTAATGTATTTCCTCTTTATCCTGACATATTGTTTTCATTTAGAATTTAGTGTTTTGGCTGCTTCAATTTCAAACTAAGAACTTAACTTAAAAATTTGTATATTCTAAAAATCTAACAGGGCACTTCTAAACTTTTTTATCATTCAAGGGGGGCTACAGTGAAAATAAGGGAGGCCTCAGCACCCCTGAAACAAGTCTAAAATCACCTGTGCTTATTGTGTCATTTTATTCCAGCATTATTTACCACGCTGAATCTGAGACTTTTAAATTACTGTTTAAAAAAAAAAGAGAGAACATATATATATATATATAATTATATATGTGTGTGTGTGTGTGTATATATATATATATATATATATATATACTTACATACATATATACATACATACATATATACATATATATTTAAAGTTGTGTGATAAAAGACACAAAAGTTTCTCAGGGTTATTTTCAAATTCTGTTATGAGCTGCAGTAGGAGCTGTTTTTAAAGTTTGCAAAAATGTGTGGTCCTGCCACGTGTTAATATTGATAAACAAGTGTTTTGTTTTAAGGAGAAAAAAAATAATACACTGACACCAAAGCTTTTTGACCACTGTAAATATATGCAGATGCAACAATATCCATTGACAAACATTAAGAGCGTTTTACCATCATTCTTTTATTTGTTATTTAAAGTTTACAGCTTGAAGGACCGAGCTCTTCAGGTAATACGGCGCCTGGTACAACCAGAGGACTACAGGAGTCTGGAAATAGCTCGATGTCTCCATGAGGACCTGGAAGATAAGCCCTGTGTGACCAAAGATCTGCGCCGCATTAATCAGCGCGTGGAGCAACATTTGCAAGAGAGAATTCAAGGCCAGGAGAGTTGAGGCATGAAACTGGATAGCTTTAATCATCTCTTATGGGCAGCAATAGTTGAATTTACATCATTAAGAAGTAAAGGAGCCAGAAATGGAAGAGTAAAAGAAAAGCTTAAAGCCAGTACAGAGTGAGTGAGATGCTGTTGCTAAAATTCCTCAAGACTTCCTCAAACTCTTGCAGATCTTTCCACTGCTAAGAAAAAGAAAACAAGTAGGCTTTTCTCTTTTTGTTAAAGGATGTTTTCATATGATGGTAGGATTGAAAAAGAAATGTTATTTTTCCTCTAGAGTGGTGTTTCAGACCTTAGTGTCTGCTTTTGACAGCCCACTTCACAAATTCTGAAGTCAACCTTCAGTAACTACCATGTAATTATGTTCCTGCCTGGTGAAGGTCCCTGGATAAACTCTTGTTGCTTAAGTCAAATTTTAGAGGATGGCTGTTTTTTTTTAGCATATGTCCTGTTCTTAAAAATAGAAAAATCTCACCAAATAGAAGTAATACAGTCAATCGATGCGGTTACAGTTGCACAGAACTGTTAAGATATTACCCGCTGATATAAGACTCCTCTAGAAACATGTAGTAAAGAGGGGACTTTTCTAAGGCGGCCTACTCTTTAAATAAAAGTAAAAAAGCACCTTACAGCAAAAAATGAGTTATGTGATGTAAGTTTAAAAAGATAATAAATTAACTTCTCTTGTCAGTTTTTGAGATTTATTTCTTGAAGCACATTTATGCCACTTTTCTTTATTATGCTTTTTTTGTACTTGGCAGTTCTATGCCTCTTTTCTGATACTGTCATCTGGATTTAAATTCATGCATTGCTACTGATTTTCTGTTTTCATTTGTGTATTAAATAAATAAATATAAAGATATATTTCTTACTTAAATTTGTTTTGAGTTGTGGATTTTTTAGACAAGAGTTTTAGACAATTTCATAGTCCATATACAGCAATTGATCATCAACTAGCATTTGAAATATGGCTTAAAGATTTAATTAACCTGATTCACTATTTTGCAAGATATTCTTCCTGCTTAAGAAAAAAACCCTCAAAATGTGCTTTTGATTTTACTCTATTTCCATTTTGAGGTAAAAATTCAGGCTCAGTAAACTCACATCCAGTTTATGAAGTACAGTTTTTTTAGTTGTTCATAATGCAAAATAGCTTATCAGTCAATAACATGGCAGCATCTCAGTGCATTTAGGCATGCAGACATGGTCAAGACAACCTACTGAGGTTCAAACCAAGCGTCAGAGTGAGAATGATGATTAAAGTGACTTTGAACATGACGTGGTTGTTGGTGCCAGACTGGTTGTTCATAAACTGCTGATTTTCTGTGATTTTTATACACAACTATCTGGAATGTTTACAGAGGACAATCTGAAAACGAAAAAATATCCTGAGGTCGGCTTATCTTGGTAGAAAGTGAGAAACTCCAAAGTAACGCACATAACAAGTAGTAAAAGCATTACCAAATGTGGCATAATTGAACATTATTTATGCTATTTTTCTCTTAAATGTAATAATTCAAGTATCATTTAGGCAGTAAATGATCTAGCACTATTGATGAAGCACAGGTATTCAAAACAAACAAACCAATAACACCCAACCCCTCTTAGAACACATAAGAACTATCAAACTAAAATCCAGAGCATTTGCAGTGTACCATTTCTGTATAACAATGCACAATTAAATTAAAATTGCTACAATTTTCACCAGACATTTTGTAATTTTATGAATATGACTAATGGTACATTATTGAGTAATTCAATTCCCTACCTCAGAGTAGAAACTTTAATCTGATATTTATGAAATAAGATCCTAAAGATATTAGTAAAAATGTGTTTTGTGCATCCTGTGTTTTAAAAATTTGCATTAGGACATTGTATTTGACCAAACAACATAGAATGTCAAAAATACCTTAATATGAACAATTGGCCCTGATAGATGAAATATACTGAAACTTAATGTTGAATGCATTCTTAGACTTACTATGATTAGTAAAGAAGAGGGTCTAAAATGTGATCTTTGTGAAAATCCTTTCTTTTTGATCCATCTTAAGCCTGAGCCATTTCAGTTTCAATAATTGTTTCAGTATTAAGTACACTAATACAAAACTTTGCAACAGCACTGAAGCATTGAAAAAGCCCATCCCAGGTAATGTGTCAAACTTTGAAATGCTGATCTGCTCCGGTGCACCACAGCAGGTTGCCTGAAGCCTCAGGTGTTGCCAAGCAACGAACTAACACAACCCCACCATTGTTTGTATGTGAACTGAGGTGAGCAGTGAACAGAAATACCAGGAACATGCAGGCAGGAGAGAATAAAAAAACATGGGACTCGAGTCGTTTCAGGCCAGAGCTGTAAGTACTCCATCACTGCACAGAGCTTTCTCTGTGTCTCACATGTATGTGCAGTATTTGTTTTGTAGCTGAGATCCAGTGATAATTTATACTCTTGACTATGATTTTTCTGCAACAGTATGACACATTGGCAAAGCAGCCACCCCGTCATGTTTCCTCACCTGCAGACTGACCACTGGAGCAAAATGAAAACAATGGTAGGAGAAGGTGAAAGTCAACAGAACTTATAAAAAAATAAACACATAAAGCACTTTGTACTTATCTGATACAGTGCAGTTTCTCCCTGATAGGTCCCAGGGTATTTTGCTTCAGTTCCAGCTGCTTTGTTGAAAGACAAAGGTCTGTTAAAGTGACCACATTTCTGGGGTACATTCTAATAAAGACATGTTAGGAAGGACTTTAAACTCAGAAAAATGTGTCATTAATTCAGCTCCATTGTCTGCATTATAGTGGATGACTCACAGGAAGGAGCTCTTAGCCACACGTCTAGCAGCAGCCTGTTCCCTCCTCTTAACCAAGATGAATCTGCAGGTAATCATCGTGTTCCCTCTGTTGCGCAAATAGCTGGTATGTACCAAAGGAACATTACTTTTTATTTGATTATTTGCCTTCATATTTTCATTTGGTGCATCTTTCTGTAGATGTGCATCAAAACAAACCAAGCACCTCCCCTCGAAATATGCCTCAGTACAGGAATGTGTACAATGACCGAGCCAGGAGGGGCTTCTGTTACTGGCTCATTGAAAAAAAGAGCTCCACATGTAGGTACTAATGCAAGCTCTGCCTGCATTGATATGTAATATCTTTTGGATTAGTGTGACTTTTTACACTCAAATTTAGCAAGGGGGTGTGAGATCCACAATGTAAATTTAGTGAGGGGGCGTGAGATCCATATTGTAAATTTAACAAGGGGCTGCGAGATCCATATTGTAAATTTCTCACATTGCCAACCCTGCTGCTTAGTGATACAGTTTAAACGTTTATAGATTTATCAGTGACTCTGTCATGCTCTGTCCCTCTGACCCACTTTGGTGATTTATTTAAGCAGCATTAAAACAACACTGCCTTTTATAGATGTCAAAGTCTGGATAGAATAAAATCATTTTCCTCTTGTGTTAGATAAAACATCTTCTTGAGTGTGAGTTCTAAAACAACTGATATTGATCTTTCACACTGATTTGAACACATAAACATCTTATTTTTATCCTCACAGGTAAAGGACACAGCTTTGGTGCCTACAAGACCTGTCTGGGACTACCAAGATTCTAGGGAGAAATGTTTCATGTTTAAGTCCCTGTTTCTTAATATTACTGATATTCATATAATTTCATATAAGCCCTTTAGGGCATGCATCTTTACATTATATTTGACTGTTTCTTGTGATAATAAATGCATCTTGCTTGTTTTCTTGAGTTCTCAACTTAATATCTCACTACCCCAGGATGATGAGTCTGTCATCCCCTTGTTAAATTAGTTAGTCTGAAAATCTCAGTTAATTAAATTACTATCATGAGTGGCAGATCTTGAATCAAAAATCAGAAATGACTCTGTATCTCTTAAAGAATGAAACAACTTATTTGTTTAATCACCGGTTCAACTCTATAAAGCTGTAAAGATGCCCTTTATAACTTTTATTATAAATGTATGATAAATTATTATGGCATAATATTCGTCCATTTTTTGATACCAGATCAAAAAAATAAAAATGAATAATTTAATTCATCACTCAGACTTTGTAACACTCAAATCAGCTTTGTTAAACTTTTGGAAATGAAAATGTTTTCTTTGATATAACATGTGTTTTCTGTATTTTATAGTGGTATGACAAATTTTGTTTCCAACTGGGGGTGTTTTTGTAGTTTTTTTTTTTTTTGCTATGGCCGATCTGAGCAGCTGACCATCAACGCCTGACTGCACAGAGTGATGAAGTGAAGGATTTGTCATTTGGTATTCTGAACCTCCTCTGTCCCTGTGTGCCTCTCCTGCAATTATCTTTCATTTCCTCGCCAGGAGGAGCTAAGATCTGAGGAAACGACAAAAGTGAAATTATGTAAAAGTCATGTAATGAGAAACTCCCATGGACACTGTGTACAAAAAAAGCACAACAGCACCTCGACCTGCTTAGAAAGAAGAGGACTTTCAACCCTCAGGGCAGGGTCTCACTCACTAAGCACAAAAAAACACTCTATGGCTTGCTTTTTAAAATCAAGCTATAAATAATATTATATTCTGAATTAATTGAGCTATTTTCCCCTACATCTGACTCAATTATTGATATCAAATACTAATTATTTTTTTAAAAAAAGATTCTAACCCTTTGAATGCCAGCTTTTTGTCATGATAACACCATAATTTCTAATGGAAAAAAAAACTTTTTCAATACAGCCCATGCAAATTAAATTGTTTAGAATTATTAAAGCAAGGGATATGTCAGTGTTTAGCCGCAACACTTATTTTTAGGAGTGGGTGTTTTCCAATAGGTTATGATTCATTTCATTTCTGATTTTAGGGGTCACAATCCAATTCAAAATCGATTTTTGAGTCACACCAATTTACAATTCACAACAAATTCTTTTTCTTTTTTTTGTTAAAGAAAAGCGTTTATTACAGCATTTGCTTCTGCCTGCAGTGCTACACTAAGAGGCTGGATTAAATAATTTGACAAAAAAGTATAATAAAATGTGTTCAAGATATAGACTGCAAAACGATTTTTTTGCACAAATCTATTTTTTTTTGCACAACTCTACTGATTTTCAAACATTATTACTATTTGCACAGTGTAAGTACTCACATTCATGTGGAGGTTAGCCAAAATGATTGATTCCTGGGGAAGAGCCCAGAACGACACAAGGACATCATAAATGCATGTATTGTACTTTGATGGAAGTGAGATTCAAAATTGTGAGTTGTTTGTACACAGTATATTTTAAACTCACAGAAGGAGCTGAGTTGGATATTAGATCAAATAGACAAAACTCCAAATACATGCCATATGCATGAACACCGCGAAAATGATCAAGAAATGCAGAATGGATGAAAGGCGCGGAAAACACGCACAGCAGTCCCAAAGCGTTAAAGTAACTTACTTCCACCCCGTTACATATTATGTACAAATGCTACCCATTTCTGCATTACAAAGTCCTTGGGCTCCATCATTTTTAAAGAGCATGTAATTTCTTATTTGTATTTCAATTTGTGCATTTACTTGTTTGAATTTCCAAAAGGCCCCGGAGAAACCGCATTGGCCAAGTCTCGTTTGAGTGTGCATCTCGCGAGATGTACACAAAACGCTGAACAGTTGCACAGGAGCTTACCACCATCTAGCGGTTAATTTGTACAAAAACTTCTTTAATCAACCAAATATTTAAGGCAAAATCATTCGAGGAGCCTCGAGTTCTCTCTGATCGGTCACAACTCAGAGGTTTTTTTAGGCTGTCACTACCACGTGGGGGGGGGGGGGGGGGACTCCCTGTATGCGGGCTTTCAGCAAATTTTTCCCTCCTGAACCCGCCGAGACCGAGAAGGTAATGTAAGAACTATTAAGGTTTACTTTATGGATTATCAAGAGGTAATCGGTCAGTTAATCATTTCACATCCATAACAGAGTTTAATTTGATGAATATATTTCTGTGGTTTAACACTGGTGAGTACGAGTGGATAGTGTTAGCTCGGACTTAGCTAGCGGCGTGCGTTAATTGGCTAAAGTGAAGGTGCTAGCTAAAGTGTTGGTTTACCTCCATCATGTCTCACTGACAGAGAGTTCAGATCAGGACAGAGAGCTAACACCGCGATCAATACTGGCCTTATTTTTATCATATACTGTCTGAATCTGCTGTTCAACTTTGTATCTTGTTCTTGAATAAATGTGAATATTTAGGCCTTACACCTGATCAGATAAAGACGTGTTTTGTGCCTCAGCCCTGCAGCATGATGCTTGGATGAGTTGGACATCGGCAGAAGTCTTATTTCACCTCAGTGATGAACAGAGATGATGCTACAAGAGTGTTTGTACAAATACTGAAGTTTTAGACTGGCCTAATTCCAGGGATGGAAAGTAACTCGTTTTGATTCAATTTCCTGTATCGAAGTTGTTCATTGTGTACGTTTAATTTCTTTGTAGTTTATTTTAGAGAAGAATTTTATATGAGAATAGTTTTGTAGGATATATTGTACTAAGTTACTTGTATCAAAGCATCTGAGCGTTGATGAAAAGAAATTACCCATATACCTAAATTTTGACTTCACTGCTGTTGCTAAGTTTTGTATGACTGTATTTAATACTGAAACAATTTTTGAAACTGAAATGACACAGGCTTAAGATGGATCAGAAAGAAAGGATTTTCACAAAGATCACATATACTCTCTTTTTCAATCATATTTAGTGTAAGAGTGCATTCAACATTAAGTTTCAGAATATTTCATCTATCAGGGCCAATTGTTGATACAGAGGTATTTTTGGCATTCTGTGTTATTTGGTCAAATTCAATGTTCTCATGCAAATTAATGAAACACAGGATGTACCAAACACATTTTACTGATATCTTTTGTATCTTATTTCATAAATATTAACATAAATTGCTACTCTGTACTTGTATTAAATAATTTGGGTCACATTGTTATACTATACTCAAATATTGTTATCCTAGAACATACTAATATTTTTAGGCCGCACTATATAAATAACTGGTTGCTCCATTAAACTCCAGCTGTTTGTTTTAAATGATCATGGTGTCCTTCTTTTTCTTCTACTTGTGTAAAAGTTTATCAAAGTAACTGCATTACTGTGGGCACAGCACTTGTGCACTCTTTCCAATCCCGCCTATGTCAGGCATAAATTAAGAAAATATTCATTTTTGTCCTGCAGCACTTTCACTAAAAGAAGGCCACCCACTGACTGATTAACATTTGTTTGACCCCTCAGCCTTTGTCCCCCGCAGCAGCTCTTTTTGAGGTACATTATCCTTGAAATACTGCCTGCACCTGGGTTGGCACTGAAACATTTACGGCACATGCCAAAAACTTTGAATAGATGGAGTGAAATGTGGGTAACTAAAATAGTAAATGAAAGTGAAACTTAATTCATTGCCTAGCATTTCATACTTCTACCAGACCTGCCTCAACACTAATCTAGTAATATTTCCCAATAAAATTACAATGACAAAGATGAGAGCTATGAATATAATGCACATTTGAACTGCTTTTCTCATATGCAACCAAAGTTGTCAAAATTTTCAATATGTCTCAATATGCCTTTTCAATATGAGACAATAATGTCTCTTATTTTAATACTACTATATACTATTCAGTCCTGCCAAAGCCTTAAAAAACTACACATATTTCATTAAACTGATGCATGAAATGGAATCAATTTCTTGTCATTTTCTGTATCATATCACACAACTTGATACCTCTGAAAATTATTGTGACAAACATACTAATTGATGAAAATTTATTAAAATGCTATGAATCTTTGTTTCATCCTCTTGATTTAAAGGTTATTGAAAGACACTGTACAAGCATTAAACATGTAAAATTAGTACCACATAAATGGGAAATGATAAACAGTAAACAATTCAACTCCTGTGTTCTGGTTTGGCTCAGTGCAGTTTGGTATTGTTCTCCATGGTAAACCCTGATCTTGCCTGCATTTTCACAGACAACTGTGCCCTGACTTAGTTGAATTTCTGCATATCCAACTCCACACTTTATGGCTGGAGCAGTACAATATGGATTGGTTATTTTGGTAATTTTCCCAACTTTGTGGAAACACAAATATTTGCACACCATTCCAAAACCAAACTGAATCAGCAGTTTGATTGGAAAAAAAAAGCATAACTCTGCCCACAGAATATATAATTTACTCTTAGCATTAAATGTTGACAGTGGACCTGCTAGTAGAGTTTTCTGTTTTCTCCTGGTAGCTTTTACATCGTAGCAGGCAGCCATGCCAATCTCATCTGTTATGTACTTTTGTTTTCCAGACATGAACAGCAGCAGGAAGAAAGTGGTAATAAACTGGATGCAAAAAGCAGGGACGCCACCGGCACACAGTCAAAGAAAAGGAGTTGCTTCAGTCATGCCCTCCTGCTTGAACGTGTCGCCAATCAAAGAATCAAAAGATTTGCCCTGCAGTGACTCTTCAGGACCTGATGGACCTGGAAAACTGGGTTTGCTCACACCAAAGAGACACGCAGAGGTCCTAGAAGAGAATGACCCCTCCATCGGCAAAGTGAAGCTGCGGAGGCTGTCCAGGGGAAATTCTGAAAACTTGATGTCCTCATTGGTAAAACTTGAATTTAAATCATTTAAATCATTCAATATTTTTTTCTTGGGGGGGAGGGTCATATTGTCAAAATGTGCTTTCTTGAATTGTATGTTTAGCTCATGATTTATTTGATTATTTGTTCCTGTAACTTTTAGGAGAGCCCCATAGACAGCTCATCTCAGCAGCCTGAATCCCCTGCTCATTCTTTCATAATGAAAAAGAAAGAGAGGACCCCTGAGGAGGGGTCAAAGGCTATCTACAGGAGGGCACTGATTGCAGCCATTGGCAGCTCAACAGGACGACACAGCACTACAGATACCCCCAGAGCTGACAAGAGCCCATCTCTGCCATTTGAATCTTCACCGGTGACTTCTAAAGAGGAGAGTCCTGCTCCAGTGTCACTTGATGGGACGGCCATGGCTGTTACCTGTTCTATCAATCCTGAGGATGGATTTGAGGATGGCAGCACTCCTCAGGAAGGTCAGTGGTCTCCCTGTCGAGGGTTTGAGGAGAGAGAAAGCCAGAGCAACGACTTGGAGCTGAAAACAGACACAAGAGTGAGTCATCTCTCAGCCGGGAGTTTATTTCTCTCTCTCGTTTTTGTTAGCTTTAATTTTTTAACAAAGCAATGTCAATTGCAGATAATCTGTTTTCTTTTTTCCTTGACAGCAAATCTTTATCAGCTTTATCACAATTTGTAGATAATAAGTGACTGCAGTATTTAAACAAATTGTCTCTATAAAGAGTACCATTGTCAAAATAAGGAATTGATGTATATCTTAGTCCTTACAGTTTCATTACCTCAAAGTTTATATCACTTCTAAATGAGTTCTTGGTAAGATGCTAGAAATAAGTTAACACATGAAAAATACTGGAAGTGTCCCACTACTGAATTGTAAACATTTATCAAGTCTTCAGATATCTGAAGGTTGAAAGAAAGTATTCAAAGTTAATTAAGCAAATCTTAAGGCCTTTAAAAAGTATGTAGAAGTCTTAATACTAGGTTTTCAGTTTAATGGCATATCTTTATACAAAAAGTTAAAGGACAATTCTTCACCCTCTACTCCTGAAAACATTTCTTTTTATCTCTATAATGCAGTTGTTAGTAAAAGTTATAAAATCAAACCTTGCATGGGGTTATTTACTTAAGTCATTAACTCTTGCAGTTTTCCCACCTTAAAATCTGAATTGGACAACATTGATTAGGCTTTGAAGAATCTCACAACAAGTACAAAACACACTATAAATGTGTTGCTATTATAATTAATCAGAAATTGAAGATTCAATCTTGAAATGTCTGAAGAGGGTCTCAAGAAGTTTTAAAGCCTCAGATTTTCTGTTTGTGCCCTGTTCTTTTAAAAGGTGGTTGTTAATAAGAGGCTGAGTTAAACTCCAGAGTCTGTCAGCAGCATTCAAAGTCATCATGACAAACTTCTTAACTTATTGGTGGTGACGTATAAGTCACCTGACCACGTTGTGGTTCCTTTAAATCATGAAATTAGCTTTTTTACTTCTATATAGTGTTTTATGATCATGGTGTGTATTTGGAAGATCTACGTCACTGTTGTTGTTTTTTTTGCCACAAGGCTTAATTTTTTTAGCAAAGAACCAAAAATCAATTGAAAAAAATTTTGAACTGTTGTCTTTTGTCATTGGATTATAACTTCTGAGTTTGACTACAAAAATATACAGTACCCTTAGATTTTTTTTAGTCAAGCTATAGTCATCAAGTCACAGTGGATAAACAGCTAAAAGATGTTTCTTTGTTCATGCTTGTAGGACTTCATGCTGACAGAAGAAGGTTCAGATGGGGAGTTTGGTGCTTTGGGATCAGCATTTAATGAGACAACCTCTGAAGACAACTTACTTGCAAGAGGAAATGTCTCGGAAGTGGAGAGCTGTCCCCATTCTACACCTAAACACATCCCAGATTATTTGTCTTACCAGAAAGCTCCTTTGACAGCCAACAGTGGGGAAGTCCTTCATTAAACACTTGGAGAGCTTCAGCTTCTTCACCGGCCTTTTCATCATCTGAAGAGAACACTTGGAGCAGCCCGACTGCTGCTGAGGACTTGTGGTCGCCTCCCTCACGTTCAGTCTGTGTTTCAGTAAACACCTCAAACACTCCAAACACAGGTCCTTCAAAGGTATCCAGATTCAGGACTGGGAAGTTCTGTTCCTACAACAACATGCCCTCTTTATCAGACCCTTTTGCTCTGCCAGTCTGCTCAAAAAGGAGATCATTGAACTCTAATTTGAGGACCAAACGCAGACAGTCGGATTATGGTGCTTCCATGTTTTACAACCCAGTCACTCACAGAGGTGTTCCTAAAAGAAGGCTGTCCCTGGGGGCAGAACCCCTATGGACAAATTACCCCAACCAGGAATATCACACTGGATTTATAGATACTCACTGTCATTTGGACATGCTTTTTGGAAAACTTGGCTTCAAGGGGACGTTCAGCTGCTTTCAGAAGAAGTATCACTCCAGCTTCCCTCCAGAGTTTAGAGGCTGTATCGCTGATTTCTGCAACCCAGGGATCATGATGAAACAGGCCCTGTGGGAGGGTCTGCTGACTGAAGACAAAGTTTGGGGGGCGTTTGGGTGCCATCCACACTTCGCCAAAAACTACTCAAGTGTCCATGAAGAGAATATAATGAAGGCTATGCAGCATTCAAAGGCAGTGGCATTTGGTGAGATAGGTCTGGACTACTCACACAAAAACTCCACCGATCCCTCCAGGCAAAAAGAGGTAAGGTTTGATTGTAAATGTGCTGTTTTAAAACCTTACCAGTCAGAACTGTTGGTGAATTGGTCTGAGCTACGTAAATCATGTGGGCCATAAATGATGAACTTATTGAGTACTGATTAATGCTCTGTGTATGTGCCCTGCTGTGAAGGTGTTTGAGCGACAGTTGCATTTAGCTGTGAGGATGCAGAAGCCTCTGGTGATCCACTGCAGGGATGCAGATGAAGATCTGCTGCAAATCATGAGGAAGTGTGTGCCAAGGAATTATAAAATCCACAGGTACATAAACAAAGGAAAACTATTGGACCATATATGTACGCTTTGTCTTACAGTTCATTAATCATTGCCACCTTTACTTGCATGGCAAATGTTTGTAACTTTTGCTCAACAGATGTAACTCTGTTTGTCTTCTCTGATTTTTGAGGGGAATTACTTTTGGCACAGTATGTAAAAATGTCCGATCAGAGGGGATCACAACCATTTCAACAACATAGATTGACCACCCCCCTGCCTGCCCTCACCTTTCTTTCTTTCTTTTTTTTAAATTAAGGATGCTAGTCAACAAGGATGACCCTCTGTGAGGTGCTTGTAAATCATCTCTTAAATTAGGATACATTTTCATCATTTCAGTCTCTGATCAGTTCCCGTCTTTCTGTTTCTTGCCTTTACATTATAATTTAAAATATTTTTCCGTTTCCCTCTGTCCACAAAAATTTAGTTTCCTGCTGGGTGTTTGCCTTACGTGTTTTGTGTACTATTTAATTGTTAAAGCAGTCAGTACTGGACTGTGTCAAAGACCTGGCAGGATACTGAATGGTTGGACAGTATTGTCGTAAGTAGCATCAGGGGTGGGACGTCTGACACAGGAATCAAACACCTCTCTTCATGGCCTTTATAGTGCTATGTGTCTTTACCAACTGTTCTGTACTTCTCAACAATATTTTATAGCTACTTGCAACATAACTCATAGTAACAAACATAACTCTTCTTCTCCCTGCTGTGACAAAATGCCATAGAATCTGAGGACTATACTCTATCACCTCACTGTCCTCCAATTTAATTGCGTTTGACGTCACCACAGTTTTTCAATCACACTATAATAACCGTGCCTTTTATTAGGGGGCATTGTCAAAGTGTATGCTGTGATTAAAAACAAATTGCTTTGTACCAAAACGAGTAGAGATTAATTGGGTTGAGCTGGTACACAATGCAAATGCACCATCATTTTATGCTTTTGTTTAATGCTAATCTGTGTCAGTTCTAACATGCACTTTTGAGTAAGGAGTGGTTATTCTCATTGTGATGGACAGCCACGGGTCTGCCAGAAATAACTGTGAAAAATCACATCAAGGGATGAACTCTGGCTTCTGGCTTATACCAGTAACATACCTTGAATATATGTCTTATTTTAGAGATTTTATTTATAGCATTTGGAATAATTTTAATAAAAACAAGAACAAGCAACATCAGGCTCAAACATTCACAACAAAATAAAGTGATCAAATTGAATCTTCATGCAAGTGCATCAGAAAAACAAAGAAAAGTAGGTGGATAATGGGAAGCAGAATACATCTGAGACCTCACAGAGCCACCTGTGATACAGTACACCTATCTGAGTTTCTGATGAAGTATCCTCTTAGTGCTAAAAGTGTTTTTTTCCCTCTGCATTACAGAACATATTTTGATACTTTTATGGTTGTCATTTTCTCCGCTGTAGCTGTTGTGTTCATTCATTCAGTAAATGTGTCTCTTTATATTCCGTCTGTCCCTGACAGTTTCAGTCACTTTCATTGTGATGAATTCAAATTGCTTTTCTAGTTATGAGTGACTGACAGGAACGAAAGCAGAACATGATTCAATGTACTGTTTGATTTACATAAAAAAAGAGAGTGCACTTATAAGAGCTGTGGAGTTGACTGTGAATGTGCTTTTGTGTCATTTGGGAAATTTTTAACAATAAGATCAGTTAATTTTTTTTTTTACCTATTCTTTCCAAACCAAACACGACTGAACTGTTGAGTTTTATATCTTTTCATCAATCTGAATGTTCTGTTTTCCAGGCACTGCTTTACAAACAGTTATCCAGTGATCGAGCCTTTCCTGACAGAGTTTCCAAACCTGTATGTGGGCTTCACATCCCTGATCACCTACCCACGAGCCACTGAGGCTCGGGATTCTGCCAGTAAGATCCCTTTGAGCCGCATCGTGCTGGAGACAGACGCACCGTATTTCCTACCCAGAGGGGTACGTTAAACTGAGGTTCAGGATAACCAAGACATGTTAATGTGCAGCTCCGAGTTTTATCCATTTGTGTGAATCATTACAGTTTACACATTGAATGAACATCTTGTGTAGTGTATGTGCAGCTGTTGATGGTGTTGCTAGTGTTGGCACATTTAAGAACTTCTTCCATGCCGCACCTTTTTTTGTTTCAAGTTTAAGGCTCAATAGTAGAAGAGATTTTTTTGTATCAAGGTTCAACAACCATCCAGTATTCATAAAATCATACACCAACACCCTTGATATCAAAGGAAGTGACTTTTTTAATTGATTTTAAAAAAAGACAAGAGTTTTCTCTGAATACTGAAGGGATGTTTATTACTTTGCAGTACACTTATTGAGCATATTAAAGAGGTCATATCATGCTTTTTTGTTTTATATCCGCTTTGGTGTGTTTGACATGTCTCCGTGTGATAAAGCACCTCTGTGAGTAGAAACTAGAATTAATGTAGAGTTGTTGACAACATGACACAGAGCAGTGCTAAACCGACCAACTACCACAGAATTGACCTCAAAGCCACTCAGAGCAGACTGGGCCCATGTGGGAAGGAGAGCCGCAAAGTGGCAGGGGCTCCAACAGAGTGCCTCAGACACATAAGCTACATTTCCACTTCGTGGTCTGGCCTGGTTCAGCACAGTTCAGTTTGGTTTGGAGCAGTAAACCCTGATCACTTGCATTTCCACTGCCATCTGTACTTGAGGATGAGAATGTAAGCTAGAGAGAGGATCGAGATTGTGTGACATCGTTGCAGCACAACACAGTGAAGTGCTCTTAAGTCGAGCACAATGCTGTGAACAAAGAGCAACAGTGGAGGACTTTGGCACTGTTTCATGCAGACATTCTTTACAGCAACAGCAGAGAACAAATCACCCATACTCCACAGCTTATTTAAACATGGTGTGGTATATGTTTTTGTTTCAGATGCTGTTGCTCAGAAATTGACGATTTTTGCGACCAATCAGCAGACTGCAGTGCTTTTAGCTCCACCGTTTAGGGTCAGATTGGTACACTTGGAAGTGGGACAGTCAATTGTTTGGGTACCTTTTCTTCAAATCCAAGAGTTGAAACACCTGTAATTGCGTACTATACCAGGCCTAATTGCGTGGTGGAAATGCAACAGTAGACCACAGCACTATCATAGAAAACTAGAAGGTTTTTTGAACATCAACTTGGCAGTCTTCAAATATGAATATATGAACCTGATTTAAGGCAAAATATGGACTCTTTAATTCAGCCTTATTTTTAATGCTTCGTTGAGATGTGTGCTGCTGCTTCTTGAATTAAAAGTAAAAAATGCCAAAAGACAAAGGCTGTAGATTTAATATTAGCATTTTGATCATACATTTTGTTTTTGTTGTTGTCTACCAAGTAGTTGTAGTTTTTTGGGTTGTTGGTTCAAAGTACACTTCTAAAGACTAACAGGCTCCCTAAAGTCCGTAATTAACATTAAAATGTATTGACTATTAAAAAAAAAAACTACCATTATGAAGTAAATGTCATGGCTGTTAGTTGTAACATAATCTAGATTATCAAAAAGCTGTAAGATTTTATGAGGCAAGAATAATTTATTATTGTCATTATTATTATTGTTAATATTTCATTTTTTAGATTTATTCTTTCCCTCCTCTGAAAAGCACAGAGATGTTCTGCCTTAAGACGTCCTAACCCTCTATAAAGTTCAACCATGACCATGTGAACATTGTCTAAAACAAATCAAAGATCTAGAAATGAAGTATTTTCTTGTTTACTTAAATTGTACAACTTAATGTATACATGTAAAAATCATTTTATGTTTTGTAATTATGAGTTACTCAGCTAAGAAGGGACACTATTTTACCTCTGAAGACACCGGTGCACCCACATGACCTGGGTCACAGACTCGTACTGCATATACATTACTGTGCTGATGGGTTTTTTTTTCTTCGGTTAGGTCAGCAAAGACGTCTGTGAGTTCTCACATCCTGGGATGGGCATCTACACGCTGCAGGAGCTGGGCAGACTGAAGAAGGAAGACATGGCCACGGTCATCACCACCATCCGAGAGAACACCACTCATCTGTACGGCATATGAACCTCAGATGAAAGAAAAAGAGGAGTGACAAAAACACTGTCACTAAAGAGTCGTCCTTCCTTTCCTAGCGAGTTGTAAGGAAATGGAAGCCGTGTCCTGATTTTAAAAGAAGAAAGAGGCACGGATCAGTTGATAGAAGAAAACAAAAGCACAGCCCCCTTTGCCAACAGTGGACTTGTTTATCAGTGTTTTCTACAGCGTTTTGTTACTGTTTATAAATGATTTAATCTTAAGCATTTTGGTTTTTATGTCAACGTTCTTGCTGTGTTACCTAAATCCTGCCTTTGTTCTAATGTGTCTGGATGTTATGTTAAAGTGTGATCAGATAAAATTAAAAGACTTGAAATATGTCTTTCTTATTCAGATGTTTTGTTGAATAGTTCTTTAATGCACATGAAGATCATCTTAAGTTTTCAGATAGAAGAGAGTGAAGTATGATCTATTTAAATAGGCCACGTGTTTGTCATGAATACAGCTTCTCTGCACACATTAAGAGTCTGAGAGGCAAGTCCATTAGCTTGTTTTATTCCTGTGTGTTAGGTGCACACATTTTGCTTGAGTGCTTTTTATTTTAGGAATAGTTTGCCTCCACTGTATATATCCATTTGTGTCTTTTAGAGTCTTCCATCACAGGGTTGCATTAACAGTTGATGCCTTCTCTTTGAAATTATGGAGTAAAAGCATATATTCTTCTATTTTTCATTTTCCTAATGACAGCCTTTGATTTCAGAGGCTCTCCAGAATGTAGGACAGAGCACTCTGAGCTCATGGCTGTATATATCTGATTTATCAAATGCTTTAAGGTAAACTCTGGACAGAGAGCATCAGAGTAGTAAATATGAGCCATTGTTTGACCGAGTTTTGGAGATCTGGGCAGGAAGTTGGCAAACTGAAATCAGGTTTTGTGGTCTGTCCTCTGCATCTTTAACAATCTAAGGCTTGTGACAAAAGATGAGGGACTTAAAAACACCATGGAGACTTTCTAACCAGCATTTTTTTTGTTCCATGACTGCTTGCCTTAATGGACAAAAAAAATTGCTGGATGTATTTTTTTGGTCCAATGTAATAATATAACGTAGTATTTGAGAAAATTCTACTCGGAAACTCTCCCCAGATGAACCAATAAAATGTAAACAGAGGCTTTATTTTTATCAGCACAAACGTGTTTGCATCTCTGGGAACAAAACAAACAGCTTGCCCAGAACATAATGAGCTGTTATGTCTGTACTTTAATTCTGGAAAAAAATCAGATAATTACGTAGGTTTAATGACGAGTGGCTCATCTGTTTACAGGGAGACTTTAAACATTTTGATTATTAAGAATACTAGAGTATATTTAAGAAAACAGGCAACCCAGTGTTGTTATAATTAAAGATAACTAGCTAAAATAAAAGTAGGGCTCTACAAAAACAATGACCAACTGAAGCTGTCATGTTTTTACAAAAGTTACCAAAATGCATTTAAAGACAAAAGGTAAAGGAAAAAAGTGTTTTATCAATTCCTAAAAAAAAATCAGATTTTTTATTAGATCCAAGGTCTTAGGAAGTCTTGAAAAGTCTAATTTTAAATTTGAATGTTCACTGAAATGTTGAGAAAGAGTATCTTTGTAAAATCTGCTTTGGCCAATTTGAGGCAACAGTTCAGTTTTTGAAGTTGGACTGTTTGAGATTCATTTGGACTGTGGTACGTCGGCCACAGTGATTTTGATCAGCTCTGCCCTGTGAGGATGGAGCCTTTACATAAGTTTGGCTGTGCACCGCTGGAGATGGGACCAACAGCTCTGTTTTCATTGAGTTTTAGGTGGGAACAAACTGAAAAGAAAAAAACTGGGTTGGCACGATTGTCCACTGTATGCTTTAATCTGATGCTAGCATGCCTCTTTTATGTGAGTTCACTACAGGTGGAAGGACACAGAGGCTATGAAGTTCGCTGAAGTAGTACCAAAACAGGAGCTTGTTAGTGGAAAGTAAACATTGTGAATGTGATTAGCACAGTCTAAGCTTGCTTATTATTTAATGTGTTTACCTTAAAATTCAGTAAATCAGCTGGGGCTCTCCAGCATTGAACAGCACAGCTTCATGTCTGTCCTCTCTTCGGAGGGGTAATGTATTTACCATCGACATGGACCTCATACAACCCTACTTCAAAAATACTGCGTGATCCCTTTAAGGACTGCTTAAAAAAAAAAACAACCTCAGGAACAAACATTGGCAGCAACATGACAATTTTAAAGTAATCATTAAAGAGTCGTCTGTTCACATGCATGTGCCACTCCCTCATGTCCTGGTCCTCTTTGGAGAGCATGCACTTTGAAATTGTGTTACAAATCAAATAGTTTGCAAATTTGTTTGATACATTATAGTATACTGATAATCATTCTTTAACAAATCCATATTTAGCACTGAGTAGAATAAAGGTTTACACTGTACAACAAGTGCTGATTGTGTTTGTTAAGTTTGTTTTTCTCATTTTTGGTCCTTAAAAGTTCTTAGGAAGTCTTCAGTTTAACTTCCAAAAATGAGAGGGAGCTCTGATTTTTAATTTTTAATGAGCTTTCTTAATGCAAAATGAACAGACCCATTTTATACTGTATCATATTCTCTATCATACCATTCTCTGAACCATTTTTGATAAAGGGCCAAAAAAGGGCACTTAAACTATTTTTCACCATTTTTCGGTAAAAACTAAATTGAACTTGTTGATCAGCAGTTAAAACTACTCAAAACCAAAAGTTCAAAGGAAAAAACTGGTGAAAAACACAAAACTGTCTAACTGAACCCGACACTGAACTATGTTTACGTTTTATAGGATAGAGTTTCTATTCCCAATCATGGATTTATCTGCTTTTTACAAATTCCCTATATTTACAAAAACACTTTTAAAACAACTTGGATGGCTGCCTTCTGTTGATTATTTTATCAACATCAGTTAACGAAGCGTGTCAATTATATCAGATTAAGAACTTTTTGACAGAGAGACATAGTTAGTGTTTAATTCTCGAACTCCCAAAACTCCAGGTTCTTTGGTTTCCTCCCACAGACCAAAAACCTGCTCATGATAAAACGGGTGACTCATCTTTGCCCTTAAATGTGAGTGTTTGTGTGTGTGAATGGTTATTTGTCTCAAGGTGACAGTCCAGTGATTGGTTAGCCACCAGTCCAGGGTGTATCCCATCTCTGGCCAAATCACAGCTGTGATAGGCTCCAGCACTCCATCAGCCTGGAAGGTATGGCAGTATGGTTGATGAGTGTTAGAATGAATTTCCATTTCCGTTGCAAGGAAGTTGGAAGTCGAGTGGAGTGTGAGGAACAAACCAAAGGAGGGATCAGTGTGTATAACTGCATCACTGTGTATCAGATAAAATGACTAAATGATGAAAAACAGAATTTCCAACATCTGTATTAATTCTGGCACTTGTGTTTCTATGTTTAACAGCTACAATTACTGTATATTAGTAACATTTAAGATGTGGATTTGAACAGCTGTCGGTGAGACAAACTTGCTCTCTACCCACCTCAAGTGGAACTCATCTGTCACTACAAGTCTGCACTGCATCTCCTCCCTCTGTGCCTCAGTTTGTTAAATACTCTTGACCAGAAATATATGTAAAGTTTGATTTATCCAGTTTTTTTATTCTGTTAATACACTTTTAACATGATTATTATAGATTGTCTTGATTGAAGGGTTTTAATCAAAATCTGTGGATTTACACTTCAATCATCATGATAGCATTGTACGATGTATTTGTGTATTTTCAAGCAGGAGATTGGATAACACTATGTTGTTTATTTGAATACAATTATCCATAGAAATTATAAAATAATATTTGTATCTTTCAACCTCATTTAGGTGAGTACACTGTTGAATGATTGCATCTTATAAATGATGAAGATGTAAATAAAGATGGTACAAGGCCCAATTCTCACTAATTAATCTGACACACCAGATGGATTGTTTCACATATCCATGGGACAGACTTAAAGAAAGTGTTTGAACAAATGTTTTGTCTGTCACATTCATTATGGGCCAGTCAGAGCCTTTCAGTCACTTTTTACTTTCAGCACAACTAGCTTTGCCTCTTTGTCCTAGAAAGACCGCTGAAAAGCCCACCATTTTCTGGCCAGGAAAAATGGTTTTGCTGTTTTTAAGCTTTGAAAGGGTGCAGTTAAGTTTTTAACAAAAAGGACATTTAAAGTAAAAGTAGGTTCCAAAATGTCAGATAGTATTGACACATTATCAGTCCAATTCTATTTAATTTTATGATGAATGATATTTTTGATGATGGAGCAATCTGGAAAAGGGGGAAAAACTTGTCATATGTTCTAAAATGCATCCAGAAAGCAATAATAGGTGTAAGGAGATGGTCTTATGATTGGGGATTTGAAATCTCTGTTTCAAAATCTTGTTATATGCTGATCACTAAAAAGAAAATAGACAACAAGCAAGGGTTAACTCTTTATAGCAAGCCCATAGAAAAAGTCAGTGTTTAAGTACCTTGGACTATGGCTAGATGATAAATATACATGGAAAACACATGTTGAAAAAAGTTGAGACTGAATGTAAAACGGTGTTAAACCTAATGAGGTGTTTGGCTGGTCTGACATGGGGAGCTGACAGAGAGGCACTACTACATATACACAGGGCTCTTTTGAGAGCCACCTTTGATTATGGATATTTAGTGTATGATATAGCTGCAAAAAGCCATTTACAAAAACTAAACAGAATTCAATACAGAGCACCAAGACTTTGTCAAGGAGCAGCCACTAATTCATTGCTTGTGGAATCTAGTGAAATGCCTTTGTATCTAAGAAGAATTAAATTATAATTACGTATTGGGAAAGAATTCAGAGAGTAGGAAATAGAAATGCAACCTCATCTGTTCTGCAAAATTGTTGGGAGTATGTAACATTTGCTGGCAAAGGGTTTGGATGGGAAATTAAAATGGTGAAACAGTACAAGTGAGACACCATTCAACACAGCCCAGCAGTTATAACTAGTTACTTTCCTCCATGGATATTTCCACAACCTAAAGTCGATTTGCAAATATTAGATAAGCAAACTGAATGGAAAGAGAATAATCTGAACATAGGGTTCCTGGCTCAAAAACATCTGAAGATCAGCTATTACAACTATCTGAATATTTTCACAGATGGATCTAAAAACCCAAATAATGAGCATGTAGGAGTAGGTACTGTATTTAAATCCCAGAATTTGATAAAGGGGTTGCCAAAAGAATTTCATACAAAATGTCAGTATTCACAGCAGAAATGGTAGCAATAATCAGCCTACAGTGGGTTGAATAGGTCAAACCCATTAAAGTAGTTATATGTTCAGATTCCACAGCTACAATGAAGAGTATTAAAACTGGAGAAACAACTCGAGAAGATCTTCTGCTCGAAGTGTGTGGGACTTTATTGAACTTGCAGCATCTCGGGATAGATGTCCACTTCTGCTGGATCCCAGAACATGTAGGTATCGAGGGAAATGAGATAGTGGACAAACTGACTAAAAGTATAACAAACAAACATGAAAATGACATTTAGAGCTTTGTTTTGGGAGAGTTGAAGCAAAATCAATCATCCATAAGGGAATTATGACAAAATGGCAGGGAATATGGAATAAGGGCACAAAGGTAGGGACTACAACAAAATTCAAAAGTCTGTCAGAGTAAAAAGGTCCAAAGGCAAATGTAGGAAAGAAGATGTTACTTTCACTGGAATACGACTAGGACACACACGACTAAACAGTACTGTATATCATGAAAAAGAGCGAATCAGATCAAGTGTGGAATTAGGGAAAATGTTGAACACGTCCTATTTGGGTGTAGGAAATATGTATACAAAGGAAAAGGCTCAGGGATAGTGTAGTTAGGAAATCGTTAGGAAATAGAGCACTGAAAGGTTAGAGGTAGGAGAAAAACAAGTGCAGGTACAAAGAGTAGTTCTTAAGTTCATATATGACACAGGTTTAATGTCCAGAATATGATGATTTATAGTTGCACATTTATTTTATTGTTATGATTATGATTATTATTTTCATTTATTTATGACACGAATCCAATTTAAATGTCAGTAGGTGGCGGCATGCACCTTCAACGTTAATTTGTAGCCCGCCATTAAAGCAAAAGAAGAAGAAGAGCACTACTTCATGTTAACAGCAGAGGGCGGCGGTGCGCCTGTGCGTCGGTGGACAGCCGTATTTTAAATGACAGAAGAAGAAAGCCGTCAGCTAGCGTGAAAGTAGCATTACCCCAGAAATAATCATGATGTAGAAATAAGAGAGATTAAAAATGGATAAAAGAAAGAAACCATTTGACGTGACTGCCTCATCTGTGAGTTACTTCAGATTAAACAACTGCTGAATATTTTACAGATGTTATTAAGAGAAATTCATCGTGACATGTTAGCTAATGGTCAGCTTGTTGCCAAGCCTCACTAATAACAAACGCACAGAATTGGTTTTTGCTATTATTCAACCTTTAAGTTAACTTTTCTTTTTTTGATATTGTATGTTTATTTTCACAGCTCGTGGACCTTAAAGCTGAACTTTACAGAAAGCAGGAGCAATTCAAGCAGGAAAAGCTTGGACAAGAGTCTGCTGGTGCTGGACTCTCATCAAAATCCAAAGTAAAGGTAGTGTGCGTTTGTTTTGTCCACAGAGAGGGAGAGGGGTGTGCCAAAGTATTTGCCAGGTGGGAAATGCTGTCATGTAAGAATGCTTTTACAAGTGGAAACGTTAACAGGTTATATTTATCAAATAATAAATGCAAAATGAAGTAATAGAAGAGAAGTAACTGATCAGTATTTGGCGTGGAGACCCTTTGTCTTAAAACCAGCATCAGTTTGTCCAGATACACCTGAACATAGTTTTGGAAGGACCTCCTGGAAGGTTGTTCAGACATCTTAGAGAACAGCCATAGATCTTTTATGGATGTAAGCTGGCTCAAATCAGGTCTGGCTCCTCAAATCTGTTCTCTTTTCTGGCTGTATGTTTTGGGTCCTTTTCCTGCTGCAGAATAAATTTTGGGTCAGTCAAATGTAAGGATGGGAATTGATAAGACAATTGTTTTCATCGATTTGATTCCTTTTACAATTCCATTATCACTTTCAGATGATTTTCTGTGTGGGACAAAATGGCCTCATCAGGTTTTCAGTGGCAACAATGTCTAACAAATGGCAAATATTTAATGCCGCTCTGCATAGATTTATACTTCTGCTAGTTTGTGATGTTTCCACTTACTTAAAAGGCTGTGCAGTAAGCGTCTTTTTGACAAAAATTCAGGCACAATCAGATTCCACTGATCATATAATGGCATTGATTTGCAAAGCTTGAGTACCAAAGTGGCAAAATTGTTATAGGATTTGATAAGCAAAAAGATTAATAATATTGGTTTCTTGAGGGAGTTGTTATCAATTATCAACTGGAATTGGTTTTTAATTCCCATCTCTAATCCAATGCCTCAGTGCTGGTAGGGCATAAAGGATAAGTGTTTGCTTGTATTTTTCAGTATTGAGGACACTGTTATCCTGACCAAATTCCCAATTCTATTTGCTGAAAAGCAGCCTTAAACTTTCAGGAAATGCGTTACTGTTGCTTGCAGACACTAATTTTTGAACTTCTCTCGATCCCTTTGGTGAAAAAACTTCCTTTTGCTACAGCCAAATACACCAAATTTTTACTCATGAGTCCAGAGCCCCTGCTGACACTTTCTGCACCCATTTTTGTGATGACCACTTCTGGCAAAAGGTCTCCAAACAATAGATGGATGTACCCATTTCCCAATGTAGAGGGGAAGTACGCGTCTTACCCCATGTCTTGTTGCTGTACTCTTTCTCTTCGTGGTGACCTGTGACACTAAACTTTCTCCCACAACCTCACTTTTGAAGCACAGTTTGGCTGTTCTTATCTAGGCTTAAGCCTCCTACATGGCTGCTTCTGTTTCACCTAATGAATGATTTTCAACCTACAAATCTAAGGCAGAGCATAAGCTTTGTCTGGCATAACTGGTTAATAATACATCAGACTATGATCATACAAAAGCCCTGACTTTGTCCAAGTATACCTAAAAGAAATGACTCTGTTTTGAAGGTAAAGGTTTGTCACACCAGATATTGATATGATTTGGGATTTTCTCCTGTTCTTTCATTTAGCATTTTGTAAATCAATATAAAACAGTTCCTACTTGACAGCATTTTTCGCCTCCCTTAAACATTTGCATGAAACTGTATATTGATAGATTTTTTTATAGTTGTCTCTGCATCTTTGTTTAGAAACCTAATATCTGGAGCAAACAAAATGCTGGTGTTTCAGCCAGAGCAGAGAAAGACAGTGAGCAGCTGTCTGAGGAGCAGAATACTCTCAACACATCAAGGTGATATAAAGATATTTTACTGAAGATTTGTCATCAATATTCAAATGTAATCTAAAACTCAAACCCCACATTTGTTCTCTTAATCCAGGCGGAAGCTTGAGGAGAAGGCCAAACTCTATGAGCAAATGACAAAAGGAGACTTTCCAGGTGGGTGAAGCGAATTATACCTTCAACTTATTAAATTAGACCATAAAAGTTGTTTATCTTTGTAACTGTATGGTCTCCAAATTCAGATGAGGAGACAGAGGGACTGTTCCTTGTTGATTTCACTCAGAAGATTATCGACAAAAAGAGGGAAACGGTGGCAAAAAAGGAAACTGAGAGAGAACATGAGGAAAGACACAACTTGTCTCCAATCCCTCCCCCTCAGAACCCAGACGAGGAATGGTAACGTACATTTATGTATTCATTCAGGTGTACCATAGCTGTCTTTTGGGTTTTTTTTTTTTTAGCAAAAGAGAGTGACAGAAAGGAAATGTTAGCTTATTCATCTCATCAGTTGAGCTTTAATGTCACATGTTAAAAATGAAGACTTCTGTGCACTCTTGATATTTTTCTGCCGATGCTTGTGGTCCGTGTCATCTTACATCAGTCCAGTGCGATTATTTTAATTCACATCATCATCCATAAGTCTTAACATACCATGATCACTCAATAAGATGACAGAAAGTAGACAGAAATATTACAGAACAAGGGCATAGCTGAAAGATTGACTTTGAGTAGGCTTTCTGCTGATGAATCTTGTCAGATGTGCTGAAAAACACAAAAATTTCTCTGACGAGCGGAGAGGCAGGACAACATCCTGTGAAAGATGTGCTGCAGATGTGTTTTTATGTGCATGTGAGTGTGGTGATCATTGAAGAGGAATAATAATGAATCGATAATGAATTTATTTGTGACTTTTTCTCAAATAAATAAGAGGAAAAACAAAATTAGGTCATACACTGTACTCAGATATTGTATTAAGAAACCTGACAGATATATATTTGAAAAATAAATAATCAAATACAAAAGAAAAAAAGAAATCTGCCATTAGGATTTTCAAAGAAGTTCCACAATCTCACCATGCACAAATACCAAATGTGTAAAACAAGATAATTTAAAATTTGTCTTCATTTCTGGTATTTCTGACTAATTAGTTTTAATTATTCCGTGCAAGTCTTTATCAAAACTTTATATACATTCATTTAAAAATAAAAAATGACTAGTCTTCATAACCGAAGTTGCCCATCCCTGCCTTAAATCTTCCCAAGTGTTTTGAGCATGAGGTTTGTCTTATGAGCTTTTCTCCTGCTCTGTTGCTCTGCGCAGGGTGGATTATGTGGATGCTCTGGGCAGATCAAGAAGATGCATGAAGAAAGACCTGCCAGGTTTTCAGAAAATGGACCAAGACCTCACAGGAAAAGGGTAAACATTTACAGGGTTCCCATGTGTCCTGGAAAACCTGGAAAATGACTGACCAATTTTCCGGTCATTGAAAACATATGGAAAATGAGAAAAAAAGTAAAATGTCCTGGAAAAGCTTGAATTGTCCTGGAAAATTATTTACCCTCCCTCTGCTTCTTTCGACCTTGTTAGTGAACGCAAACAGGTTAAATAATTTGCGCACAGCCTACATCTAAATATAAGACTTGTCAAGACTTTTTATGGTGATAAATTTCAATATCAAATTCAAGACATCTTTGAGAACCCTGATGCAGATAAAAGCACCAGCACCAGTAAAATCCAGCAGATTTGGACATTTGCATGTCCCTCCCACAGCAGTCCCACTACCCAGTGTTTTCATATGACTTTCATTAGACTTAGCAACTTTTCAGACCCCAGTAAAGATGTATATTTCCCAAAGAAGCACCTAAAACTGGTGCTTTCAGATCAAGAGTGGTGCTGCACTGTAAATGGAGTGTGAAGTTTTTATCTCCTCTGTTGAGTGACATAGGAGCAGCAAAGAGATAGCAGTGGTTAACAGGTAGTCTCACTGGGCCACGTTTCACTCAGTATCTCGCACTGTTCCAGAAAATACGGGAATGAATGGGACAAACGTCATTAGGAATTCAATTCCATTCAAATACTGTGTGCATAGAGAGAAGAGATTTGTGACTTTTCATGCAGTTTTTAGCAAGTTACTTTCTAATGAAAGTAGTTGTCAACACCCGCATGACGTCCTGGAAAAGTCCTGGAAAATAATTTCTAGAAAACAGTGGGAACCCTGATTTATAATTCTTATATAATACACAAATAAGAGGGCCCTTTAGCTGCAAGTAATGCTTTCCAGGTTTACAGTTTTCAGGCTGGAAACTCTTTAAATATCCCAAAAAACATCGTCTGTCAGAAATGTACTGAACAGTACCTTTGGTTAGAGGCTCCAACAACATGAAAAAACTTTCAGCCCTATTTGACTCAGTTAAATCATACCAAAAGATCTATTAGATAGTTAAAGCACATGCACTACACTCATGAAAGCATTGTCCTCATAGCCGTCTGAAACACATGCTGTGTATAAAAGTGGCCTCTTAAGATCTCTTTCTGGTGAAGGCAACGGTGAAGGGAACACTGAGGCAGCTGAACTAGATTTGAAAGAGTTGACATTGTGGATGAATAAAGCTCTGTCTGATTTTACTGGTGCTTTTATCTGTATAAGGGTTCCCAAAGATGTCTTGAATTTGATATTAAAATTTATAACCATAAAAAGTCCTGACAAGTCTTATTTTTACATGTGAGAGTTTTTTTAAGCTTTAAAAAAAAAAAAAAAGATATATATATATATATATATATATATATATGTATATAAAAACTCTTCTCTCACCCACCCCCCTCTCCCCGGTGGGGTGGGTGGCTGTTCATCCTCTTCAGCTCGGGTCTCTACCAGAGGCCTGGGAGCTTGAGGGTATATATATATATATATATATATATATATATATATATATATATATATGTGTGTGTGTGTGTGTGTGTATGTGTATATATGTATATATATGTATATGTATATATATATATATATCTATATATATATAATATAGTTTTAAGGAGTACTTCAGGAATCAAAGAAGAAAGTCTGGGTAGTGATACATATTTGTGCACTAAGCATCAAAACATTTTACAATATGTCTGATAACATATCAATTGATAGATACATTTTTAGCACCCTGGTTTATAACATTTAAGTTAAATTACAGTCTGGTTTTAACAAATCAGCATGTCATTGTGTTACAGAAACAAGAGTATTATATCACACCAACAGTGTGTTGACTGCTGTTTGTTACACAGTGAAAAAATGTTGTGTAATTTTATGAGTTTGGTTTGAAAAAGGTTTTCAAAAGTTTTGAATGTGATTTTGAGCCCTGTGTATGTTTTCTGTGCAGAAAAGCCTCAGCTGATAAAACGTTGCTGTCAGAGGACATGCGTCGAGAACTGCAGAGGCAGGAGTGGGAGAGGGAGGAGGAGGCGGCAATGGAGAGACCTGTTGGACCGATCCACTACGAGGATATTAGAGGACAAGGTAACTGCTAAAATATTGATATAACGTGTGTTCATATTTGGATTTGTTCTTGTGAAAAGCCTTTCTTGTTTTCCCCCTCAGAGGCTCGGGAGCTGGGTGTGGGTTACTTTGCGTTTGCTCAGGATGAAGAGCAGCGCAGGAAGCAGAGAGAGACTCTAGACATGCTCAGAGATCAGGTGAGCTGTTGGTCAGCGGACGGACAAAATAGTCTTTTTGAGAGTGGGCTCAGAATTTCAACCCCCTCTTGCTAAATGTTCAGCCCTAACTACAAGCAAACTACAACCTTTTTGCACATTACAAAGTATGTCCTTCTTGGATTTGATTAAGGGACACATACATTTTGAATGGATACTTCAGTATTTCTAAAGTGAAAAAAAAATCCCGTACAGAAGCTGGGCTGGTTGTACTTCAACACATTGCATGGCTCATAGGTGTATTCAATTTGATCTCAGGAGTCAGATAATCGGAGTTGAACTGATACGACACCTCATGCGTCAGAATTTCAATAAAGAAAGAACCATGAAATTACCCGCTTGTAACTGGAACACGGATACTGCGCTGAGTCCAGAGGTCAAATGGATGGCACCATGTATCCTGTCACTTGGGGTGAGGTCGTACACTTTGCCCTGTTGTTTGGTTTGTTTTTACGTAAAAATCACTCAGAGTTATTTCCCTCTAAAGCAGCAATGTGCAGCTAAATGTGCAGCTAATCTTCTACTCTTATTTTCTTCTAAGAGAAGAGTCACAATCATTATGGCTGATTTATTTACAACCATCAAGGACCTCACACAACTCCACTCCAAAAATACTCAACTATTTTTTAAAAACTAGGGTCCCCAATTTGGGGACATTGAGAGGCAGTCACAAACACAGCAAAAGATAAGATGCTAATCACGAACCAAATAGGGATGCTTTACATCAAGTTAAACAGCAGAACCTGGGCAACAAGACAATATAAACCTTTTTTAGACACCCTAAACACAACTTGAATAACAACCAAATGAATAACAGCATATCAAACTGTGTACAGCTCCGCTGTGTCGACCCACTCACCATATTACGCCATTTTCATATTCATATTCATCCTGAAAATGTTTTTTTTTTTTTTTTTAGGCGCAGCTATTTTTTTTTTTTACATTTTGCTGTGTGCCATCTTCATTTACTCTTCACCCATATCATATATACTCATATTAACACATCTCAACAAACCTCACCAGTGTCCCCTTTACTGGGACACCAGAAGTATTCCAATAGACCTTGTGATTGCAGAGATTTACCGATTTATCGTGGGTATGCAATTTCTGGGCAGAAACCTAAAAAATAGACTCAGGCAGCAAAGGGTTAAGGTTATCTAAACATTGATTGTCAGATATTATTGAAACCATGTGTTTTATAACATTACCATTCATGTTACTGAAACAATCTAAAGTGCCAAAATTAAAAAAAAATGTCTCTCCTAGGAAAAGTGTGTAGAAGAGGAATGAGTCAGTTAAAAATGATACAATGATAATATATAAATCACACAAATGCCTGACCATTTTAGAAATTGCACAAAATATTCCATAACTGTATGTTTTTGTGCAGTGTAGAAAGTGTGCTGCAGTGTTTTGTGCAAGTTTTTGGTAATAAGAAACATTTGGAAACTACCAAACATTGGTTGCCCGTGACTCTGTATTCCTGTGTCCCTGGTGTTGAAACAGACATGGATTATATTTTACAAGAATTCTATGAAATTGATTTAGTACTATAACAACTCAAAGTACGTTTACATTCATGCAGTGCTTCTTTTGTTGTCTCTTATTTTGTTGGTGATGCTTCAGCCATGTAAAAAGCCTTGTGCTAGTTTTAGTGCTAGTTTTATTTGATGTGTGAGACCTTCAGAAGTATCAAACTGTATGATAAATGTATTTATGAATGTTTGTTTGTTTTTGTTTCTCTTAAAAATCCTTCCATCTCTCAGACAACAGAGCAGCGCAACAAGAGGGAGCAGCTGAAGGACAAGAGGCAGGCCATCCTGCAGGCCCGACTGGCCAAGGTGAGACAGAGGAAGGTGAAGAAGGCCAAGCTGGACGGCACTGAGGACGAGCAGAGAGAGGAAGAGAAGGAAGGTTAGTAGTACATTAGATGTGCTCTGTTTGTAAAAAACAAAAGCTGTTTGTGCATTAAGGATGCTCTATGTTGCTCTTAGAAGATTGTTTTATTGTTACAGTAGAGGAGGAGGAGCCAATAGGACCTGCTCCTCCACCTGAGGACTCTCCAGAGGTCAGCATACTGAAGAAGGTGGACGTGGAGATTCAGGAAAGAAAAGACACCAAACCAGGAGTTCCTCATGTCAGAGAATGGGACAGAGGAAAAGGTTAGAACTGTTTTAAATACCTTCAGACCTTTACCACTACTGCTTATCTGAGGAACTGTTCATAGTCCTTAAATGTTTGTTTGCTCATCTGTTCCTATAAATCTGCTGGTGGCAAATTAGAATAAGAGTTATGTACAAGCCACATTTCCAAAAGAGCTTGGATCTTGTGTAGAATGTGAATAAAAACAAACTTTATATATATATATAATTTCTCTAATTATATACACATTCTGAAGTTAATGTGTACAAGATATTTATAAAACATTTGAAACAGGAGCATGTACTGACCGTGGAATTTATTCCCATTCTTTCCTGATGTATGTTTTGAGTTGTTCATCGGAGCAGGATTACTGTGACTTGTTTTATGCTCCAGAAAGTGCCATAGATTTTCAATGGGAGACAGTTCAGACTATGTTCAGGCCTGTCAAGTACCCGCTCCTCTAACTGTGAAGCCATGCTGATGTAACTTGTACGGAAAGTTACTCGACATTGCCTTGCTTAAAAAAAAGGAGACCCAAACCTTTATGCATCTGTCTGTATTTGTGGTGCCCATGTGCATTTACATAGAAGTGCCAAAACAGCTCTGCCATCGCTCAGCAGTGTTCACAGTGGTTAAAAGTCACAGTGGTGTAAATATTACAGCTTGATATAGGCTTGTGATCGGGTCTCCAGTCTGGTTTTGTCCCTCTCCCAACTGTTTTCTATGTTGCAGATATCAACTTCAGACTCTGTGTATATTTCCAGGAATTAAACAAAATAATAAGTTTAAACTTTGGAGATCTCACCTTTGTGTTGTATTCAACTGAAAATAATTGGTTGAAGTAGATTCAACAATCATTGTATTCTGCTTTTCTTCACACTTCACACAAAATCCAAACTCTTGTGGAATTGGGTTTCATGTTTAGAATATCTCATCTTAATCCAGCTCTGCATGTCCAGCTCAGTTTTAATGTGTAAAATGGGTAAGGGTTTCAAAGTTTAAAATTATTTCTCTTTGTCACTAACTACTTACTTTCTAGACATTTCATTACATTTGTGAAGCTAAATTGTGAATGCTGGTTGAATTAACTGCTAAGATTTTTACTAAACACCACCTTTTATGTCTGTGCACAGAGTTTATGTTCAGTGAGTGGAAATCCCGCCGACGTGACGAGAGAGACTCAGAATTTGCACCTCCCTCTGCATACTTCACTGAGCAGACGAGACAGAAACCAGAGAGGAAGAAAAGTCAAGAGAGTAAAGTTAAGATGTCTTATAAGTGGACTAAAGACCCAGGAGGAACTGAGAGCAAAGAGGAGCTTCAAACTGCTCCTCCTTCTCCTCCACAGCACCAACAGAATCCTCCTGCTCCTTCACAACCACAAACCTCGTGGCAGCAATCACCCTCAGCTCAGCTTGCAGATTCAGCTCCAGCTTTTAATCCACATTACCCTCCTCCGATGTTTTATCCTCCTTTTCCTCCTCATTTTGCTGGACTACCTCCCACATTACCTCCTTTTCCTCCACTATACCCAAACCATTACCCTCCTTACTATCCACCCCAGCCTCAGCCTCAGGCACAAAGCCAGTCTCAGTCTGAGCAGAGCCAGCCTCAGCAGACGCCCCAGTCCACAGATGGCAGTCAGACGCAGCAGCCTGCACAGAGTTTAGACGACATGTTGTCCTTCTACAGAAACACTTCCTAATCTTTTAAGTGCTGTGTTTATTTTATTTTTAACATTGTAAATGTAACCAGTGTTGAAGTCACAGAATTGACACCAGTAGTTAGTCTGCTGACATAAAGTGCAAATAGAATTAGAAAAGAAACATCAGATCAGCTCAGTGCCTCGACTCTGTCAAGTTATATCCCCCAAAAAATAAACAGTTCTTACTTTTTGGGTTGTTTAGAGTTTTTTTTAACCAAGTAAGCTTCAACCATCCAGGCTGGATGTCTGAGCTGCAGTTCAGAAAAAAATCCTCTAGATGGCACTGTGAATTTGCATGCTCAGGAACAAGTGGCGAGGACTTTTGTAGGTGGTAATGATTTTCAAAGGAATAAGTCCAGAGATGTGATTGTTTTAACTGCACAGTATTTTGCCCATTAAGTGTTAATTATGTCAGTTGGAGGTCATAAAACTGATAAATTTTTTTGAAAAATCTTTGCTTCATAATGAGATCTTTCAAGTACGAGGGTCTTCATGGTGATAAAGCAGGAAGTGCTGTTGCTTCAAACAATTATTTCGAGTCCTTTAGCGTGATATCCCAAAGACAGTGATTGGAAAGAGCAGACCCTTTAAAAAAACTGGAGGGTGATTGAGCAAATGTTCTGCCGGTCACATTTATTGCGGATCAATCAGAGGCTTGAAGTCATCTTAAGCTTTTGGCACAGTTAAACCACACCAGTAGTTTCTGCCCTTTTGTGATGTAAAATGTTCATACTGTA
Source organism: Cetoscarus ocellatus (assembly GCA_037902135.1). Taxonomy (NCBI): domain Eukaryota; kingdom Metazoa; phylum Chordata; class Actinopteri; order Labriformes; family Labridae; genus Cetoscarus; species Cetoscarus ocellatus. The sequence continues at coordinate 2,342,998 of JBAMNC010000563.1, read as the reverse complement.
GGTCTGGTCATTTTCTGACCAGGATTAATCATTTCAGCTTGATGCTTTACAAGATGAATTTGCCTGATAACAGACATTGAATCTGGTAAATCCAGCAGCTTCGCGAGGTTAGCTCTCCCTGTGCATGCGTGGTTTCTGTGGGTTCTCTGGTTTCCTGTTTTTGGTTCCCTCATAACAAGCTCATTAGATTAAGTATCTCCCTGTGGGTTTGAGTGAGTGTTAGAATGGTTGTCTGTCTCTATATTTTACCCCTGGAACTGGCTGGCGACGGGTCCAGGATGTTACCAGCCTCTTGCCCAGGGTCAGCTGGGATTGGCTCCAGGTCCCGGAGACCCCAAAAGACATTTATTAATAATAAATTAACAAATGTTAATATTGAGTTATTTTTTTATTCTAAAGAAAAAATATATTGTCTTAAGAAAAGGCAGTATTATCTAATGAGAATAAGGTAAATGATTTGAAGATTTAATTTATCACAACAAAATGTATAAAAGAATTCACGCTGGATGATATCTAGAACATCTGTACCTTATAGACTCTTTACCACACATTTGCAACCCCTCTGCAAATGGCCACACATTTGCAACCCCTCTGCAGTCCCACCAGTTGAGAACCACTGGAATAGAGCAATCTGACGTCAAAGTAAGAGAAACAAGCCAGCTGTGCATCCTTTCAGCTACGTCTGACTCAGCACTTTGATAAATCCAATCACTTGTAAGGGACGGAGTGGAGTGTCCTTTTGACAGATGTGTCCTCCTCCTCAGGGACCGTATGCACTGAGAAATGATCCCAGGACTGTTTTCCAGCTATGGCTGTGGAAAATAGCAACTTGCTGCTTTCATATTAGAAAATAAATGATCTTAAGTGTGTGGAAGCTATTTCAGATGCATTTTTCCTTCATTTATTTCAGTTTTGAGAAATAATTTTGGTTTGGTTGTTTTGCGGAGGAGCTGTCACATACTCGTATTGTAACAATTACAGTTCAGTTATAAAGCTTATAATAAAGCAGCCTCTGTTAAGGCGGTTATAAGGGAAGAATGGTGTCTGACACGTCTCCCTGTAATAATGTCTTGTGCTCTGAAGCCCAGAGCAGGCATTCATTGCTGTGCTGTTGATGTTAACAGCACTACAGACCCTACATCCAAAGACTGCTGTGGGAGGAGAGGAGCAGGTCCAGATACAGTTTGACTATTATGAAAGACACCAATGAATGGCCGAGATGTTAAACCTCCTCTTCCAGCCAACTGAATGTTCTGACCCGAGAAAAACAAAAATAGCCTTACACAGACCTGGTAAAAGTTGAGATATTTTCGTAGTGCGTCAAAGTTTTCTAGTGGACGGTTTTATGCCAAACTGTTTTTACTTGTCTGAATCTGGGTGGAGCTGCACAGTCTTAAGGTCATAGGGTCATGTCCTGTAAAATCAGTTTTCTTTGGTTTTAATGTTGTTAGAAGGGGCTTGAGGGGGGCAGAAGAACATGACACCTTTTACTAAACTGTCAGTTCACAGAGAAATGTGCCATACCTCTGTAAAAAATGGCCTTCAAAACACTGCATTTTTCTTCCTGGGGTTTATTATGTAATAGCTAAACAGCCTCCACCTATGTGTGTGTTTTCTGCTCATCACAGGCAGATGCCATGACTGTTTTCCAAGTCTGCTCCCAAGCCTGTAAGCCCTCTTCTCCCATCAGGTAGCCAATCAGCACAGAGCTCATTATCATAGCCTTCCTGCCCCACTAGACCTTAGTTTACAAAGTGGAGGGAAAAAGTGCTACATTTGATCCTCTACAGAGATGAAAACTTTAACTTTTATTCAACTTAAATCAGATCCTTGCCTAACAAAAACCCAAGACATGATGTAAACAGTCAAGCACGTGGACATGGGACCTTTAGAGCAGATGCAGTTGTGCATCTTGTGAGAATTGTTCTAGAAATTATTTGAAGGTTTTTTGGGGGGTAATCTACAAATCAAGCCATCTTTAATAATCTCATGCAGACATTGCATACCACATATTGCTACAAAAGAAAGTATTCTGTATTAATACAATGAAATATTAATGATGGTGTTTATTTGGTAAGGGGCAGTGCATCTGATACTTGTCAAAGACCAGACAATGTTAATATAGCAGATTTTAGCCAAAGGTTAAATTCTGTTCATTGGACACAGGGGATTTTGTTTTAAAGGTAAAACAAAAACAACAAAAGAAAAGAGATTACATATAAGAATATGGACGTATAATTGAATATACAAAATTTAACAAATATGTTTCATCAACTTAGAAATTAAAATTGTACATTAGACATGGCCTTAAAGTCTTTAGACAACTGCCCCTGGCCCCAAACAGCGGGGGTCTCTAGAACATCGTGCTAACTTAAAGGCTCCATATTTTACTACTTTTCAGTAACTTTGTTGGTCCCAGATGTCACCAGAATATACCTCTAAAAGGACTCTTGGGTAGTGGGATTGGGCATGCCTATAAATCCCTCTGTTTCAGCCCTGCTCAGAATGGGCTGTATTGGTGTAAATCCACTGAGTGGTGTTTCACCATGTCCCTCCCAAAAAAGTGGCTCATGTGACTTCAGCTTTCCAGGGCTGTGCTTGAATGTTTACTGTGTAACAGTGGTAAATATGTCCCTGTCCAAGCTTTTTCGGAACATGTTAGAACGTGCTGCAAGCATCAAATTTAAAATAAGTAAATAATTCCAAAATACAATGGATTTGATCAGTTTGATCATTAAATATCTTGTCTCTGTAGTGTATTAAGCAGAATAAAGCTCAAACAGGGTTTGCAAATCATTGTATACTGTTATTGTTCAAGTTTAACACAATGTCCTAACTTCCTTGGAACTGGGGTTTGTAGTTTAATACTTGTGTAGCTCCAATAAATATTGTGTTTTTAATTCTTAGGTAAGTTTTATGATCCAGACTTTATATGACCCAGCTGAGGACTGAACTCACAAACTGAAGGAGGGAATCAAATTCATAAATTATCAATCACAGGACACCTAACACTGAGCTGAGAGACTCCCTGAAATTGAAAGTCAGTCCCTTCTAAAGAGCAGCACAGTTTACTCCCCAACAACATGACAGAAATAGCCTCAAGAAACAAGGTTTTGAGCCTTTGGGATTCTTCTTGAAATTACTGGCATTAATGTGAAAATCAAGTGAAGGGAAAAGAGTGAATATTACAGCTCCATTAAGGATAATGGCTGCCATTTAGACTCCATCAGTAAAATCAGCATATTAAGCCAACAAACAAATTTAGAAAAGAACTACAGGATAATGAGAGGTTTATAGAAAATTAGAAGATTGTACTCTGTAAGGGCTGTTTTCTGTTTTCTGTTCTTGTTTTGAGATCCAATATATGTCTCTGTGTTTGATCACACACACAAAAACACATCATAGTTGAACAACTCACGATATTCTCAGAAGTCTCAGAGATTTGATTTTATTTGACAGTAATGGGGTGCATATCTGTCTTTTCCAAGCCTTTTCGATCTGATAGAAAGAAAGAAAGATTTGATCCAAGTCAATTCAGCACATTTTAATTCTACCTTTTTTTAATTGGTCATAAAATCCCAAGAATTTGTCAATTTTATGAAACTTGGGACAAAAAGACAACAGTGGAGCTATCGTTTTACAACAAAAAAAAGTATTTGAGTCTATTTACAAAGGAAACTCAATATCTGTACCTGTATAATCTGATATTAGATTTTTGTATATGTTTTTTTTTTTTTAATCATGTGCTGTGAGGGGCTTCACTGACAGAGTTCATCCATAATTGTTTTGTCAATTGTTTACCTTGAATCTTGCCACGTCCCGCCTCCTCCAGCACAGATTTGGGACATCTGTCTCACTTCAATAATGTAAAAGTCAGATGAAATGGGACATAACCATTCAGACTGAGGTCACTTTGAAACACATTTGATATGTCTCTGATTTAGGACCATGGGTTTGATTTGAATAAATCATATTTGTGCCTCTCAGATTGTCATAAAAAGATCAGATATGGGTAACATAAGGGCAACAAAGTCCGATTTGGGCCACTTTTGCCTGCTGGCCACTGGGTCAGGGTGTACCCCACTGCTTGCCCAGTGTCAGCAGGGATAGGCTCCAGAAAACTGCTGAGGAAGTGCTAAATTAAATTTTGGATGTTTCTTTAGTGGGAGTCATTAAACAATAGGGGGGCTTTTGTGAGGTCCAGTAGGACTTAAGAACAGAGACATGTAAAATCCTATATTAATTAGATCATATTACATTCATATCTGAGATGTAAGCAGGTTTATCCGTCTGTTCTGTAACACCAGAGATGGGCAGGTGTTTGGTTTCATTTTCTTAGACACTTGTGATCCTCACTCAGGGATGTGAGTGGTTCCCCTGTGTGCTTATCTCAGCTGTGGAGCTGCAGGAGTTTAACTTGTTGTCAAAGTCCTCAAAGAAATAAACTAAATGAAAAACAGCAGGGGAGTGTAAATATAAAGATACAAAGAGATGAATGGCAGCCAGCATACATGTTGTTTCAACAGTGACTTTTGCTCCTGTTTACTGCAAAGGTCAATACAATTACAAACAAACTCATGCTGTTTCTTCAATTGAACAGATGTGAGTAATGTCACTGAGTACTCCCTGCATGAATGTATATTGAATTTGGAAACACAGTCTTTATAAATTAGAGGAAATAATCTGCTGATATGTAGGATAAATTTACCAAGGAAATAAAAGAAAAAAAAAAAAAATATATATATATATATATATATATATTTATTTATTTATTTATTTATATTGTGCAATTTGACCTGAAACGTCGTCTAAATCAATAACTACACTGCAGATCATCCAGACATAATATCATTCTGACATCCCACTCCGTGCTGTAGAAGCACTGTTTTGCTGCTACGGGTTTCTTTAATGGACCATCAGTGAATAGGGTCTTCCACTGGCATGTATCGTCTCCTCCACACTACAACACACTGCTCTTTGGATGGAGGCCCTCCGTCAGCACCACCCCACGGTGAGCTGTAATGAGTTGGTGCATTTGCTTAATGAGAGCTAACACTGTCGTAGCCATTGAGCCTCTCTTGCCACCAGGCCATGATGCTGCTCCTGCTGCGCTGTGTCAAACAGCAACGTGTAAAACAGACTGGTGCCACTGAGCTTGATGGCAGGCCTGCTGCAGCGTCCAGATGGATCTAGAGAGAGGGACAAAGGCCCTGCAGAGTCTCTAATGACAGCATTTGGCTGTGGTTAAGCTCACCACAGGGGCCCACTGAAGTTATGTATTAAATAACACCTTTGCTGACCACATGGTGTTAATGTGGGAGGCGGTGTATCATTTTGAATGATTGAATTCTAACGTTTACCATAACACCTCAAATAAACGCTCATCCCGTTTTAAGGGGAAGCCCTTTTTGCTGGTGTGTGTGTGCATATATTGAGGAATAAAACACAGAAAGAAACAAAAAATAAAGATGAACTACAACAGTCTAAAATATAAGTGTGGGAGTGAAGGTTAAAGGCCTCATGTGTACATCCAGGGAATGAGTGCACTGCCATTCAGAGTCTTTTGCATCATGGTCTGTACTCAGACTTAAAAATGTAATCCTCAATAAGTGGCAGCGAACAAGGGGATTCATTGGCCTGTTGAGCCAAAATATCATGTGCTGTTTACCTATTTATTTATTTTTGTTGTTTTTTATATGTTAAGCTATTCCAGTGGTAGATAGCAAGAGTAAAGTGCTGGGTCAAGAGGGTCTAGGGTGGATTTGAGGTAGTGATTTTTTGAAAACCCTATAAGCAGGGATGAATTTAAAGCATGATGACCTTGGCCTTTGACCTTGTACCTCTTGAATGCAAACACTTCATTGTTAAGTTAGAAAAAAATGTGCAGCCTTTTACAGAAATTTCTCTGAAGGGTCATTAAAGTACCACATTCACAACCAAGGGATGATCTTCTCTGTTCATCCTTCAGTCAAAGTGAACATTTATGCACAATTTTGCAATAATTTCTTAAAGCATTTTTTAAATATCCCAATCAATAGCATGGAGTGAACATAATGCCTGATGACCTTGACCTATGACCTCCAACGTCAACTTAGATCTCCAAAATGTAATCATCTCACCCTTGAATTAGATTTTTTCAAGAGAAGAGAACCCTTTAAGCATTCTTGTGATATTGTATTCACAACATCACATTCACAAGCAAAGGATGGTAATATTTTCAATGGCCTTGACATTTGACTCATGACCTTAAAAATGTAACAAGGTCATCCTTCAGGAAGAGTGGACCTTTGTGCAGAGTTTGATAAAAAAAAAATCTTTTGAATTGGTTTTTAGATTTTGCATTCTACAAACAAAAGATGAACACGCGGCTCTATGACCTTGACCTTTGTCCTGTGACCTGTAAATCAAATCTCTTTATCTTGATGTAAAAATGGACATTTGTGCAAGATTTATGAAGATATTGCATAATAGTTTAGGTACAATCACTTTATGTGTTTTTGCCATTCACAAAGAAAGATTAGCCACAAGACTTGATTTTGTTGATCTTGGACCGAGGAACTCAAAGATTTTGACAAATACTTTATCCCTTGGCTTTGGTGGTCATTTTTTTAAGTTTAAAGTATTTAACTTAAAGTATCCTTATGATATTGTGTTTACAAGATTAAATTCACAAGCAAAAAACGATGGCAGACATCTGTTCAAAGTTTGATGAAAAGCCCTTAAGGACACAAACAAAGGTGTAATGAACGTGGCATAGATGTACCCCTTTCCAACTGGCCAAAAAACCTGTTTAAACACGGTAACAATCGGCTCCTGTCGGCAGTGGGAAAGGGTCTAATCGACATTTTAGACCTGGGTCGACTGACCGTGCAAGCGACACTGTTTTTTGTCTGCTCACCTCCGATCGGCTCCAGTGGGAACATCACACCCAGGTGAACCAGCTAATTTACGGGATGACGTTGGTGTAACATGCCTACGGCATAATATCGCGCCCATCTCCTCCATCTGTAACTTCTGCGACTCTTTGCCATCTCAGCAACAAATTCTATCTACCTTCGTATCATCAGCACTCAAATATTGTTCAGTCTGCACTGAGTTTGTACATTTTTAAAGAGGAAACAAAAGCACGAAGAACGGAAAACAGTTGACCACCGTGTCCATGGCTTCCATGCTCCTTTCCATTGTTTACATGGCCGTGTTTCGTCGCGCTGATGATGTCATCAACAGCTTGACGCACCAGAGGAAAAAAAATGCAGCTCCTCTGCTACCGATTAGACCCGGGTCTGCTGGCAGTGGGAAAGGAGTCACTTGCCGATTGTAAGCGGGTTAACCCAAATTGAAAAAAACAGCGTTTACCTGCTTATTTTAGTGGGAAAGTGGTAATGGGTTGGACACAAATGCACGTCACCAAAACCAGAGTCAAAAGGCAAAAAGGTTTAATGATAAAACAGGCTTAAGTTTGGTACCCAGGTATTCAGTCAGCGAGGCAACAGACTTGAGACAAAAATCAGGGATGTGTAGCAGGCAGGAGCACACAAAAAGGGAATCAGAACAGGCAGTAAAAAACAAGAAGTGTGAGGCAAAAGCAAGGTCAAGAAACAGGCAAGGTAATACACAACAATGCAAACTATGAAGAATGCTAGTAGACTGAGACGTACAACGAACTGCTGATGAGACAGTGAGAGACATGAGGTTAAACACAAGAGGTAATGAGGGGTGATGAGAGACAGGTGAGGAAGAAACACTCAGCATGCAAGTATGATGAGGGCAGACAGGAACACACCTACAACAGAGACAAGGGTTAGTGATTTCAAAATAAAACAGGAAAGACAAGACATAGAACAAGAATGTGCAAAAATAAAAGGAAACTTGACAGACATGACACACAGGATGACCAAGAGGCTATGTGACCTTGAAATATGACCCATGAAATCCAAAATGTAATCACATTATCTTTGACTGTAAGTTGACATTCATGCAAAGTTTAAGGTAAATCCTTCAACTTGTTTTTAAACCATTTGGTTTTCTGTGACCTTTACCTTCAATCTTTGACCTCCAAAATGCTTTTATGCTTGCAGACATTTATGCAAAGTTTGATGAAAACCCTTTTAGTTTGTTGAAATACAACATTCACAAGCAAAGGATAATCATGAGACTCAATGACCTTGACCTTTGACCTATAACTCCCCAAAATCTTATCATTTAATTCTCAAATGCAATAGGACATAGATCCATATTTTTAAGAAATCCCTTTAATACTTCTGGACATGTTTCAGTCATAAGAGCTTCCCCACATTTACGTACAGATTAACAGACAGATAACCTCAAACATAATGCCTCTGACCTTGGCTGTTGCTGCTTTGGAGGCATTTAATCGATGATACTAGAACATGAATTCAGGAATCTGAAATCTTTGTTGCTTTGTTTTTTTTTTACCATTTACATACAGTTTAATTGAAACCATACTATGTATTTTGAGGAATAATTTTAATAACTTTTGTCATATTTGTGTATTACACTAGAGTTGTTTTGGTCCTCTTGGTGTTCAACCAGGTTATAGTTTTATCCTCCGATTCATAAAATAAATGGGATGAAGTTACTATTCAGGTTGCTCTCTACTTAAAAGAGGCAGACGGATGTGTTTAAGATGCTGCAGCATGTTCAATGTCTTCAGTGTGTCCAGCTTGTCTCCTGGGCAGTGGGTGTGAGTAGTCTGACAGGCCCCCTGCCACCTTCCCGTGCTGGATAAAGATATTAGCTGGTGACTGTTGACACTGCATGCACACTCGTAATGGCCTCATAAATTCTGTCCGTGTGAAAGGAAAAGGGGAGTGAAAAAGCAAAGAAAGGGTCTGTGGACTCATTGGCAGTCAACTCTCACTCTAAGGCTGTTTCAAAACCACCCACAAAGCTCCCTACCTGCAGAAACACACACACTGCTTCAGATTATAGTTATCTTGAGTTTAGGTTTCGGGAGCAGGACCACACCTCAACCACACCTCTTCCTGTGTTCCTATAAATTCAAACCTGACCATTTCCTGCTTTTGTTTTGTTCACATGATGCACAGCACAGAACCAAGAAACTTCTGTTTTAAATTCAAAAGCAAATTGCCATCGTGGTTCAAACAACAACTTTTCGATCGCCATCACTCACTATTAAGTAGACTCTTTTCAAATTCCATGCCGGATAACAACCACCTCGGAGGCGCTCCTCTGTCAATGTCCAAGTTTTGGCCAAAATGCGCCTTACCGCCTCAGAGCCGAATGGCTGGTCGTGATTCAGGCTGGTGTATAGCTTCTCTTCAAACCTAATCCATCAGATTAACCCTCGCTATGTCATGGCGTCCTCCGATGCCACGAAACTGAGGAAGAAGGAATCACATCAGCTCATCGTAGATACCCCCTCATCGCCACCAGGCACAAGTCCATTCACTGGTCACTGCCAAGCAGGGCCGCCCCTGGCCAAATTGGGGCCCTAAGCAGAATTTAAATTTCATTTTGAGCCCCTCCCCCACGCGCCATTGATTAGCGGAGGTATTTTTACCCTTTAATTTTCTCCATTGTGGGTCAAATAAAGGATTATCTTAATTTATCTTATTTTTTTAATCTTATATGAGAGATGGTGACAATTTACCGCCATAAAAATAGCCCAAAACTTCCACTGATAGCATAGATTGATAGGCTATAGACTAGTCTTCAATCAAGATTTTGGGGCTGATCCCCGATTAGTGAGTTTAAAAAAAGATCCCTGACAATATGTCTATTTATATAATTAAGTTGATCTAATATAGTTGATCAGATCGATGGAAAGCCTGCAATAAACCTGGCCCAACATACGATCACCAACTGGCCAATTATTAACCACTCCTTTTTGAAGTGATGAATGTATATGCAGTTAACTAGACATTCAATAAATGATTATCGGGGCCATAAGGAAATTTAATATTCAGTCCACATCTAGACAGAATTATCCTCTCTTCTGTCTCATGATTTCAGGCTAGCAGCCTGGGTGTTTAAGCCACAAAGTTTTTCTTTTTTATTTCAGCAACACACATACCCACCTTCCAGTGATGTAGTCTGGTTTATTCTAGTGGGTATACTCTGACATACTCAGATGGATGTTTGTCCGCTTAGGGCCTCCATACACTGAAGACATTTTTGCCACAGTTTTACCTGATTTATGCACCATTAGCTGAAAACAGCTCTGAGACCCACTTATGGGCCTCTATCTGTGTCTTTATGCTCACCTGCACACAGAGAAGCGCGTGCACACAGACGCTGCACAATTTAGGCGGTATTTACCTCAAATTTTCACATGTACATTGGCTGCACTGCAAAATGACATAACTAACAGACAACAACGGTAACAGCCACACTTTAAATGGACAATACCAGGCCTGTAGTCCACAGAGCGGATCGTGGCTGCATCAGAAAGCGGAGAATGCGTTCCCTTGCGCAAAATGGGGGCCCCCATGGATCGCGGGGCTCTACGCTCAGCGCATATGTTGCGTATAAGGAGGGGCGGCACTGCTGCCAGGACTCCTCCGGCTCCAGCTGTGCATCACAGAACAACCGGCAGCTCCAGAGAGCCTCCCCGCTGCGACAACACACCGATACACTTGTTCGTTCTTCACAAACTCCAGCTATCCCGCAGCCACATGATAACGAACAGTATGCTAAAAGAATCACTTTTCCCCTGAGCTGATGAAGACAATAGCAAACTTTTATCTCATTAGCCTCAGCACCCCATTGGGTCACTGATAACCCGCTTCTGGATTATATCATCCTATGTCAACTACAACAAGGCTCATTATCAGTGATCCCTGTAAAAGGGACAGTCGAGTTAACCAATACTACTTTTCTAGCACTGCAAAAACACTGATACGTTATTAAAGAATAATAAATAAACAAATAGATGAGCAAACAATGACTAAACGTATACATAATAACAATAATCATTATAAAAATAATAGTAATAATAATGAACAATAAAACTTAGTCAGATCATCCTCCCTCAGCTCAATCCACGCCTCTACTCAAACATTTTTATATTATTATATCATCCTATTACATGTTTTACCATATAACTTTGCATCATATCGTATTGCATCATATCATCCGATATAATATCGTATATCTTATGTAATCATATCATTTTCTATATATTGTATCAGTACCTCATATCATATCACATAGTATCAAAATGTTTTGTATAACATTGTATAACAAAATCTTTCAACTTTCATTGAATGCTCATTGGAAGGATTTTTGTCAGGTGAACAAAAAAAAAAACATGTCAGGTGTGAAATCAGCACAGCTTGAGTATTCTACTAAAATTACCTAGCAGATGTTGCCTTGATAAAAAGTAGATATTATATGATGTGATCCACTTTGTGTGAGGTATATTTAGACATATAATCATACTATGCTGGATGAAAGATCACATAACTGGCTTAAGACAATGCCAAAAGATAGTTTAAGTGGGATTGTATGGCATTCTTTTTATTAAGTGTATAAGTATAAAAACCTGCTAAATTAAGTAGAAATGCCCTTATATAGAGAGATCAGTGTCGGGGTAATGTATTTAAAGTAACCTGCTGAGCACACAGACAACTAGTTTTATCATTGAAGTCACCTAAGTTACCTTTTATAAAATTAGTCCTTTTTTGGAAGATTTCCCCTTTCCCTTTCTTTAACCACTGAGAAGCAAATCCCAGATGCATCTGTAACCTGTTGCACCACCTATGCGTAAGTTTTATCTGTAGATGCAGTTTTAAGGCCACACTAAACTCTACGTTAAAACTAGCTGGGTTGTGACTTATGTTGTGTCTTTATTTAATTTTCTTTACATGCGTAAACACAGATAATCAGTTTTGGACATTCAGGTACCAAGGTGAAAGTCGGGTGTTTGATTGTCAAATTGATTTACTCTCTGCCTCCCTTTATAGGCTTTTTTACATATCTTCATACTTCTAGTTTTCATCTGATACTTGTACAGAGCAAAACAACTATCTTCGCACGCTAGAGGTCAGAAGGAGCTAAAGGCAGAGGATAACGTTAAAATGGACACATGTGCATGCTCTGCAGAAGATCTTGATGCTAGACAGTGCTTTTTTAATATTCAAGAGTAACCCCCTAAATGTTTTCACTTTAACTCAATCTTCTTGTTTTACTGGACCACTTAAATTCACCAACACTAGTTACATATGAAAGTCAAATCACTGATGTACTATGTTTACATTCTTTTTAATCAATAAAACTTAATTTTGGGTAGATTTGGCAACATCCTGACCCCTTACATAAAAAGGCAGCAGCTGAATTATAAGGAGGAAAAATGGTTCAGTTGTCAGGTCAGGTCACTGGTGTTTTAGAAAGACTGTCAGTGACTCTGCCTTAATAAAATGCTTTAAATAAAGGAGGTAATCTCTCTTGACAGCACTGATGTCACTTTAGCTCATTCCAGTATCACATGGCTGCTATTGATTGTTAGATCCAGGGGCTGTTAGGGGGCCTCTTGCATCTCAATGTGTCCTTTAGTAAAAGGTAAATGTTGCCTCTAAAAAATAGACTCCATCCTCCCCTCTCTTCCCTTTATTATGAATGAAACTTCAATGCCATATACCAAACTGCAATAAACATCAGATTTTTGGAAAAACAGAAGCTTTTACACAAAAAACATAAACATTTAATTGTCTTCATACTCATGAAAAAAATGTTGTTGGTGTAATGTTATTTAAAGCATAGTGAGACTTTTGCAGCTCAAATCAGACAAACTGTGAGTGCCAAGGCAGACTACATGACTTTTATGTCTTGTCATCATGACCACTGTGTCAGACTGTGTAAATGGTTATTTACTTTCTTTTGTGTCCCCCCTTCAGGATTAATATTTTTCTATATATTTTGGCACCTGAGGTGACCAGTCAAAATTCCAAGGAGCCCAGGCCCCAATTTGGCCATGCTGCAAGGCAAAGCTCTCAGTTTACCGCTCCATCTTCGTTCCAACCCTCACATATGGTCATTAGCCCTGGATAATGAGAGAATGAGATTCTTCAGGAGGGTAGCTTGGCTTAGACTTAGAAATAGAGTGAGGAGCTCAGACATCTGGAGGAAACTCAAAGTCAGATGAGGTGGTTCAGGCATCTGATTAGGCTGCCTCCTCCTGGTCACCTTCCTAAGGAAGTTTTCTGGAAGGAGAGGCAGCAGCTGAATTAGGACTGGAAGGAGACCCTGAGGCAGACCCAGAACTTGCTGGAGGGATAATATAACCCATCCGACCCGGGAACACCTTGGGAACCCCTTGGAGGAACTGGAAAATGTGGCAGGGGAGAGGGAAGACTGGCTCGACCCACTTGGGCTGCAGCCTCCACGACCCAACCCTGGACAAGCAGTAGATGATGGATGGATGGATCTTTAAAAATGCTTTTAACCATTAATTTTTCCATATGAAGGCTTAAGAAGCTAAATCAACGAGTTTTTCAATCCCAAGTCATTGGCTTTCCAAAGGTGTAGTTTTGGAGTTCACATAGCAGTTTGTGGGTCATCTGTCCTTACAAACACTGAAGTTGTTCACTTTGCACAGACATTAAGTCAGGTTTCAAGGGTAGGCGCACAAATAAGTTAAAGTATGGGGTCATTATGAACGCGTATTATGTGGACTTTGTGCTTTTTATATGTAAACCTTTAGTCTAGAAGTCTTCATCTGATTCAGAAAGTAGCTCCACAATATGTTAAGTCAGTACATTCCAGATAGCACACCTGCTGTCCGTATCCTCAGTCACACTGCTGAAGTTTACGTGTCTTCTTCCTTGCGGCTGTGTAAAATTACTTTCTCAGAGTAACACTTTGGACAAAGTTCCAGCCAAGAATCAATAAACACGGAACAGGATTTAAACAATTTCTTGTGCCAAGTGTTGGAGAGCATTTGTCTGAGCTTCTTCCTGTTGTTGAGACTTTTGGTCGATGAATGTGGGTATCCTTTGCTTGAAATGTTTCATTGACTGGCACTCAGAAATGTAAGTGCTTATCAGTGAATGACTTCATCCAAAAACAAACCTCTGGTGTTGTTTCTCTTCATATGTATATGTTATTGTTAAAAGTATTTGAAATTAAGGTGACAGTAGTAAAGGCTTGAGCCAAAGAAAATTTGTCAAATTTACAAACCAAAATGTTAACAATGAGTCCTATAAAAGAGGTCACCTAACTATAAGTAAATAAACTAAACAAAAGATAAAGCTTTAAGTCAACAAAACAGACACAACAAAATGCACCAAAGGGAGCATAAATATAGGGGTCTGACCAAGGCAAATGAAACAAAAGGATTACAAAAATGGCAGTATATTAGCGTTTTCAAAGCAAAGTCATGCACAGATTCTTTGATACAGCATTATCAAATTTGTTTTATCTTGGCTTTCATTAAATACCAGTTTGCATATTTGTCAATGCCACCAGTCATTTATGGCACATGTACCTATACCAACAGGTCCTTACTAAGCAACATCTGTCATTATTAAACTGCCCAAGAGGCCTTTTTAAATTTTTTCTTTTGTTAGACCTTTTCCCCCATTGCTTACTTGACAGAAGGTTCTCACAGAAGAACAAAAACAACCCCCCAGCTGTGTTTTCTTCCTTGTCACAATGTGAAGAGAAACTAAAATTAGACAAACGTGACACAAAGAGTTTGTTCCTGCTGAAGCCTGTTTTTTTTTTTACTTCACAGCACAGACGAAATGTCCACTGAGACAACTCAAGTTCATAAGTTGCTTTCATTTGATATGTGAAAGTTGAGATAGTGTTTAGAGTTAGAACTCCTAACCTCATATTTCTGTCAATATAAGTGTTTCAAAGAAATCTTGTTATGATGCATAGCTGATGATGCAACATGTAGCTATTAAAGTTCTGATCAGAACCGGTAAATATATCAATTTTTTAAAGATATATTGATATGTTTTTTGGTAAATTATTTAAAATGTTTAATCTAAATGGGTAATTAACATTCTTTTTGTCAATTTGGGGAATAATTATATTATTAGTGAAAATCTCAAAAGAAGGGATTTCAGAAATCAAAAAAAAAAAAAAAAAAACATGTCTGAAGTGCCCAACATGTTTTCTTAAATTTTGCAACCATCCATCCATACATCCATCCATTATCTATACTGCTTATCCCTTTCAGGGTCATGAGGGGCTGAAGCCTATCCCAGCTGACTTTGAACTAGGGGCAGGTTACGCCCTGAACTGGTGGCCAGCTGATCACTGGGCCATATAGAGAGACATACAACTATTCACGCTCACATCTAAATGCAGTTTAGAGTCACAAGTTAAACTAATGAGCATGCTTTTGGTCTGTGGGAGGAAACCATAGTGCCTGAGAGAAAACCCATGCATACACAGGGAGACCATGCAAACTCCACACAGAAAGGTCCTGGTCAACAACAGCACCCTTCTTGCTGTTAGACATGTGCACTAACCTGCTGTGCCACCATGCCACCCTAAACTTTACAACATTGCAAACAAACCCCTGCACATTGTGTTTTTGCACATATACAGTGGCAACACATAGAATGTGGGATGAACTTGTGAGGATCAGAGGCACCCAGCTTCTCCCACTTTTACAAATGTCAACATATTTGTGCAATGCAGACAGTGCTCTGTCTCTTTGCTAAAGAACATGAGTGAATATCATTAATGTTCAGTGCTCCTTGATACCACTAATCATTTAAGGTCACATATGATGACCTTAAATGATCATCTTTTGAGTTGTGGCCACATTCCTGAGAAAAGTGTGGTCAAACACGATGAGGATTTCATGAGGATTTAAATAAACAGCCCACTCTGAGCAGGGCTGAAACAGATGGGTCAATTTGTTTACCAGAATCCAGTATCTGAGTGAACTTTTTAGGCAGGATAATTTTCTCTGGGGACATCTGGGCCGATGTTAACTTGGAGAGAGGGAGAAAAATATAAGACCTTAAAATAATGTCGACTTTATCATTTGACAACCTCAAACTGTGACAACCTCAGCATAGATGGTCTCAATGCCCATGTTCAATTTTTTGCCAATGATTTTCATACTATGTCCTGGTTTGTCTTCGATGTTTAATAACCCACAATGTAAAAATACCCAAAATCAGGTGCTTAGGACTTCTAATGTCTTGCCAGAGTACAAAACAGTTTGCAATATAACTTGACCACAACTATCATATCAAAGTCCATCTTTCTGGTATGTGTCAACCATTTGCTGGATATTTATTCATATTTTAATTTTGTTTTGGGCATTTCTCCATTCTAATGGAGAGATGTGGACATTGAATCGACTTCAGAAAGTGGGGCATGAGCAGTAGGGAACAACGTGTGGGAAAGAGGCCCTAGGTTGGGTTTAAACCCAGACCCCTGGAGATATGAGCCTTTATATGCAAGGTATGAAGACATGACCTCCAGGCCATTAGCAACCCCAATCTCATATTATTTGAAAGAGAAATTAGATAGATATTGTAATTTGCCATTCAGTTAAAAAGATATCATTTAGTGTCCATACTTCTCTGCCCTACTCTGGGAGCACTAAAGGACACATTACAGGAAATAATTCATCAAAAAGTCAAAAATCTGGTATAAATTATAGACTCGGACTCGTCCTGCTATAAGCAATGGCAATGAGACAGAGAGTAAATCTAGGCCAAAAAGTGTCATTTTATGAAGTCTGATGGATTTTTGTCAGATGGAGATGATGGCTTTGGTGGAGATTCTTTAAAACTTAGCCGATGATGATGTCAGTAAGAAGCACAGTGAGGCCCAGGTTGGAAAATAACCAGTGTTATCCTTTACGTTCAGTGACTACGCCCTCTGTGCTCCAGTTTTGCTGAAAGACTTGAAAACAGTCACAGGAAGGAGTATATCAAGATGGAGTTCCTTTTTTAAGCCCCCGTCTCATTGTTTTACCTCAGAGCAGGAGAGAGGAGGAGAGGCTCTCTTTTCCTCGCCTGACGCAAACAGGAGACACACAGCCAGAGATGGACCTCAGGCTTTGGCTTCAGATGTTTGTTTCAACTTTATCATTGTTTCATAATGTTACTGTACACATCCAACCTGTCAGAGCTGCAAATGTCTGACCTGGATATCATACGTCCAAACACAGAGAATAGAGAAACCATAACAGACCACACAGGGTCAATTTACAGAGTTCATGTTGATTTAAAGGGGGCAGTCCTTCAGTTTGTAGAGCAGGTGATCAGGAAAACAAACTGCTCATACTTGATTCATATATGCTGCCACAACTTACGGCTAAAATGTAGACAACATTGGGGTAAAGAAAATTCCTCAACCTTTAAAGAATACGTCTAGAAACATCACAAATTCCCTGACTTACAATAATTCAATCAGGGCTGAACAAATATAAAAAGAAGACAGAAAAACTGGCACCATTAACTTCTCAAGATATGTGAAAAATACAGGATATTAGACCAATAAGGCAGAGTCTCTGTATACATAGATACTGACATTTAACACTTGATAATATGTGTAATTTAATCATCAGGTGCTTTTGAATCTATTTTCCTCTTCATGCCTGATTCAGAATAATGCAGGCTGGGAAAGTGGGGTGGAAAGGAACTGATTACATTTACTAAAGTTATGTAACTTAGGTTTTGTGTAATAGTATTTACTTAGCTTTTTAAAAAAAAAAAAAAAAAAAAAAAAAACCTCTGCCTTTACTTGAGTGAGCTCTGTAATATGTTAAGTCACATTTGTCATTGCATCTAAGCACTGAGTAAATAATGGGTCTGAGACAAGATGTTCCCACGGGTTGGTCACATTTTGGGACAGACAGATTACAAACAAAATTAAGAGTAAGTTTTAGCAATATGTATTAAGTTTTAGCAGTGATATCTATAAGGGCAAAATTTTCATCTATTTGCTCAAATACAATGTGACAATGTGAAACTTTAGACCAGATGATATTTGGTGTATATCTTTACTTACATCTTGAATAACTATAATTATGTATTGAAAATGCTACTCAGTGGTTATATATATTTTATTTGGTCAAATGTCTATGTATTATTCTATACTAGTACACTGAAACAACATTGTCTCAATAACACTGAGCTTTTCCTGTAAGTTAGGTATATAATACTTTTTGAGGCTTTACTCACAGTTCATTGGGTGGCATCACCATGGCAGGTCGATATACCGTAAGTGAGGTTCTTGATTACATACTTGATGGTCACCACACCGATGAGGAGGGGAGGGGCCAGGAAAATGACACTGAGGATGGATTTGAAGAGGAAGAGGCCATTGTAACCACTGTGGTAAACATGACCAACTTGGAGGGGAAACAAATTTACAAAGACCATTGGAAGTTGCTAACCCAGGCAGTCATCAATGCACACATGGGTCTTTTGATTCTGGCTGGTTTGTACAGATCCAGAAACAATTCTACCAGCAGTTTATGGGATGCAGAGTCTGGTCGGACAATTTTTCAGGCCACCATGTCCCTCCAAAAATTCCACATTGTTATTGGTGATTCGCTTTAACAACTGGGATACAAGACCAGGCCATCGTCAGCAAGACAAACTGGCAGCGATCAGCAAAGTTTGGGTTCAAGTGGGTGGAGCGTCTCTCTTGCTTGCAGCAAGTAATCTTGTTACAAGTAAGAGAAGTGATAAGAGGAAGAGGTTCAGTCTGTGTGCACCAAGAGATGTCAAAACAAACATAACATGCCATAAATGCAAGGCGCATATTAGCAAGTGACACGCAACAACCTGCACATATTGTCCAACATGTGCATGGGAAAAAACTCTACTGAAGTTTGAACCAACACTCCACCACATTTAGAAGCCTGATTTTTAACTCTGCCAAGGAGGTTATGGTTTTACTAGTGTATTTTTGTTTTTTTGTTTGTCTGTTAGCAAAACGAAGCAAAAACTACTGGATGGATTTTGCTGAAATTTTCAAGAGATGCTGGTAAAAGCCCAACTTAAAAATGATTAGATTTTGGTGGTGATCAAGATAACCGCTTTTGCTCAGTAACTGTCTAACTAATACTGATATCAACATGATTCTGAGTGCTAGGTGTGGGTTTTCATGGCCAAGGAATCATTTTATGATGGTAACTTTATCATGGAACTATTGATTATAGATGTAACAGCAATATGTGAGCTACCTTGGTGGAGGTTTGCGCTCTCTGAGTGCTTTCTAGTTTTTATGTTATTGTCCTTATTAGTTGTATGTTAATGTATGAAGACACTGGTCTTGAAATATTGTGACAATTTCAAGTGCAGTTCAGGGAAAAATTCCTTTGTACGCAATTAAAATATTCATGGTCACTTTGACTAGGAACACAACAGGTGTTACTTTTGTGACTGTATAAAAAGTTAAAATGGTTTCAAAGCAAATGTACTTGATAACTTTGACCCAAAGTACTCTGTAATAAATTGTATACCATGTATCATCTGATTATTTCTTAGACTCAAAATAATCAAAAAATATTGTTTTTTAAAACTTGCTTTCAAGATAATAATACGATCACATCAATGAGGAAAACAGGCCACTAAAAATCATATAGAGGTTCAAAACTTATAATATTCACTAGGAGTTAAGTTAATTAAACAATCTAACACAACAAGTAGTGATAATGGGTATTATTACATTGTTTTATGGTGAGTTTTAGTGGAATGGTCATTTCTGACCTGGTACACAAAACTGTTTAACACGAAAGGAACACAACATGAGGGTTAAACAGGCATTTAAACTTAAAAAATCAGGAACAAAACACTTAACAAAATAATTTCTTGGCAGGCTTCTCTGAACCCTCTCCTGAATCCAGAGCAACTGGACATTTCAACCATT
This sequence comes from Cetoscarus ocellatus, assembly GCA_037902135.1. NCBI lineage: Eukaryota > Metazoa > Chordata > Actinopteri > Labriformes > Labridae > Cetoscarus > Cetoscarus ocellatus. The sequence continues at coordinate 2,323,159 of JBAMNC010000563.1, read as the reverse complement.
TATCCATATTTGCCTGGCTGCAGGTTAGCAGCTGTTTTCATTTTGGCTCAGCTGTACCACAGGTTATTGTCTCCCTGGGGAAACTAGTGGTAGCGCACGCTTACCATTTTATTGACAGGCTTATCTCAGTACTTCCAAATTGGAAATAAATTCTTAAATGTTTCCACATACCCCCTGCAATGTTCTTGCGTTCCCCTAGGGGTACACGTACCCCTGGTTGGGAATTACTGACTTAGGGGGTTTGATGACATCCACGTGGTAACTTTGATGTAGATTATAGAGCAGGTTGCTTCCAACAAATATCTAGGTATTGTCATGGCCAATTTTTTAAAATGGTCTGATCATCTTGACTTTCTCTGCAGCAATTTATCTCAAAGACTGCATTTCCTTGGCAGGCTAAGACTTTTTGGTGTCAGGCAGAAATCATGTTGATTTTCTATCATGCCATCTTTGAAAGCCTCCTGAGATATGGACTGGCAGCCTGGTTCGGTACACTCTCCAATCAGAGTAAATTAAAAATCTATAAACTGATGAAATCGGCTATGAAGGTGATAGGTCAAAAAGACCACCCTTCCCTTCAGTCTGTCTTCGCTAGTATTGTACTTAACCAGGCACGTAAAATCCTTAATGATCCTTCTCATATTCATTTCCTAGAATATGAACTTCTGCCTTCTGGGTGACGATACAGAGCAAGCAAACACAAAACAAACACAAAACAAACCGCTATAAGCTCTCTTTTCCCCCAACATCCATATCTCTTCTCAACAAACTGTCCAAGTAATTCTTCTGCTGAAATTGCTATATAATATTTTATATATTTTTCATCTTATTTTACTGCCACCAGTCTCTTATCTGTTATTGTTATCCTGCTTTTATCCATTGTTTTTATATTCTTATCGTTATTCGATCATTTTAACTTCTCTACTTATTTCACAGCTTATTGTAACAAGCACTGCACGTTGTTGTCCTTGTGCAGTAACTACTGACCATGCTCGTCACCGACCTCTTGCTTATGTAACTTTTTATGTTGTCAAGTGGTTTTTATGTATATCGTGCCCTTAGCCAGTAGCACTGCTGTCTAAGACAAATTTCCTGCAAGGGACAATAAAGTTTATCTATCTATCTATCTAAATTGACTTTTTTTGGGTTTATCATCTTCAGCGATGACAAATGTGCCTTATAGACCACAGATATGCTGAAACTATCACCGAGAATAAAGCAGGAGGAACTGCAAAGTGTTTGTATTATACACTCATTTACACATTTCTAACAGTACCAACATTACAGGCTGCACTTTTGAACTATTCACTTCTTACTTTCTAAAACATGTAATAACGTTTTTTTTAATATTTTCTAGATGATCTGTTATTATTCTCTTGTCTTGCAGACTGCAGAAGTCACCTCCTTCCACATTTATTGACTCAATATGAAAACACAATCATTGCACTATCATGAAGGTGGTCAAAGGTGTGACCACATCATGTTTTCAATGTGCCACGGTCTCTGATAGTGACAGTGCTGTTGATGTTCTCAGGCCAGGTGCACTTGATGAAGTATTCAATTAGATACTGTATCTATTAACATTGTTTAAAGTGTTTTGTGTCATAAATATAACCTATTTATTAATACAGCACATTAATCAGGAGTTCACAGGTCAAACACAACCTCTATTGTAGCCCTGTATATTATTATGATAACAGAAGCACGGGATGTCCTGTGGTCCCTTTGGTTTTATTACATTATGGTGAGTACTAGAATTAAAATGTAATGTAAATGAAAATCTCTTCTTTTACTGTATGTGCCCCAGAGTCACTCAGTGTTCTTATACACACTATTATGATTCTACTTTGACACACATGATCAGTACTATTCAGGTATAATAGATCATCAACAGTTGATCACTATTCTGAAATAAAAGTAGCCCTTCAGGAGTTCAGTGGTGACATTAAATTTGCTGAGGGGTTAAATGCAAGCATGATGTCCAAAAGCTGTGAAGGATGTGAAGCTGGGTTGAGCAGGAAACAGGGAGAGCAGTTTCCTGTTATGAAGAAAAGGGTGCGTTGTGTACCAATCAGACAGTCAGAGGGTGTTCAGGGGAACAGTGACAGTTTATCAATAGGCCTACAATATAAAGGATTAAGAAACTGTGAATCTGTTATTCTTTAACAAGGCAATTCAGAATTTGTGATTGTTCATACCATAAAAATCAGGTATCTCAGGTGTCATTGTTTTCATATAATTGTTGATGAAAAAGATAGTTTTCTAACCAATCAAATTGCAAAAAACAACAACATTTAAGCCATCTTTGTATCAAGTGACCCTCCCTTAAAAGTAAAAAGGTTACCGTACTACTTCTTACAGATCACATTTATTTTAGTGATTTATTGCTGAGTTAAGAAACTTTCTTTTGCTTTTCATAGCCCAAGACTAACGCTGTTTATGTCTGGTGTTTCAGTTTGGTTTAATATTTTTGTCTCATTGTTTTTAAACCCTGGTCTGAACAAACCACATCTTTAGTCCTAAATTGCACCCCCTGGGGTCAGATGGGTTCAAGCTTGAAGTCTCTACAGAAGGGAAGTAAGGTTATATGGATCAGTTCTTTTGGTACCTAAACCAGTGTTTGTCTTATGGAAAAAAGCTGAAACCAGGCATTTGGATACTTTTGATAACTCATGTTAGGGGTGATTGTGAGCATATGCAAAGCTTTTCATTCTTAATGTTTTTCATCATTTTATCTGCGTTCATGCATATGGCATGGATTTTGGCAAGATTGCTTATTTTTTATTCGATTTTGTGATTTTCAGTTCAGACCAAAACCAGGTTTTCAAAGGTTAAACTGTTTTAAAATTAATTAGCATTTGATATCATTAATTAGGTCAGATGCCAGTGACAAAATAGCTCAGTGAAAGCAAAATGTAATGTTCATGTATACTGTTTTTTATAGCTTGCTTTTAAAATCACATGTTTGTGCTTAGGATTTTGAGTGGGAGGAATATCAGACCCAGCCCTAAGGGAATTACTTTTTAGTGAAATTGAATTGTTTTCAATGATTTATTCCCCCCCCCCCCCCCAAAAAAAATGTTTTTTTTTTTCAGAAACTGAGCTGTATTCAGTCATTATGTTCGTGATGTCCTTCATTTAAAAAAAAACGCTTTGCAGCCTTTTGGTCGTCGTTAACCTGATGGTTTATTGTAAACCAGCCAGTAAATGGTAAGTTATTGAGAGTGAGTAATCATTTTGGCGCTAATCTGCTCCTGTAGCTGTAATTGCTGTTTTAACTGTGGACGTTTAGTGTCTCAAAGAGCACGAGCCCGTTTTCCTCGATTAGGTTTCCAGTCCCGTCCTGCGCGCGCTCCTGGACACACAAACCATCAGCTGAGAGCTCCCTCCTCAGAGCAGGATAGACGGAGCTGTGTTCAGTCACATACAGCCTTTTCCCTCTGTTGGTTTGGATTGTTTCACTGAGAGTCAAGTTTTTACATCTTTATTAAAATTGCGCGTGTCGACGCTGTTTTCATGGACGAGATGCTGGAGAGGGAAGCCTCGCGAAAATGAACACAGGTGAGATAATTACTTTAGAAACACGGCGATGGTTACGGCTTGCCGCTTACGATGTTTTCGACAATTTACTTTGAGCAAGGTAACCAACATGGAAAAAGAATCAGCTGCAGTGTTGAAACACATTTTCCTATAGGTTTATTTAGTCTACACAGTCATGGTGGAAAATTCTGTGGAAGCAACAGGAAATAAAGCTAAGGAAAGTGTGTCTAAGGCACAGTTTTGGGGCTAAATCGGAGGGTTATATTATTATCACATTATTAATGAAAAATGTTTTACTCGATCACTTTGTTGTAGACACTCTTTGAAACAAAAACTTCAAAACTGTTTAAAATTTTAATATTTCAGTGATAAGCGTCTCACTATGTTGAATATTCAAAGTGTGCATTAGTTACATCCGGGATGGGCAACTGGCAGCCCGGGAGCCACATGCAGCCCTCCACCTCATTTGATGCGGCCCTCCAGTCTTTTCCAAAAACTGTAAACATGAGGAAAACATGACATAATCTACCAGATATAATTTATGCTGAGGTATAAATCATCAAGGATGTACATACTGGGATATATAACAGAAATATTTCTATATAATCTAGACTGATGGCATGTGTTTTATTTTTGCTTGCAATCAAGGAATTTACTTTGCCATGGTTGTTTCTCTGGATTTCTTCAATGAAGTGTTAGATTTATATAGGCTATTAACCCTTTCATGCATTAATTTTTAAATTACAGTGGAATACTTTTTAAAATGTTTGTTTTTACTTTCAGTTAAAAAAAAATTAGAAATCATGTTAAATTCTGAGGCAGTTATGCATCTGTCCACTACAGTGGGCACCATGCATCAATGGTATAAACAGTAATTTAGTGAAACTTAATGAAGATCCACAAACACATGTCTTTGACAAACATTTGCTAAGAGTAAATAAAAGAAAAAGCAAAATCTGAAGTATATGTATTATTGCTGTTTAATCAAACTATTCACTTGTGAATAACATAAAAATTTTAAATAAAAAACACAAAATTATGTAAAATCTGAATACAGGCATAATACCCAATTTGCCCTTCGTCTGCTATTTTGGATTTATGATGCAATATCTCGATATGGTAAAAATGTGCAAAGATAATATTTTTACGAAACTTAAGACAAGGGTTTGGGAATTTACCACCTGGTAGTTGGACAACCTAAAGGGTATAAAATTATTCCAAATATCTGTCTACTGTAGTGGACACCATGCATGAAAGGGTTAAGAGAAAATGAATGAAAAATGTTTTTTTTCTTCAAAAACTGCTCAGCAGTCATTGTTTTGTTGCATTAAAGAAGAATCTTAACTTCCATTCAGTGTCAAAACAATATTGTTTTGTTTAAGTTAAAGTATACGAGTGTTGGTCTGATAGTCTTTCGTTAAAACTTTATATTTGCTAATTTCATTTAGTTTAATTCAGAGTATCCAACAATCTATAACACTGTGGTCATCATGAAGGACAAAAAGTGGGTTTTATGTGGCCTCCTTGGTCATCAAAGATGCCAATCCCTGAGTTATATGTATGCTTTTCTCTCATTTACTGTAACTCTGCTTCATTTTAAGTATTTTCCCACAGCTGTAAACCAGGTTAAAAGTGGGTTCCCCTGCTTCAATCACAGGAAGTGAGTCAGGAAAATCCCTTAAATTTATCTATTCTGCTTCAGATTCTCCTTTATTATATCATTTTACTACCACTGTTGTAAGTTTGGCAAGCCCTTTCAGCTATGGGTGCATAGAGATGACGCTGAACAGGTTTTGATTCTTCTTTGTAGATATCTTATAGTTTTACCAGAGACAATTATCAAACTGCAATCGCATGCCAGTATCTTGAATCTTTTTACAGCTTCAGGTCACAGGGACACAATACAATTGACCTGTAAGCTATTTTAAAGCACATAATCTTACAGTTTCCTTTTCCTGTTGTTCTCACAGACTGCACCAAGCCTTCTGTCGCTCCAAAGCCAAGGTTTGTTTGTCACAGCAGCCTGAAGTGGCCCTCCCCTCTCATGTCCACAGCCAGGGGTCCCAAACCCACCATTGCCCCGAAACCCAAAGCCACACCAGAGCTTAACGGCAACCAGGGAAACTGTTTAAATGGCAGTTTGGAGACTACACATGGCGAAGACGACGAAGAGCATGATACGCAGAATGATCTGGACAATGCTGCTGCAGAGGAAGGGTCTAACACTTACACCCTACGGCCAGAAAAAGACTTAGAGAATGGATTATGGATGTCTGAGGATGGAAAGACCACAGAGGAGGAAAGGGAAGAGGAAGAAGATATGATTCAGAAGACAGACGAGGACTGGAGGCTCACAGACAGTGCTCTCACAGAGGAGGTGGACTCGCTGGAAACACTTTGGGTCAGTGAAGTTGGACTTACAGCAAACTCTGAAGAGGTGGTGGAGATGGTTGAGACAGACATGACGGAGGACATGGATGCAGAGAGGTTGGACGCTGGAGAGGCGCTGGCTGACACAGATGGCATCTCTATGGGAGGCTGTGCTGGTGATTGGCACACAGAAGAGGTCCAAAAGAAGGATGATGAAACAGCAGATGACCTTACTGAATCCCTCACTGAAGATCCTCTTATGAATGGTGCTGAAACAAAAGTTGTTTCATCAGACGGGGAGCGAGAAGATGAACCTGCTACTGAGTGTGACTGTAAAATTTTGATGTTTGGATGTGGCCATAGGAGGAGGGAAAAGGGTGAACACAAGCAGAGAAATGTATTTTATGATCAGGTCTGTGATGCAACTAAAAAACATTTTGAAGTGGATGAGGATCCAGTCCATGAGCCATTTTACGTTTCTTCAGAAGACATTATTAACAAAGAAATGATACCCAGGAGTATTCAACCCAATGGACTACCTGAAAGACAACTTCTACCTACAGGTAACAGTGGAATATTAACAGAAAAATGTGAGGAAAGAGCAGAAAATGGACAAACGGAGTCTATGACCTCTGACAATTATGTGAAGCTTGATAAAAATGGCTTCAGCAGCCAAAAAGGTGATAAAAACTTGGTAAGAACATATCAGAAGAAATCAGCTGAGGGGTTTCTGAATGATTTTGACTGTCCGCCAAGGTTCAGGCTGGTATCCATTTCAATGCCATCAAAGACAGAAAACTCCTTGTCATCTTCTGTCTCAGAGAGCCAGCTGCTTTCCTTAAATGACTCCGATGTCTTCAGAGATGAGGAGGACCTGGAGGGTCACATTGTGCCATTTCTGGATGACACCACTGATACAGAGCAGGACATCAGTGAGGATCACTTCTATGAAGAGCCAGGGCAGAGTTCAGAGGGTGAAAATGTTTCTCCCTTTGATGGGAGGACAACAGAGTTGCGGTCTGGCTCAGTTTCACACCGCATGAGTAACATGGCTGAAATGGGAGTGCAGTTTGTTCACAAGCCCTACTTGGGTGGATTTGGACAACCTGCCATGAGCAGCAGTCCCATGTTGAGCTCAATGCACCACAAAACCTACAACAAGCCCCATTATTTGTCTTTGTACCCTCGTTCCATCTCCATGGAGGCCCAGGACATGTCTTCAGGTGTCTATAGCTACATGGAAGGATCCCCAAGACAAGGAGGTGCCATCTGCTCATCTGGAAGCTTCTCCCGGTGCTCACCTTTGTCCTCAACTCCAACATCTGTCTCAGAGATTCCTCCTCCATTTGAGCTGGCCTACATCACAAAGAGGCCCATCACTAAAAGTTCCCCTTCCCTTTTTGTTGAAGGAGACACATCTGAAAAAAACAGGAAAAAGAAGTCCTCTATAAAGCGCTTCCTGATGCTTAAATTTAGGCGGAAAACAGAGAGCAAGTCAGTGGTAGATGTCAGCCCAACATCCTTTAAGACCTCTGTGGAGTCCAGCCCTCACATGCCCAGCAGGTGTCTGGATCCTGGTAGATTCAGCGCAAATAGTTCTCCACACCTTAACTTACGTTCTGTCAGTAAATCTCAGTTTCCACCAGAGCCAGCTCCAACCTTTCTGTTTTACAAAGACAGCAAAAGAAAAGGGAACTCTGTGGCCTTCCTCAACCGTAGTGTTGTCCGTGTGGAGTCCTTTGAGGACCGTTCTCGTGTGCCTTCAGCATCTCTCCCTCTGACTAAGCCTCGCTCAATCTCCTTCCCCAACACAGATACCTCAGACTATGAGAATGTACCTGCCATCAACTCAGACTATGAGAACCTGCAAGTCCCACAGCGTCAGCCTGTCCACCAGGCACCTTTTACAGACTTCTTTGACCATCCTAGTCGGGTGACATCCTCTGCCAACGAGACTGATGGATATGTAGACATGAGCAGCCTCCCTGGGTTTAGGAGTAAAACTCAGACATCAGAACAGGAAGCTGAAAGGTATGTAAACAATGCTTGGCTCTGCAAGGTTAAGAGCCCACTTGATGCTTATGTGTTTATATTGAGCCGCTTGTTTGCCTGCTGTTATTTGCAGCATGACTCTAAATTTGGTTGTAGATTGATGGAATTAACAAAAATGTGATATAACTGACTCGTCAAAGATGCTTGTTACTGTAAAATGTGTCGATATCATCAAAGTATCGTCCTGTCCTCCATACAATGGCAGCAAATGGTCTTTGATGATTTCGTTTACGGTGGCAATTGTCTGTTTGACTTGATGTTAAATTGAGGCATTGTCAGTGTAATGCCAGGCCTGTTGTGATGTGGTCTGCAATCCTTTATTTTAGCCTCTTTCACGTACAGTAGGAGCTCCTAGATACTACCAGATAAACACAGGATAAGCAGCTCTTCACATTTGAGTAAAACATTATATCTGATCAGATGCAATTTTAAAGCAGTGGTTTTAGATAACTTTTGCCTAAGACACACCGAAATCTAAGCAAGAATCTCAAGGCACACCTTATTTCCATCCGTACAAAATAGCCTTCTTAATTTGAATGTCTTATCAGTCAGTTCAACATATTTTTTTTTATCAACAATCTCCTAATAAATTATGACAAATGACTATATTACTAATGAAATTGTTATTAAAAATCTATCTTATATCTATATTCAGAATAAATTTAAAAGTCATTCATTAGTTGTTGGATGATTGTGTTAAAACCTGATGTTGTTGTTCTAAATTCTATTCCCTATAGTGTGTTTAACATATCTCCTCCATATGAATGAGTGATTTTATGCACAAAACAAAAGTTTGCGGTGTCAGGACCTCACCCTCTCTCCTGTTTACAGCACCAGTAGCTGCCTGAAACAGCCAAACAGACCTTTCAGCGTGACATCCTGTCATTGTTTTGTTGGAAGGTTAAGCCCACTGACAGAGCATAGACCATAAAATGAATGCAGAGTTGACCGGTCAGCCAATCAGAGCAGACTGAGACCATGTGGAGAGGAGGGCCTTTAAGAGCAGGAGCTGCAACAGAGCTTTTAGACAGAGATTACAGCTGGATCAGGGCTACTCTGTGTATGAGCTAGATTCTTTTTTGAACATTAATGATTGTGAACATACAGCATTCATCAAAGCTGAATATATGAACCAGAGTGAAGGCAAAATATGGGGACTTTAAAACTGTAAGCATTTGGTTTATGTTAGAGATTCGCACTTACCATGGTAGTCTTCTTTGATAGTGTTTATGTTGTGATGTCCCAACAAAATCTGTGAATGTGTTTGCGCAAGGCAAAAGTAAACAGAGGGCGTGTGATTAGCTTAGTGATTAGTCAGTAAGTCCCATGTACAGATTTCCGGTTGGGTCTAGATCTTGGTCTGGGCTGTGTGCAGCATGCCTCTTCCCATTTCGGCCCCACTTTATGACTCTAGCTACTGTTTGACTTTTCTATCAAGTAAAAACAGAAAATCCCTAAAATAATCTAAAACTGGTTAAAAACATACATAAGCTGACAACTGAAGCAAGTTATGAAAATTGGTCAGTGAAACCCTGGTCACTGTTAACTGTGGTGAGAGCACATCTGCTTTGGCATGGAGGTAAAACCCACTCTTGACTGGCCTGTCCAATCGTCAATCCATCCATAATCAAAGCCCCTTTTACACATATTTTAACTCTTAAAAATAAACTGCCATTTTACTAGATTTCTTTATGTGAGAAAGACAGTAATAAAAACATCAGTGTTAACATATTTGCCAAGCGAGAGTGAGCTTATTGGTGATTATATTTATGTTCACAGAGCTTCACCTTTTACTACTCTGCTCAATACAAATTCAGTCCAGTATTTCCTGCAGGCAATTGTCTAGTTAAGTTGGTAAGCTACCTTGTTACATTCCTCACAAACTCTTAGCTGTCTGTGCCAGTTTTGACCCAAAAGTACTGTATATATTTCAGCTTAAATGATAACTGTAGAAATTGCATTATGGTCTGCCCTCAGTTATTATCATACATGAGAGAATGTAGAGTGTGTCACCCTTTTTTATTACCTTAGCTGTGAAGTTTTTCATGTTTGCATCATTAGACACAGAACCCCTGTAGATGCTTGAAAACTTGTCAGCATCCAAAGGCTCTATAGTTGCTGAGCTGAAAGGGATGTATACTCACTTTAGTGTAGCCACTAACACTCACATTGGACTGCACAACGAAACAAACAACTATCAGATACTGTGGTTGTATCTGACATAGGTGCAGGGCAGTTTGAAGTGGTTGGTTCTAGTGCTGTAGCTAAAGTGGTGGGTGCTTTATGTTAAAGTGGTTACCCTAACTAAAGTAACTTTGCAGTGCAGATGAATCTGCCTCGTTCAGTGTCTGTAGTCATACAGATCCATCTTGCCAAGCTCTAATCTACAACGATTATAGGCAGTCTAAAGCGGGACAGCACAATCAGAGTTCTTTGGAGCAGGAAGAGGTGGGAGCTCGTACAGAGATTGGTTTAGATGCTAAAGGCTTCAGTAGCAGTTTTAGCAGATATGGGCCACTTTTCTTCATTTAATGAAAAACAAATAACAACACTACAAAACTATCCATAGAAAGACTATTTTCCCTCCACTTTTGACATGTTTTGCTGAGAATATGTTTCACAAAGTGGCCTATAAGGAATTTGATTGATAGAATGATCATCCACCATCACTATTGAATATGCTTTGAAAGGTTCTGCCCATTCCCAAACACTTTCTGTGGGCTGTTTCCCAGATGGACTAGTGAAATATATTTAACAGTCATCTGGCGTGTCAGATTATAACTAAAGTGCCTTGGGGAAAAAATAGTCAGAAATCATACAGTAACTATTCCCAACTACTTCTGATAACTAAGCTTCTTGTATGGGGTGTCCTTGGCTTAGTTAAAACATCTGTTCCACCATCGTTCAGAGGGTCGAGGGTTCAAGCCCTGCTCGGACTGTTGTATGTTAGTGTGTCTTTGGGCAATGCACTTAACCCAAGTTTGCTCCCACTGCTTCATCAGTTGTGTGTCAATGGGTATGAAATCAATCAATCAATCAATCAATCAAACTTTAATTGTATAGCACTTTTCATACAAAAAATTTGTAGCACAAAGTGCTTCACGTAAGGAATAAAATGAAATAATAATAAATGACATAAAAAGTAGAAAACTGCATACAGAGAAAATAAAAGACCCCATCCACCCTCGCAAATCACATACAACACCTACACTAAATTAATCAAACGCACAAAGACATAAAGGAAATTCTAAACAGAAAACAGAATTAAAAGACTGAGGAAACGCTATCTTTACTTAAAAATGAGGAAACACAGGAGCTAATACTTAAATTATAATTAAAAATCATAAGAGATTAGATAAAGCTTCTTGTATGAAAGAGTGTGGATATGTTAGCTGATACTGATGGACAACTTTCATAGAAACTTCAACCTTCAGTGAGTGAGTGTGTGTGAATGGGCTGGTGTTAAAGTGTTTTGATTAGTCAGAAATTCTAGAAAAGCGCTACATAAGCTCAAGTCCTTTTACCATTAAAATGCACTCTAATGTGCAACATTTGTAAAACAAAAAAAGACAAACAAGTCACAACAATTTTAGCATATCTTTGTCTGTGAATTATTTTTGTTGTTCATTTGTGAAAAGGACTAAGAGCAAAACCAGAGGAAACTATTTCCCTGTTGACCAAGCAATGAATCTCAATGCAAAGAGCCTCAAGCTGTGTGCAACATGTGTAAAAAGGAAATTCCTGACAAATTTGTCGCGCTCCTTTATGTGAAAATGACTGAAGATTACTGAAACATAAAGCAGAGGCACATATTTTCCCATTAATCAATCTGTGGTGGAGTACCCATGTCTACAAATGCTCTGAGGAGCGTAAAGTAAACCAAACAATCTCCAAAATCAGTGAAATACCACCTCTATTGACTATGAATGTTCACAGAGAGTTTCTTAGTTAACTTGTTTTAATTTAAATTTGACTTGTAGGACTTCTAGCTGTGACCTCCATCCAGAGAAGCATGCAGCTACTGTGTGCACGTGTGTATTTGTGTAGAGCGATGCTGCCGGACATAATATTGGTGATCTTTGCTGTCTTTTACCCTGAGCACAAGTCTTTTTTATTACTTGCTGGACACTGAGGTTTTAACAATGCACCAGGGGAGGAGGATTTATAACTATTTATTATGTGGAGTCCCCTGAAGATCACAGCAGACATGGAAGACGATGGATTAGCTTCCTTCTAGCTATAAGGTGTAGGACGTGTAAGCTGGTGTGCTGTTGGGGCATGTTGAATGGCAGAGAAGAAAGCGCTGGAGGGTATGGTGGTGATAAGGGTGGTCTCTTCAGATCTAAATGTGGACAGGTCGGTTTTATTCACGAATCATCTTTTTAGGTGCAAATAAAGCCACTTGTGTTGATGTGTAGATGGAGCCCCTTGTACTCCAGCTGTACTGTTATTTGTTGGTATGATCAACCATGCAGTTTTAACATTAACCCATCCCCCCAAGATTCCTGTTTGCTGTGCCCATATCATGCAGGCCTCTCAGGATGATTAATAGTCAGAGCATTGTGGAGTCATTGCTCTTCTCTAAGCAGACCAGAACAACAGCTAAGATACAATCTCAGTATGTTCTGTAGTCAGCAGTTGCTCTCTGCAGTGCCTCCTTCTCATCCTTACAGTCATCCTGTATGACCAACTGTACAAAAAAGGCTTTTAAACTAAAAAATATGATATAGAGGTAAAAAATGTGGTACTGCTAGCTCCATCTAGAGTATGTTGCCACAACAACCTGCCCATTTCTTAAATGTCCTTTAAAAGTAATGTCTACATTATGGTAAACATTAGGAAGTATGCACAAAATATATAAAAGTACATATCTTAAACATTTTGCATGTTACAACTAGGGAAATGGATCAAAACCTGGTGCTGCACATGTACCATGATGTACATGATTATGATGTAAGTGCTGTTGCTTCATTCAGCAACAAGGGCAAGAGATGGATAATCAATAAATGTATATTTTTGCTGTAATTTATGCCATACTAGACACATTTTCACTAAAGATTATTTATCAATTAAATATTCTCTGAGTATTTAGCATTGCAGAAACATATTTTTGTGCCTCATCTCATATAGAAAAATGTTATTCCTTTATTAGTCCTTTACTCTTCATCAAAACCAATATCAGACCAAACATTTATTATTCTGTCTTCTGTATCTAGCTACTCTTGTCTGTATGTCATGGTTGAGAGCAGTAGAGCGTCACCCCTGGGTTGTAAAATCTTTGATCTGCAAAGTTTTATTGTAAGTACCTCCACCAAGGAGGTACTGTTTTACAACAGTTTGTCTTTTAGCAAGATAACTCAAAAAGATATGAACAGAAATTATTACAAATTTATGGGAATGTTGGTCATGGCACAAGGAAAAAGCAATAAAATGTTGATGGTGGTGATCCAAATCCAGATCCAGGATTTTTTTTTTAAGGATTTGTTAACAGGAAATTCAACATTGTCACTGATACCTTGGCTAAGAGCGTAAGAAATGCCTTGGCGGAGAATCGTGCACTATGAGCATGTTATACCCCATCTGGGTGGCCAAGACATAACATGAATAACCCCAAATCAACTGAGTCCCAAGCAGCCACTTGAGTCAAATTAAAGTTTACACCGAGGTATCGGTGCAATTTATTACAAATTAAATACTTACAACAACATAAACAAACTCAGGTTACCTCAAGGCGACTAATTCGTCTCTACTTAACCTTCTATGAAACAAACCGATAACAATAAGGAAAGCACACACACAGTTAGGCTGACATGGATGGTTGAAGCACAGTCGAGGGCGGGATTTCCTCCTCCTGTGGTGACGTCAGCAGCCATTCAAATAGGCCATTTCCCTCCTCCACAGCCTATCGCAGGTGGCAGCATGACAGCCTCAGTCCAATAGGAGGCAGGGGCGGCACACCAAATCAAGCAGGCACACCTCACGCAGACACACATACACACACAGTCACATAGTCACATTGAGAGCACAGGAGAACCCTCCCAATACAGTAAAACAACTACCAAAAAACACAATGCAGAACAAAATATGACCAGGGTTGTAATAGAGCACTTCCATTGGTAATGCACTAATTGTGTCATGGTAGTTCTAAACTGATGTAACACAAGAGATAAACACCTGCAACTGATATCTGTTCTTTGCACTTTTGTGCGACAACGGCCAATGACTGTGAAAAGGGCAGATATCAGGGTATACAGATATTAAACCAGTGCATCTATCCATAAATGTTGCTTGGATTTGTCCATTGGTTGTTTACTACTTTTCTCAATGTTTTGTGGGATGCAACAAGTGCCTTTGTGATACTCGGTTAGATTTCAGGCACCACTTTAAAATGGTAAATTTACTATATAGTAAACTATATTGTGCGTGTTTAGGTATTATTATTTTTTATACATTTATAGGTTTTTTTTGACTGAATGTATAATTTCAATAAACATTTAGTTATTGTGTCCTTGTTCAACAGCCACATCCGAATCTGACCTGCAGCTTCTTTCCTACAAGTCATTCACCACTCTCCCTAATTTCCGACTCCATCCTCTGTCCTGTTAGTCAAAGGAAAGCGTGAAAAACCCAAAAGATCATTCCAAAATAAACTGTATAACATTGGAATATTTCTTTAGAGCTTGGTTTGTTCAACAGCTCTTTGGTGTCATTGCTTTTCCATCACACAGAGAACACTGCAAACTCAGCCTCTGAGGAAAAACCTAAACTTTTTATGCCTGAGTAAAAAAGAATTTGGTTCATTATTTCTTTCTCCACACTTTGAGTTCACGGTGTGTACAACAGCGCCTGTCATCTGAGCAAAGCAATATTTAGTTGGACCGCAGTCTGTGGTTGGAGCTGTTAGTTTTATAGTAGCCTGAAGGGGCAATATTAGTAGATCAGAGTTTGTAGATTGTTGGCGTTGTTGTCCTGTCACTGCAAATCTTGGAGCAAACCTGAGGCAAAAATAAAATGACCATTTCTTATCTCCCTTTGTAATTTATCTTCATAGATTTTCCCTCTAGCCTGCATATGACACGACGGGAGAAGTGACGGAGGCAGTTTATGTCGAGGTGATATAAAAGCCTAATATAGTTCTGTGCATGTGCTGTGTGGTTCAAGCACCCCCTGATATCTCATCCAACTTTTGATCCCTTCAGCAGTAATGGACCGTGCAGCCCTAATGTGTTTGATGCAGAAACCTGAACTGCTCACATATGCTGTTCATACGCAGCTAATTTGCATCTCAGTGGGGTTAAAGCCACTGGTGCTTGGAGTGAAACATGGAGGGAACATTGGCAAGGCATTTGGTCACAAAGAGGACGATTGCAACGCTACTGTAACTTAAGGATGTGTTTTTATTTGCATAGTTTACGCCCCCTGCTGAGCTGCACTCATTAGCATATTCATTTGCAGGGCTCCCCGCAGAAGAGAATCTCGTAGCATAAAATACCGGCATGTATCCCTAGTTGGGTACAGTTGTCACTGCAGGCCTTTGTGGCTCATTTTATTGGTTTCTCTAGATCTGCAGTGTTTTATCCATTCACAGTCACTTCTAACACGGAATATTCTTATTACAGTGATATTTCATTGCAGGTAACAAAATGAACTGTATAGATGGCTTGGTGGGTTATATGAAATGTCTTTATTATTTTATGAAAAGTAGCTTTTGGGCAGAATACAGTAAATGATGTTAAATCCATTTATTGGATATGTGATTGAAAAAGATAAGAGGGGGAAAAACGCACCGTTTTATGTTAAAAATGAAATTCTGCATGTCATAGAGGACCATAGCTGTATTGACCCTTCTGATAGCCCCATCCCTCCTTTATTACTGTTACAAGGATGGACAAATTCTCTTAAAGCCTTCCTTCTTAATATTTGAAAAGATTGAACATACCCTGCAATTTGAGGAACTTTTTGTGTGTTTTTTTTGTATTTAGTAGATTCAGTTCTTTATTTAGACAATGACACAGTCAGGTGCATGAAGCTAACTCAAAACTCTAAAACTATTCAAAGAGTCCATATCATACTTTTTAGAGTTTTGTATGCCCTTTTAATGTGTTTTACATGTCTCCTTCAAATGTAACAGTGAATGGTTGTGAATGGGTAGGTGTGACCTGCACTTATTAGTTTTCAGAAGGACTAGAAAAGCACTATTCAATGTAAGCGTGAGCTTTTAAGTAACATTGTTGGTACTTCACATTACCAGAGCATTACACAATGACAGTATTTTAAGTGTATTCCTGTGCTTTAGGCATACTTGCCCAGGCAAAAGTTTGCCTGACTGGAAGTTGATATGAAATGTGGCTCTCTGCTTGGTGCGTTAGAGAGTGGCTTTAGGTTTAAGTTCAGATTGTAAGCTTAAGGAGTATTATCAAAGACCCTGACACTTCCCTCCTTCAATTTAGGCCAAATGTCGCTGAAAAATGGGTGTCATAAGTGACCTCTATGTTGCCATCAGACACTATAACATCAACATTGCAAAAGACATAACCATTTTAAGATGGCAAAGCCAGTAGGAGGTAATTGAGAAGTGATTTTGTTTAAATACTAAAATGTTGCAAAACAAAACTTAACTGGATGCCTCATATAGCCTGTATAGTGTTTTGTTTTCGCTGATGTTTGTTAGTTCCTTTGTTTGTGAACAGAGTAATTCAAAAGTTATGAATGGATGTTGATTCAAAAGAAAAAAATTAGTTGGTCATTTGTTGGTCATGGCACAAGGAAGAAGTCATAAGGTTTTGGTGGTGATCCAAATACAGATGTGAATCCTGGATTTCTTTCTTTCTTTTTAAAAGTTCTCTTAACATTGTGAGATAGTTCTCCATATTTTGGCTAAAAACTCAATAAGTTCTCGACATTTTTTGGTGACATTTTCAGGGAATGTTTATCTTAGCACAAAGAAGACATGATAGCATTTTGGTGGTGATCCGAATGAAGATGGATTTTTTATTTTTTATTTCAAGGACTTGTTAACAGTGGAGCAGATGGAGCAGTTTTCCAACATTTTTGACTATAAACTCGTCTGATAATGTTGGAAATACCTTGGTGGAGGTTTGTCCTCAGAGCATTTCCATTTTTTTCTCTGTTTTTCATTGGGATATTCCAAAAATTAACAAATTGATACTTTACAAATAAAACCATCATTTCAGAAAGGTTTCTATTCCTATTCAGTTGAATAAAACCAAAATTGTTGATTCTGAGGCCTTGAGTAAAAGACTTAAGTTGACATTTCCTCCTTAAATAGGTTCATTTGACATGAAAATTACAGCAATTCAACTCATAAATTAATAATCAGCGGTAGAGATTATTTTTCCTTTTTTTATGCACCACATTGCTTATCACCATGTGTGTAGATATTGTTTATTGTGTAAATAATATATTTTAACCCTTTCACCATACTACTTCTGTTTCTCATTAGTGCCTACACAGAAGCCTACAACGTGTGCTCTGTGGCTCTTGCTCCAAAGACTGCTTCAGTGGCTGACATCTGTGACGAAACGGCAGGTGAAGAAGACCAGGGCCGGACCTCAGAGGAGGAAGAGGCAGGTGCGGAAAGTAACTATGACAGACAGGTAAGCTGTAACAAATTCTACCCTTTGTAGTGTGATTTAATTTGATGTTTGTCTGCAAAAGATTTCCATTGCAGATGTCACCCTTTCTGACCCTTTGCAGAAATGACAACATATCTAAATAACCCAACAACAAATTAAGACAAAGCGGTCTGTTGGGTCTTTTTTTTAACCTTGGGCAAGTAAATACTCTGCTATCAGAAGTCTGTGTTTTAATACAGGTCAATGGAGGTTAATGGGGTTAAACAAGGCAATCCTCATTATGTAAAGCTTGATTGTTGCTTTGAGACTGCATGGAGAGTTGACCCAGCGATTTTTTAAAAACATGGCACCAAATACATCAGCTCTTCAGTCTTTTGCCTCTTACAACTAATAATATGATTATTTACAGCCTGAAGGTCGATCCAGAGCTTTTTACATTGCAAAAGATCTGGTGGATACAGAGAGATTGTAAGTTTGATGTTTACCACTCAAACATTTCACTGTTTGTCCAATTCTGGTTTTGTTCTCTTTCACTTGTTTATTAATTTTGTTTTTTCTTCTTTGTTCACAGGCATGTGAAATCCCTCAAGCTTTTACAGGAAGTAAGTCAGAGATGAATCTTTAACTACATCACAGTATATTTTCATGTACAGCTCAAAAAAAAAAAAAATCACCACCACAAAAGTATATTTTCTCTGGCTGTGTTTTGATAAACTGAACATTTTGCATTGTTTTAAACATTTTTGAGTATTCCCATCCAGGTCTTTTATTAACAGATATTGATTACTGATTTTTGTGAACTTCCTCAGTTGAAATATTTGTATTCAGTTGTTTAATAAAGGAGTCAGACCAGTTTGTTCATTTTTTGTGATATGAAATAAATAGTAGTCTGCCATCTGTACAGTTGTCATTTTGTGCAAATGAAACAAGTGGTTAATAAAGTTTTATTTGGAAGTTAGTTAGAGGACAGAAATGTTAGATCCAAAAAGAAAAAACATTCATTTTATTAAAACACAAACCTAATACCAGAAGTAAGAGATATTTTTTAAGGAGAAATCACTTTTATTGTTTTCTCCAGAGCTGTATCCATTCAAATATTCTCTTTTTACATAAATTATTGTACTATGTACTTAATGAACCACAATCCATGTTTGTCACCTTTAATTTACCTCCTTAATCTTCTCGAAGGTTGTAAATTTTCCATGTTTTTGAAAAGTGTTTCAAGTGTTTGTTATAATTAATTCTCATACATTGATCTTTCTTAACGCTGTGTAATACAAAAAGTTCATTTCTCACTATTACATTTAAGTAGATTGGCATACACGTGGGGTTAACATGTCATTGAGCAATTGGCATACAGATTTTGGCCTCTCTTATTTATCTTTGATAATCAGTTCACTTCTCAAAAGCATTTCATACACCATAAAAGTAAAAAAAGTGGCATCAATTTCTATCAGTGCACAGAGACACAGTTTCACCTGCTGCCACACTACTAATGTATGTGAGCAGCCAAGAACATTCAGCCAGGCTCAAGGGTATCTTATCAGCGATAATGATGGAAGAACAAATGCTGCCAACTGCCATTTTGTTAAAAAAAATCTGTCCCACCTCCACTGTGTGCCAGGACTTCCGTGATGCAGTGGGGGCAGCAGTTGGGGATGAGGGGGATCCTGGGATGGATGAAGAGAGGCTTCGAGAGATTCTCAATGAGCTGCCTGATGTTTACACTCTGCACCGCAGGATTCTCAACGAGCTGGAGAATCGAATACGACACTGGTGAGACTCTAAAACTGTTAATTTAACATGAACACAACTGAAAATAAATCACAGTACACACACTCATCCCTCTTCTGTGCACACATTAATGCAGCTAGTAGAGCATTACATTTAACTTGAAAACCATTTTTCATCATGCAGGGAGGAGAGCCAGAAGATTGCAGATATCTTTCTGTCCAGGAAAGCAGAGTTTTTGGTTTTCACCACGTACATTGGCCACTATGACAGGAGCATGAGCCTGCTGGAGGACAGCTGTCAAGCCTCACCTGCTTTTGCAGCCATCGTTCATCAGTTTGAGGTCAGACATAAAGTGCTTCTCTTGCGCCAAACACAAAACACAGTACATCAAAACCTTTTCAAAATGGATGTGATTGTCAGTTATACATAAGCAACAGGAACACACTTTTCTGAGCTCCTCTGGTTTGCTGAAGGTCACAGAAAAAAACCTGTACTTTCCAAAGGGACACATTCAACTATAGATCTGTTCATTGTTTATTGTTTGTGGCACATTGTACACAGTATGGTTAAAAAGTGTTTCTTTTAACATCTTTTAGCATTTTTTAGCATCACAGAGGCTTATAGACATTCTACAGTCCAATATCTTTGTGAATGTTTTGGCAAAAACAAACAAAAAAAAAATCAAATATGTTCCAGGGTCATCTAGGACCAGTGTAAACTTGTTGAATAAGTGCATGTGACCAAAAAGGCAGTCGATAAATACTAACACAGTAAAGCCTTATACTCTTGTCAACCATATTCCTAACTTTACCATAACACAGTCACACAGCCAAGTAATAACGCCCTCCGTTGAAGTGAAAGAACATAAATACATGCGCTGTCAGACCAAAGCCTTCCTTGAACCAGACTGAGAGCATGTTTATATTTGCTGAATAAAATTGGCTTTTACAACAAGGGGTGTGTACATAACTCAAGTGTCTCTTCACCTAGCTTTAGGTGGACAGTAGAGAGACTGCAACATTTAGCGTTACCTATTGGTATCATTTAAAAAAAACTGGAGATTGCAGCTTAGTTATTGTATTTCAAATAGCTTTTACAGTATTTAAATATGCAAGCCGCAGGTGTGTTTCCATCTTTAGTTTGCACAGATCAGATAAAATGTATTGCCGATCAACATTTGTTTTATTTTTGCACATTTGGTGTAAAAAGTTTTTTCCCAATGCTTTGATGTTCAGAAATGAAAATATCTGAAAACAAGATGATATTCGGTTTGTAGAAAATGTCAGATACTTGACGATCAAAAAGAGTATAAATCTGGTTTCAACCTCTCAAATCAGATTCGTATCACAAGTGTCTCTTTTAATTTTATTATCTCTTATGATCTTGGTTCTGCGTGCCGGTGTGTGTGGGGGGGTGTGTGTGTGTGTGTGTTATGTGCAGTGTCAAAGATAAAGTGCATGTATGTTGAATAGAGGTGGTGCAAAAGTGGGCCGTGAATGTAAGAAAAAAGCCCCAGAGCTGAACATGTAAAGATGCAAAGCCTCAGAAGGCAGACAGTTAATTGAATGCATTAATTTAATTTAAAGCAACAACAACAGTTTTTTTTCCTCACTGTTAGGACACCCAAAGGAAGAATAAACACGTGTTTAGATTTTAGAACAAATAAGTTTCTTATGAGGCACTCAGAACAACAATTAAATGTTGAAGCCTCCTAAAAACAGGGGAATCTTAAAATTTATGTGGGATGAATTTCCCAAAAGCTTCTTTAAGCCCCACAACAATAGGTTTTTATTAAGGAGTTAAAATTAGCCTCTATTAAATGAACAGACACAAGGCAGCATTTTTTGAACCAGTCACCTGGAGAAGCTATTAGGTTGATAAATTCAAAATATGAAACATATAAAACTTAATGCCTGACAATTTTATAGGGATATGGTGGCAGCTGTTTACTATCAAGCATAAAATTCAAAATGACGTTTTATCCAGCCATGGACAGAGGTTTTTTTTGTTTTGTTTTGTTTTGTTTTTTACTATTTATTTTGTCATTTTATTGACCACAGAGGAGAGGAGTTGGCAGACAGTCTTTGCAAGGCTTCAAAGTGTTTTCTCTCTTAATTAAGGCATCCATGTTTCTTTTCATCAATGTTCTTGTGGATTTTTGATAGTACTGTGAGCTCATTGATTATTTAACACATGATTGTCATGAGTTTAGATAATGAGAAGTATATAATTTTAAAGTTTTAAATAGTAAACAGCTGACAGAATATATTCACACAAGGACAAAGAAGTAAAGCTGGATGATACATTTTATTTTAAAGTATTAGCATTTTTTCTCTTGTAATATTTTTAAATTTAATGTGAAATGAGCAAAATGAAAGATGCACTAGAAGATGGATGTAGTTTTTTTTTTTTTTAATTATTAATGGCCTCTGGCTTGATGGCCAGTGGCTGAACGGCCATTGGCTGAACAGCCTCTGACTGACTGGCCTCTGGCTGAGTGGTGGCTCTGCATTTTACTCTGCATTTTAAATGAACTATGTTGCTCACCCATTGACGATTCCGATCTTCATAACCTGATGAATTCAGCTGCAACCGCTGTTCACCTTAAACTTTAACATCCAGCCGTGAAAAATGGGCCTTCTGGTTCAGTTATAGTTAAGTGTTGTCCTCCGTTTGTTGGTAGTTAAGTGCTGTCCTTTGGTTGTTTATCCCTCCATCAGATTTACGTCTCCACTGCTGTGAGCCTTTAGCCTTGAGCATGCTAACCACCAGCTCCAACTCTGTGTTCATCTCATGAATATTCAATTAGCCATGTGCTGCTTACGTATTTCAATAACTTTGTCACTAAACAGGAAGAAGTATTGCTACCTGATAGTTACACAAAGCGAGTTGAGAGGATGTTTTTTTTTACATTGATTAAACAAAAAAACTTTGATTTTTGTTGATTCTGCTGATCACTCTCATTCAGACGTATGCTAGTCACAGGACTTTTACCATCGCAGTAAAGGCGGCTCGTCAACTTCCGGTATTTCTCAGGATTGGTCTATACTTTTTGAGCACCGATGACATCACATATCACCATGGAGATACCATGGAGATATGTGATGTCATCAGTGGATAAAATGATTTCATAAAACATCAAATGTTTTAGAGCAGGCAGATTGTTTCTTACTGATTTTGCTGAAATTGTTTTATTTTTGTTTCTTAAACTTGAAAATCTGGATGAGGTCTTACCTGCACTCAAAAGAAAGAGGAAACACTTAATACTGAGAATATTTGGTGTTCTAGGAAAGTTCTGTGGAAATAATTCAACACTGTGTGGATGTGAATGGCTGATGTTAGATGACATATTTTTAAAATTGCAGATTATTGTTATAATCATCACAACTTTCTCTTACCTACCACACGGCCATAAGGGGCAAAACAGCATGTAACATTTAACAGACCCAGGATCTGTACATGCAAGCTCCAGGTAGTGACATGCTGCTACTACTTTCCCTGGTCCATAATCACCCCACTTATCAGGAAAAAATGTGCAATCATATAAAAATAGTTTAAATACAGCTATATAGCTAACACTACCCATTGACTCCCAGTGCTTGAGCTAAGCTAATTAGCTGTGGGAGAGCTCTGCTCATCTCTTCCTTGTTACTGCACACACAGTCAAAAGAATGGCGTCTATCTGCTTGTCATGAACTTGCTAACATCTTTCACTATTACACCTGCTCTGTTCTTCACAAGGTCACATCACCCCAAAACTTTATTTCTCTCCTTTAACCTTCATTGCTCCACATCCTGACCTGTTTCTACTCTCTTCAGTGCTCAGCAGGTGCATAATTAAAAGGCTGTTGACCACTGAATCTATGTCAATACATATTTTTAATCTCATTAATAAGGTCATGTTGATGATCTATAATTATTCATGTTAAAGATAGCATACCTGGGAGGGTTTCCCTTTGGTAACATCAAAACAAGTTGGCCATTTTAGTGCAGAAGTAAAAGGTATAAAATTAATTTCAGAGCTCACTGTATTGTGCTAACCTATGACTTTTGTGGGAAATATATTTCAATTATTTTCCTACGCTTATTCACAAGGGCCTCCAACTTGCAAATTTCTATTTAATTTTTCAGTTGCATTTTTCATTGTTTAAAGTTTCTTAAACATTCAGTTCTGTTCTTGTAAAGTTCATGCGGATGTCTGCAATATGTCTGGTCCTTATGTGCAGCAGTGATACCATCAGAATGTTTTATCTGTTTAATTCACATGAGCAGCAGAGTCCAGCAGGGGAGAAGGTGTCTCTGAAACATCAGCTCCTGCAGGTCATTGTGCGTGTAGCTCAGTACCGTATGCTTCTCACTGGTGAGTTGTCAGCTTGACTTCAACACTGAATAAAAACATACCGTACTGCTAGTGGCTGTATTCATGTCTCTCTGTGTATTACAGATTACCTGAACAACCTGTCTCCTGATTCCCAGGAATATGAAGACACCCAGGGTATGATAAAACAAACAGCAGGAACATCGTGAACAGATGCTGCTCCTTGTTACCCACATGGGAGCTGTATTGGCCTGTGCCTGCGGCTCTGTGGTTACACTGTTTGTTCTCATTTGACATGGAGAAATGGTCATGAGAGAGCCAATTTAGATCTTTTTGTTTCCAGCGGAAATCCACCAAGCAGTCATTTCAGCTCTTCTTATGTGATGACCGTTATGTGTAATTCATGAGAGGCACGTTGCAGCAAAACTCTCTCTTATGTCCAATAAGGGAGACTCAGGGGTCCCAGCCTGTGGCCTCTGTCTCATCAATTTAATGTTTTTATGACTTTCTTTGGACAAATAGCTAAGAAACATCTAAGAAATTATACATATATACATTGTGGTTGTGTTTGTATTATGTCTTGGCAAGTAGCCTCATTCTTTGCTGTTTTTGTCTTTTAAAGCTGCTGTGGCTGTGGTGTCTGACATTGCAGATCAAGTAAATGACAGCCTTAAACACGGGGTAGGTCTCATCAGTCTGTATATGTACATCTTTAGGCAAACCAACAGTGTGTGCACTGAAAACTAGACTTTGTGCATAGGAACCTCCTTCGGGTTGGAAAATAGTTTAAGTTTGTTAATGCATACAGAGAACTTCTTGTAAATCTTTTATAGCTATGTTGTCCTAAATCTTTCTTCCTCAGTCTTTTATTGAAAGCGTAGGACCTTACTGAATGCTCAAGGAGAAAAGTCGCTGCTTTAAGAGTAAACGTGGTGACACATTTCCAGGCACAGAGATGTTTAAATACATAGAAAAGAAGTATGAGTAGAATCTCACCACAGCAAATGATCAAAATGATACTGCTGAAAATAATCTCCAAATTCAAATGTGAAAATATAGACATAAATTACAATTTACTTTAGGATGATTAAATTCTCCCTTTGTGATGCCAGAAGGGGAGAATGTCTGCATGGATTAGATTCAAATACGCAAGTTTAAGCTTAAGAAACTTTGTTTTCAGCCATGTCTGTGCAGCCACCGTAACATTAGAACCCACTTGCTTAAAAGCCAAAGACACATCTACTTCTTGAGAGAGGCATGGGTCAGACACAGCACATCAGTATTTAAAGCTACAGACACAAAAACAGACTGCTTTAAGCAGGGCTAACAGACATGCCAAAACCGCATTTCTGAGTAGAGTTTTTCAATTAAACAAAATAAAATTATTTTTAAGGGACAGTTATTGAGGACAAGTGTAAACTTATTGAATTGGAGTTTTATTTGGAGCCTTTAGGTTCAACAGGAATGATACATGCTGGTGCAACCACACAGTGAGTACTCTAAGACTGGGCCTCCTCATTGAGGGTTAATAATGTCATAGCAAACGTCTATCATTTTAGCCTGTGCAGTATTACAAAGTTTGTTGGCTCTCACGGCTGCTGACAAGCAGTTGCCTGTTTTTCTTGTAGAAAGGCCCCCTTGAAATGGTTGCGATAAAGTACATAAATACTGCCTTCCAGAGGATGAACTATATTTGTGCTCCTATGGTCATCCCTGTAGTTTCATCATTAGTTTAATACCAGGGGGTTAGGGTCAATGTCTAAACAGTATTTACAAAGTTTACAGACCCCTTTTCTTCAGGGACACTCGCTCATCACTTCAAATTCATCAATTGTCTGTTGTCCATTATTTGTAAATGAGAACTAGCCAGTCATTATCGATTGATGATGTAATGTAATTACCTGTGGTATATACTACATGCAGCACCTTGAGATTGCAAAGCAAGTTTGTCTGATCATCATCATCTGCTGCTGCCTTCTCATCAACATAAATAAACTGTGGTGGAATCCTCAGACTTTGTTTAAGTCCAGTTAGATAAAAATATTAGTCCAGTGTTGAAATCCACACTGAGACTGGCAGGATATTAGTTAATAAGTGAACTATGTGGGATGACGGAGTTTTTGTTGGCTGAGTTAAATTACTGTAAGACAAGGTGAGTGAATGATGTGTTCAATCGTCATTTAAATAAAATAAATATTATGTTTTGGCAAGAGCCTTGAATAAGTGCAGATGTTTGTAGGTGATATTTGTTTGTTTTCTCAGAAATAAAAACTAATTCCTGAAGCTACTTATTGTAGCTGAGGTAATGTTTTTTCCAAGAACCTAAAAGCTCTCAGTGCATTAATGATTGCTGACTTGTTTTAAAAGTTATTTCAATTTCTGGTCTCATGGCAAATAATGATATTTTTGAGCAGTCTGACTCTTTCCATTGAAAACATTAAATTCCCTGCCTGAATCAGGTTCATTATTCAAACTGATTAAGAAACGTTTACAGAAAAATGTCTGATAATAAGCTTTTATTGTGTTTTTTTTTCTTTTTTTCATTTTGTTGTATGATTATGTCTGACTGTTTTTCCTCTTGGTGTCTCAGGAGAACCTGCTGCGTCTGGTCAACATAGAGTACAGTGTACTTGGCCAGCAGGACCTGCTGATGCCTGGCAGGGTATGACTCTGATAACAGTATTGTTTCTGTTTAACAGCACCAGCCCAGCCTGTCTGCCCAGAGCCACCCCTCAGCTGCCCTTTATACAATCATTCAGCTGGGAATCCCCATACTTGCCGGCTTTTCCCAAATAAATATAAATATAAAGCAACATTAATCATGGCAGGGAGGAGCACCTTTATAATTGTGTCAGTTTGATTTCATCCTGTGTTTACGATCAGGTCTTTGTAAAGGAGGGCACCCTGATGAAGGTCTGCAGGAAGAGTCGACAGCCTCGTCATCTGTTTCTGGTAAACATTACTTTCTGTGTATGATTACCTGTAAATACACATTTGACGACATTTGTGTTTGAATAGTTATGTATTACATTAACCATGTACTTAGTTCTTCATAAATCTTTTCATAGACTCAGGCACTTTCTGTCTGATCTGTTTCTGTGTCAGACTGAGCTATTAAGAGCAGAGTTTCCTGTCAGGATGTTTCTGAATGCCGACTTCCTGAGCCGGCTCTCAAATGACGGCATAGGGAAGGTCAGCTCCAGCCTCTTATACACTGGAGGATCCTGGTATACCTGTAAACTCCAGGACTCTGTGTGTTTAATAAAAGATAGCCCAGGACATAAGAATATTGTTTAAAGCTCCTGTGAGGAGTTTTTAGTTGGCTATGTGACAAATCAGTATTGATGTTGTATGCTTTTTTATGCCCTTCAAAAGTAATTAAGAGCATAATCAAAAGAGTTGACTGCTATGATTTTTTTTTGATGCCTCAACTCAGTGGCTTTCAAATAGTCTGTCTGCATGACTCTGCATGACCCATCTAAAGAAGGGCACACACACTACAAGATAATTAGCAGTTTTGGCTCAAATCACCCCCTGGTGGGCCCAAAGGCCATCTCCCCTGGTTTGGACATGTAAATATTAAACATGTTTAGGATCAAAAATCCAAATGTGTGTTTGGAGCACTGAGGGCAGCAGAGCCATGAACTGAATAATAGCCGATCAGAAAGCAATCTGGCTTTAGCATTTATACAGTTTGTCCCGTAAAACACACCTTATACCAGAGATACCCATGGCCCCAGTGGGGGGGCATTATTTATGACAAGGGGGGTTTGGAAAGGATAAGAAAAATCATTGTGAAAAGATTTACACCTCACAAAATTCAAACTTTTATTACAGTCTAATTTACCCTTATACTATCTATTTGATTATTTAGATAAGATTTTGGTTATCCAGAAGAGGTTTCTAACAATGATTAGTTTAGCTAAAAGAAGCATGGTCGCCTGCTCCTCTTTTCAAAAAATACAAACTTTAATCAGTTTCAAATGTGAACATATTTTCAACCTGCGTTATGTATAACCATATGCACTTAATTCATGAGTCTTCTTCAGATATTCATCCATATCATACAAGAAATGTACATCATATTTACCGTCCATTTTGTCAGACTTCCCTTACTTAAACTACACTGAAATACAGAGGACCTTCTCTATGGTATAAGCTACCTACATCCCTACAATCAGCACCATTATCAGCACAATATCATCATTCAAGAAGTAACTAAAAAGGTCCCTAATTTGACAAAACATGTAATCATTCCTGGATCTTGAATCTGAAACGATTGTTTAATGATGTGTTTTTTATTTTATCTCACCAAAACTCATGCCTATAACTTTATTGTCAGAGGGGAGGTATTTTATCAGCCTTTGTTGGCTTCGAACATCCCTTGTGCAATAATTCTCTTCATTGTTCTGTATTGTTCTTGTATGTAAGTTTTATGATGTGCAAGAAAATAGCAAAACTAAAAGCAAGGCAAACTTTGTAAGAGAACTTAAAGGTAAATGTAAGGATAAAATAAATCTGCACCAGACTTCACAAATACTAAAAAAACATAAAATGCTTCATAGTTCATGCCACCTGTACAATAGCGGATAATGCGGATAAGGAATACCAGACTTCTCTTTTTTAAAAAATCTGTGTTGTGCAGAAAAAATAGAAATTCTATGTTATATTATGACTTTTAAATGCATCCTCTTTAAAGGGAAAAATCTTCCCATGGGCTTTATTGCGCTCTCACTAATGACACTACATTATTAAGTCATTGAAATAAAAAGATCTTCATGATTTAGGGTAAAATGTCACAGCTGAGTCAGCATAAGTATTTTTTTTAATTACATGCACACCATAAAGGAGTTGATGCTTATAAGCTGTACTAGAATGTTAAATCATAATAGTCTTGAAATATTTTAATTAAGGGACTTGAGAAAAGTAAAGTGCTTTGCAAATTATCCATGGTCCATCATCAGAGAGAGCTGCTCTTCCCTCCCTATGCACTTTTTAAATTTTGTGGTCTGAGCTCAACACTAAAAAATCTCGTAAATGTCTCTGCCAGAGGAATGTTAGTAATCATCACAGCAGAATTTCAGTCCTGCCAATTTACAAGTTTTTATAATTCATTAGATCACTAAAACATACAGACATTAAATTAAACAACTCACTATGACATGATGATGAAGGAAAAAGTAATGATGCATATTGAGATCAACTTTTATGTAAAAGTATAGGAGTGTCTCACATTTGGTCACAAGTATGACTCATTATAGACCAGCAAAGACATGTTTTTAGGCACACACATGCCTCTCCTAAAAGTAGAGCCACTCTTTTCCCCAAAAAAGGGATCAATTACTCTAAAATAACATGAAAACATTATCTACCCCCTTCTCTTCTTCAAATACAGCACTAGCTGCCAGCCAAACAGCCAACTATTCACTTAGTGCTCCTGTTATTCTGTTCTGTAAACTTTTAAATGGGTGTGCATTTGTAATATTTTGTGAAATAATTTCACTGCTATTTTCTAATGCATCTAGGCTGAGAAAACAATGTGACATTTATTTTTCAGTTACGGACTGTATCTTAAGGTTTGTTGCCCTCTTGGGGTATAAATGTATACATTTTATTCATTACCTTAGGAATATATCAACTCTCAAAGAATTTTATGAATAATTAGCTGGCTTTTTTAATGTATATTTTGTAAATAATTTTGATTTAGTAAAATAACTTAAAAGTGCCCATTTAAACGAACTTTAAATGCAAAGGAGTTTAAAAAGGAAAAACAACTTATCAAGGATTAAAAGCCATAAATGTAGTCCTTCATCTTGGTCTTCTTCTTTTCTCTTGTTCTTCTTCGTGTTTTGCAGCAGTTGGCCTCAAACACATTGGAGCATTACTGCCAGCTTACGCTATGGAGTTTGGCTCTCACAATATGTTCTATGTCTTTGCCCCACTAAAATGTATTTTTTGTGTTTATACCTTGATACAAGTAATTAGCTAAAGTTTTGATCAGTGACAATGCAAAGCATCAATTTGATCTCCTGACTAAAAGAGTGGTGCACAAAGAAAACCACAAATGTGGAAGTGAGTTAGCATTTTTGCACCTCTGGTTCCCAATGCTGAAAGTATATAGGATTTTACAATCGATATGCGGATAGATACCTTAAAGGAGGTCCGTGATGAACACATGCATACGAGATTTGAACATTTCATTTTGCAACATAAAATGCATCTGAAATTGCCACATTTTTTGCATTGTGGTACTTTTTAAAGGGGTCTGTGTAGATTCTCATTCATCCAGGTTATGGTCATCCTGAAGATTCAAAAGCAAGGCAACTGGACTGTGTAGAGTTTGTTGGGAAGACGTTTCACTTCTCATCCAAGAAGCTTCTTCAGTTCCAAATTTTTAAAGGGGGTTGTCAGTGAATTGGTATCAAAGACTACAAAATGGCCGAGGACCCAATGCAATCATGTCTGATTGTTTTTGTTATAAAAATAAATTATTCATACACCACAGCCACAACCATAGACAGCAACTTAATTGGGTCATTTGATTTAGAGGAAATGATAGAACAAGAGGTCACAACATGGTGGTATAGTGTGTTAGCTGCTTGAACCCCGATGTTGAAGTACCAGAATAGCTTGATGATATCTTTTTTTTTTTTCTCTTGCCAATAAAAATCTAAAAAAAATCATGAAAGATAGGTTTGTTCAATAAGATTATTGTTATGAAAAAAACATATACATTTTATGTATTTTGTTTGCCATGGACCTTATTATCAGCATCGATACCAGAACATGATGAAAAACCAACAGGCCTTTAGTTGAGGGAACAAGCGCAATGGTTACTTATGGGTTGGTCTACAAAAATACATCATCACTGCACACCTCTATAATGGGGCTCCGTCCATCAAACATGTACACAATGGTGAAAAAATAATCAACTTGAACTCTTTGGTTTCATGGGGGAGACCACTGGATCCCTTGGCAGGGTACTTCTAATGGCTGATCCTTGTGTTAGCGGAAAGCCATGCTTGATTTTTGTGCATTCTGAGTATTCTGTAAGCTTTCTTTGTGCTTAGAGTCAAAGGTAAACCATCTTTGTCAAACACGTAAAATCAAGCAGCTCAAATGAACTTTAAAGAAAAAATCTACCATGCATACAAACATAAAAAACTTAGATACCTCCAGAGTTTTCCTCTTCACAGTACAGAATAATTTCATTGAGTCTCTGGACACCAATTACTTTTCATTACAAGAAATCTAACATAATGTCTACCAAACTGGAGGTTTTAATGTTATTATCATTCTTGCATCATTGTAAGCATGGTTTATGTGAGCAACAGATTTTTATAAAACCTGAGAGTAGCAGAATTTTGCAGAAATTATCTTTGAAGATGTTTTAAAATAAAAGGAACAGTCAGGTTATTTGTAACAGTGATATTGTGTTTTCTTATTTGCTGCTCAATTAAGAATTCAATGACAATCATTTGTCCCCTTTTCATTTTAACAATCACTGTGTCCAAAACATTTTGACCTTAAACATCCCAGGAATGAAACTGGACACAGCCGTCCTCATTTTTAGAACTGAAATACTACACAAGGTCAGAAAAATGAAAAATCAGGCAGGACTTGAAATCATCAGCAAATTGAAATGTTAAGAAACAGCAAAGAATTCAAGTGAGAAAGTTCGAACTCTGAAAGACAAAACAAATCTGAAGAGTACATGTTTTAATGAGGGGGGATCTAAAAATCATGCACTGCGCTTAATATGTGAGTTTTTTGTCAATCAGTGAAGCTCTGTTCTGTATCGAGAGACAAAGGTGGAGGTGGATTGATTTCCTGCCAGTTAAGATAGATTCAGTGTTAATCTGTGACATCCGATGCAAAGTACCTCACAACAAATATAAAAGAAAGCATACGGTTGTGTGTCCCTTTTTGATTTTACTATTTGTGAATCAGCTCTTTGAATACATAAACGTTCTTTTAGCCTTGAGTGCCACCTAGTGGAGCATTGCTGCTCATACATGAAAAACAAAGAGTGTCTGAGAAGGTTTTGCACTGCTTTTGATTGAATTGTACCTCTTTACACATCTTATTTTTATCATGCTCCATATTTACTGTGATATCTGTTTTATCTCTGTCTGTTGTTAGATGAATGATGTGCTGCTGTACACGTATCCTCAGCAGGACGGGAAATACCGGCTGAAAAATACCCTGCAGCTAACAGGGCTGAAGGTAAGAGACACATTTATTGCCCTATTGATCCTTTTTAATATCAAAAAGCTGACATAAAGTTCCCTTTAATAGACGATGGATTCAAGCATACTTTCATTTAGGGCTGTGCAACTTTAATTTCAACATTAATGGCCTCCCACATCAAAATAAAGTAATCAAGATTTAAGGGTTACTGAAAAACATGTTGATTATTTTAAGTTTTACTCATCAAATTTGCATATTATCATTTTTATTTATTTTTACTTTTCATGTGTTCCGGCTGTTAACATGTTAAGATTGTTTCAAACCATAAATGCCTGTGATGCACAGATGTATAATCAGTGGATAATTGCCTCCAACAGTTGGAATCTATCAATCAAAACAATGGCGCTCTAGTTTTTGCAATAATTCAGCAATAATTTAGGGCTATTCTGAAGAAAACAGCACACTGGTATGGACAGGTTGACATATTTTGGCCATTGAGACACAGATGCAAGACAAAGTTTTCAGGTTTATAAAGTCAAAATTTAAGACTTAAAGGACTAAAAAGTTTCAATCTTCTCATAAATTTATGGATTTTTAAACCAGAAAATTTAGAGTTAGATTTTTGGGTAATTCCAGACTTTGTAATCTCAAAAATGTTGCTTTTCTTTTCCCTAGAAAAAGTTATTTTTTTCTGCTTTCTGCCTCTTAGACTTAGAGGTCCTGATACACCATTGTATCATTGAATGAATTATGCGGCATGTTGTTTCTTTAGCCTATTGGAAAGGCAAGATTAATTCAAAAGAACCATTTTTACATAAAGCATCTCTAAGTGCTTTGCAGTATTAAAAAACAAGCATTTCTAACTTTGTGGATCAGTAGTTGATTAACATGTTTTTCAGCTGGTTGGTTTTGGGCTTGATTCTCCAGCTCTAGCAGCAGCAAGACTAAACTGCTCCCACTGCTGTGTCAGTGACATGCAAATGCGAATGCAAGGGTCCTGCAAGAAAATATGAACCCCATGAAGAGGTTAACATGGAACCTCTTACTTTACATGCCTTAAATTCCTCACAATTATCAAATAAGTTAAATGATCCCCAGTTATTCATTAAAAATTAACAAATGTAATTAAAACAACAATGCTTATACTAAACAGAAAAAAAAATCTAGATGTCTCGAAATTAAATTTTTACTTTTCACATTGATGCTGGCTTTGTCAACATCTGCTTTTAATGCACCAAGTAAAACTGATTTCCTCAGTATGCATGCATGTTAACAATGACGCTGGGCTGGATGATCACACTCTTAATGTCACCCAGTTTGTAATGAACTCCAAGTTACAAAGGACAGCGCACATCAGAACACCCACACACTTGCAAGGAACTCATCTCAAACTTTATGAACCTGTGGGTAAAGAGTTTGAGATTTGGCCTCTTTCTATCCAGTATTTGATTTAGCATGTCGCCAATGTCCCAGGTCAGCAAACCCTTCCTAGAAAGTGCCCAGAATGTCCTAAGGATTGAAGTGGCAGACATCTCCATCACTCTGTCTGCAAGGTAAGAGACATACTACTGTTGGAATAATGGATAATATTCTGTATTGGTTGGGATAAAAAGGTTCAGACCTGTACATCCAAATGGTATAAAACACTTGCGCTGAAGCTGACATTTGCACTTGTGATGTTCAGAATTGATCTATGACTGAACTATACTAAGGTAATAGTATTTTTTGATTTTGTGTGATTTGCAGTTCTTTTATTGAAAGAGAGGACTGGTTTTACACTCTGAGCCGCACCGTGACTGAACATGTCAGGGGATCTTCAGCATTAAAGAGCTGCTTAGGGGAGGTGAATAAATGATATTACCCACTCTTTTCCATAATGTGAGATTCAGTTAGAGTGGCACTGATGTATAAGTACTCCTTAGCTGTCAGTCTTCACAGTGAAATGTTGTTTTTAATTATTTATTACTTGTTTATACTTGTTTGTTCCAGGCCAGAGATGGTCTGCGTCTGTCTCTTGGAGAAAAAGCTCCCACTCTTGTTCCAGTCTCGCAGGTGATGATGTGCATGAACTGCACCTCAGACTTCAGCCTCACTCTGCGCAGACATCACTGCCACGGCTGTGGGAGAGTGAGTCACACAAAATCAAACAGTGTGCTCTAAAATACTCTGATCCCTGTTAGACAGAATTTAAGACATTCTGCTAGTGTTTTTTTCAAGAATGCATCCACTGTGTCTCCATCTTTTGAAAGTACCTGATGTGAATTTATGTTGTCTGACACAGATTGTTTGTCGGAGCTGCTCCAGGAACAGATATCCACTGAAATACATGAATGATCGCATGGCCAAAGTGTGTGATCACTGTTACACTGAACTGAAGAAGAGAGGTGAGAAATTTTGGTGTTGATTCACATTTAAAATAAAAGACTTTGATTGATAATAGAGTTTACATCAGATTTTAAAATATTTATTCAGCTACAAAAAAACTATATTTCTCTGCAAGGAACTTTGTGTAAAAGGAGCAACACAAACACAGCCTAAAGTCATGAACATAAAAAACAGATAGTAGTCTACATACATTTGCAAGTTAAAACAAGTTTGAATAAGAACAATAAAAAAAGACAAATGTACTAAAGGTTGCACGGTGGCGCAGCTCATGTCACACAGCAAGAGGGTCAGCAAGACGCCTTCCTGTGTGGACTTTATTTGTTCTTTCTGTTCAAATGAGGGTTTTCCCTGATATTCCAGTTTCCTCCCACAGACCAAAGCATGCATTTAAGTTAACTGGTGACTCTAAATTTCCCTTGGGTATGAGTGTGTATGTGAAATGGCTGTCTGTCTCTACATGATAGCCCCATTAGCTGGCAAATGGTCCAGGGTTTACCCAGCCTCCTGCCCTGTGTCAGCTGGGAATAGGCTCTAGCCCCTTGCAACCCTGAAAGGGATAAGCCGCATAGACGATGGATGGATGCATAGACATAAAATAACCTTGAAAAATGACCTTGAATTATTAAGTAAATATTTAACTGTAGGGTTGGGGTGACACATTGCACACTGTGATCTGAGAAGGAAGATCTGTATCTGTGTCTTGACGGTAAGTGTGTGAACTTATTATGTGGTGTGTGGGAGATGTCAGAGGCTACATGTAGTCTTCTTTTTACAGTCCCTCTACTGTAGATGCTGCTGATAGGGTCCAAATTGCAGTTCCTCTTAGAACCTTGAGGAACAACATTTTCATCAGGCTAAAATGAGTACAGGGTGATTGTCAGACTAAACCTAAACAGAGCCAGGAAATTTTGGGAAAAGTGGAAATACAAGTGGAAAACTTCAGATGAAAGAAAAGAGTCATACTACTTCATGAGTTGCACATAGAGCAGTTACCCGTGGGATGTTCAAGGAACTCGGGTTAAGAATAAGGATCATGTAATATGTATGAAACATGCCTATTCAAAAGCACCTATCATTAGTCCTTTTCACAGTCTATTTCATCAAAAGCAGGGCAGCAAAGCTCTGCCATCATTTCCCTTCAGGACCAGGGACTCCACCTGCATGCCCGTCAGCTTCTTTTTCAGCAGCCAGGGCTTGATGGCACTGAAG
The DNA here is from genome assembly GCA_037902135.1 of Cetoscarus ocellatus. Classification (NCBI taxonomy): domain Eukaryota; kingdom Metazoa; phylum Chordata; class Actinopteri; order Labriformes; family Labridae; genus Cetoscarus; species Cetoscarus ocellatus. The sequence goes on along the minus strand of JBAMNC010000563.1, from coordinate 2,287,765 downwards.
GTGCTTGAAAAACCAAAAACACTTAACTGTTGGCTTTGTCCAGGGAGGAAATGCTCTCTACAGCAGGTGTATGAAAGGGTCATCCACACCAAGGCAGGGTATTCTTGTGAGAATCATATACAGCTGCTTCAATTTTCCCCTCCCTGCAAGCTGCCTGCCAACTTCCAGACACACACACCTCTCTTACGTTGTGCCCAAAATCAACTGAAAACAAGCCCATCCATCAGAATCAGAATCATTTTTATTGCAAAGTATGTGACACATACAAGGAATTTGACTCTGGTAGTTGTTTTCTCTAGTACAAGGAAGTAAGAAAAAAAATAAATATAAATATAAAAATAGAGAATAAAATTAATAAAATTAAATGAAATCTAAATGTAAATGAAAACGAATGAAAATAATTCTTAACATGCATGGTGTCTCCATGACTTGGTGCTTCTCTCACATGATGACATAGCCTCAACCTTTTAACCTCTTAGTTATCAGATCAGCTGCCAAATCAACAGAGCAAATTTGACAACACAAATTCACCCAAATATGGCCTAGAGTTTACAATCCATTACTGTCAGGTTGGGCAGCCCTGTCATGTATCTGTCTGGGAACAGCTGATGTCCTATCAGTGAAAGTGGGGAAGTTTTAAGTGGTTGCATCTGTATCTGATCTAAGCTGTGTCAAGAATGGTCTCTCCACGACCCTCCATGACCCTCATTAAGGTCGCAAAGTAGTTAGTGTTAATGACTGAAAGTTGTTAAGGGCTGCAGCATACCCCTTCTTTGGGCACAGGAATTGGGCATGATGTCTTCCATAACTCAGGAACTTATCTGTTGTTGGCTCTGCAGCACAGGCCTTCAGTACCCAAGGAATAATGCCGTCAGGTCCTGCAGCTTTTCCCAGGCAAAGTCTTTCAGCTCTGTCATCACCTGATCAGCTGTGATGCAAAGTCTAATGTTCTGGGTAGGTGGGGTGGCAAAGTCTATCGTGAGTCTAAGCAGAGATGATAGTGAGAGAGATGAGGCTGTGTGGGAGCTGGCACAGGAGCTGGTGGTGGGCTGTGAGGGGTGCAAGGGTGTTCCAAGGTCAGAGCTCACATGGACAGCTGGATGTCTTGTGGAGGCGGGAGGGAGAGAGCCAAATCAGTTAAAAAAACTGATTCAGCTCATCAGTCCACTGAAAACTCCCCTCAGCAGCTGCTCCTCCTTTCCTCTGAAGGGGATGGATCTCTTTCATCCCTTTAATACGTCCTTCATACAGTTTATTTTCAGCTTCTCCTCCAGTTTCTGTCTTTAGGATCCTTTACCACCCAAACATAAAGTTTGATGTACATTTTCAACACCCATTGTTACACATACTCATTTGTACTAACTTTGCAAAACAAACTCAATGTGGTTCAAGAGGAGCAGCCTATGCCTACTGTCCTGACCTGTTTCACTATAAGAGAAGGTGTGATATTATCTGTCTGATGTCGTCCTCTGCTGTGGTCTTACTGTGTTTCTATAGGAGGTGATGTGTCCTCACTGTCAGGTAAAGGCAGCCCTCGTCCTAACCGCTCCAGTCGTCCTCTCTCTGCTGTCTTTCAAAACATTCATCCTCCAAACATCTGGAGACATCGTAAAGGCACAGTCACCTTCACCCAGGTACATAACACCTCCCAAATGTACTTGTTTTTTCCCTCAGAGATGGCTATGCACACTTGCTGATGTGGATAACACCTACCTTATCGAAGTAACACCATAATTTGTTTTCTGCTTGTACAGGTGACAGTGTCAGAGGAGGGCTCCATCAGCGGCAGCCTGCAGTGCAGCAAGAGGAGCAAGAGGAGCTGGAAGAGACTGTGGTTCCTCCTAAAAGACAAGGTGCTTTACACCTACAGAGCGCAAGAGGTGAGGGGAAACATGCACTCCCCTTTAACCTAAACAGCTCATATTAACAGACAGACAGCAAGGTCTAAAGCCATCTCTCTTTCACAAAAAAAGTAAAAGCACTGAAATATCAACAGCCACATCGCTGTCTTTTGATCCATCTCTGTTTCTCTGATGGATTCCTCTGTCTACAGGAGAAAGTAGCATCTGAGAGTTTACCTTTGCTGGGATTCACTGTGAAGCTCCCGGACAGACATGAGGGTGAGGAGGAGGCCAACATCTTTCAGCTTTACCACAAAAACACTCTGTATTACACCTTTAAAGCCTCCGACAACTACACAGCCCAGAGGTGAGTCAAATGGATGTTAATTTTCAAATGTTTGGAGACTGACGTTGAAAACTTGTGTTATCACAGCATATAGAGATGGAGGGTTGATGTTTGACTTAATGTTAAAAGTGAAAGACTTCAAATGAAACTAGAATCACCCCTTGGAGGTTATATGCCTCTACCTAGTACAGCTTCTCATTAGGACAAGCTGTAAAAGACAAATGTATAGACATTTCAAGAGGCATTGTCATTGAGAGGGTATATCTCCTAAGAGGCTACGATATGGTACGATGGTACCTTACAGTACACAAGGTCCCAGTGACCTTTGAACCACAAATTCTAATCAAATACAAGTGTTGGTTTGAAAGAAATTGGACAATAAACATTCAATACTGTCTATTTTGCTGACAAGATTTTTTGTAATAATAACCCCAACCTTTCCTCCAAAATGTATTTGGCTCATTCTTGAGACAGTCAACCTTTATTTGAAGTTTGAAGAAAATCTCTCGAAGTGTTCTTGAAATATTGCGCTTATGAGAATTGCCCAGACAAACAGACAACCTGAAAGCTCTTTTTTTTTCTACTTTTTTTCTGCAGTTTTAAGGACCCATTGAAGTATCATAGCAGTAAGACCCAAACAACACATCTCCAAAGCCTGCTTTTAAAAAATGAAGGGGAAAATGTTGTGCTTTTGAAAAAAACACACACTCTGAATTGTCATATCTGCCAAATATTTTTGATTGTATTACTTGGCTTGATGTTAAAAAAAAATCTCACAGACATACAGGCTGACCAATACTACTAATTTCTGAAAACCTAGAAGTGCTTAGAGAGCACAAACCTCCGCCAAGGCACTGCTGACACTGTTAGACAAGTTATTATTGAAAATGTGCAAAACTGCCAAGTTGGTATACAACTACCATTTAAACAAATCTTCATAAAAATTCTGGATCCCCATCCAAATTCTACCTTGCAGTGCAGATTGATCAGACTGATTCAGTGTCTGTAATCAAGCAGATTCATCCTGCCAAGCTCCAGTCTGCAATGACTGTGAGTGGCCCAAAGTGGCAGAGGACTCCTTTGAAGCAGGAAGAGGTTGAAACTATGAATGAGACGGCAGCAGGGTGTGGCTGCTTGTACAGGGATTAGTAGCATAGATGCTAACAGTTTCAGTAGCAGTTTTGTCATTTCTGGACCACAATTCTTTATTAAATGAAAAACAAATAACAAACACTACCGACTTCTCTGCAGAAACGATATTTTTGCTCCACTTCCAGCATGTTTTCGTGAGAGTATGTTCAACTAAGTTGCTCACATTTTGTCCTTTACACTGCAGCAGTAGCACCTGCCTACCACATGATCTGATTTGCCCATAATAAAAATGATTGACGAAAGGATTGTCCAATCACCTGCCAGATATGCTATTGAAAGATTTAACCTATTGTACTTACTCTCTGATGTACGTCACTTTGGACAAAAGTGTCTGCTAAATGACATTGTAACATTGTAACATTCCCAAACACTTTCTATTGTCTCTTTCCCAGGTCCAAAATCTATTCACTTCTTCCTTCTCATTACTAATATTACCTGAAAATTTTATCAAAATCCATTGAGAACTTTGTGACTTATTTTGCTCACAGTCAAACCAACAAACACCATCAAAAACATAGACCTAATTGGCAGAGGTAAAAAAGAGCTTTGAGGATTCTGCTGGACAGCAAAAAAACATATGCCTTATTTTTGACAAGCAACCTCTATAATCATGTCCATTCATCCTAAGTTTTGCACAGGGATCAATTTTTGAGTTTGAAGTTTCTCTGCTGGACTTAATTTATTGAAAAAACAATTAAAGGCTGTCTTTTTCATGTTGGAAAAAATGTTACTTTTTTTTTTTATTCAAGCGTTACACTTCAATATTACCTTGGCAAACAATGTTGTTACGTTTTATGTCAGCAAAAAACTGTTTGATGGGGCCTAGAAGAAAAAACCTTCCAGCACCACTGCAGAACATGTTATTTTGGTCCTAATTTGCATCTTTTTCTTGTACAGATGGGTGAATGCAATGGAGGAAGCCACAGTTTTATAGTATCAGCTGTTCCAGACTGTTAGCTGCAAAGAGAAGTCTGATGTCTATCCTCATCTGCAAATCAACTGTGAAACCAAAAATGGGACAATTATCTGATAATGTCTGCAGTGTTCAAAGTTTCCTGGATGGACTGAAATAAAAGAAGACATGATGTTCTTTGAGAGGGGACATGATCACCTACTTTGTTACCCTCCTGTGTCCCCCACCTGCTTCTGCAGCAGGTGTAATGCTGAGAAGTGTTGGCCCAGATACCTGCCAGAGTGCGACGATTCGGATGTGACCTGTATTTCCTCCTAGAAGCTGATTACAGACATTCTTGTGGGTTGAGGGGAAGATTAATGGAAAGGCAGAGGTGCCCTGTGGTTTGACTCATTTTTGCATGTAGTCAGTATCTCAAAACATGTAACAAATTATAACATAATATGAGTAAATGTACTGTTGCTGCCAGACACACTTACAAGCAGTGATACATTTAAACTGTGCTGGAAGAGTACAGAAATCAGAGTGGTTTGATGAATAAAGTTGTCATGCCTTTATATCTCTGTATGTTCTTCCACTGGATCAAATGTACATGTGATTCATATTTCAAAGCACATTATGTCTCAATTCATTTAACAAACAAAATAGTGAGTATAGAAATGTGTGTAGTGTATGCTTGGCAATGATCCATGAGGAGAAAGTCCGGCCAGTAAACAAAGACTTGATCTGCTATTTCAGACTTATTAAAAAGGAATTTAAAAAATATACAACCTAACCTTAATCTCAGAGGCCAAATATTACCGCTATTGTTACTTGACCTGTTTTACTTAAGTGCCCTTTTAATGGGAGGGATGTTGCCAATTATATTTACTGTTATAAATATCTTAAACAAAAGAATGTAAAGCTTGTTTTTTAACAACTCACCATCCAGTAAAGTGTGGAATGGTCCTGAATTTTTTCTATGTACTGTACTTGATGAAGTGTCTAACAATATTATTTTAAATTAAAGGAAAGGCTATAACGATGGAAACAGTTTGTCTTGTTTGTGTCCTCCTGCTGTCCTCTTGTGGCCTAAACAGTGAACTCTGTTCAAACTGACATTGACTTTCTGTCACTGCGTCCATGCTAATGGAGCTCTGTAAATACATTAACGCTGCAAACATTATCTTCCATGCTTCCCAACAGTTTAGACTCCAGCTGAACAGCCTATTTATGAGCAGGTCTAGTCTGTTCTGACGTGTCGCCCATGTGTGGTCTGTTTTCATGAATCGCCAAGCTGGCTGTGTGGCTGCTATCTCACGCTGCTGCTATGGAGACTGAGTGACACACACAGGCCAGTCAGTGTGCAGTGCGGCCAAAGAGAGGCCAGGCTTGTTCTGCTTCTCATCTGCCCCCTCCTGAGGATTCCTGACCCAGAATATTTTCAGGCAGAAAGTTTGCTTTCTGGGGCTGCAGGAAAGTTGCTCCTACCTCGTCCTATATAGAGGAGACATCATTCATCACTCTGCTCTCCCTCTATAGCCCCATTTCTGTTCCTCTCCTCTCACTGTTGCCTCCCCATTTTTATGTTCTCAGATATTTGCAGTGTCGTCTTTCTGTCCTTGATTATGTGATATAAAAACTTGTCACAGTTTTTACAATTACACATGATGCCACACAGCTGCACCTAATCCTCCTCTCTGAATCCTCCTGCCGGGAAAACTTATTTTATTTAGCTGTTCATTCATTCATTTTCTATACCGACTATCCCTTTCGGGGTTGGGGGGGGGGGTCTAGAGCCTATCCCAGCTGTCATTGGGCGAGAGGCAGGGTACCCCCTGAACCGGTTGCCAGTTGATTGCAGGGCAACATATAGAGACAGACAACCATTCACTCTCACACTCATACCTAAGGGCAATTTAGAGTGACCAATTAACCTAATGAGCATATTTTTGGTCTGTGGGAGGAAGCCGGAGTGCCCAGAGAGAACCCACGCATGCACGGGAAGAACATGCAAACTTCACACAGAAAGGCCCTGCCCGACCCGGGAATCAAACCGGTGACCTTCTTGCTGTGAGGCACGTGCACTACCTGCTGTGCCACCGTACCGCCCTTATTTAGCTGTTGTTTGGTGCAATTTGCAATTGCTGCATGAAATATGAACCTGATTCATTTTCATTTTAGGGCTGGGTAATATGGACCAAGAATCATATCTCAGTGTTTTTTATCTGAATGGAGATATATACTCCAAACAATTTTTTTCTAAAATAAGACATCAACATTTTAGACCTTAAAGGTGCCACAATATGCAAAACACACTTTATTTGTTTAAATACACAAATATGTGTCCATGGCCTGTTTGCAAGTCTCCCTCTTAACATTAAAAAAAAATCTTCCTTTCTCTCTGTTGCATGCTCCACCTCCCAGAAACTGTTTGAAAAATGTGCCCTAATGATGAAGGAGGAAATGCTGGTCGCTCCAGATCACTTTCATGTTTCAAATTTGGCTGCAAAACATATTTAAATATTTGAGTTGGGAAAAGGCCCTTCAAAAACATAAAATCTGCTGATCAGTTCAAATCTTGACTTACTGTGACATTACAGTGAGACATTATTATAAAACCCGCCCCTTGTCTTGTATCTTCACCCAGAGAAATCTACATGGCCATGTACTGTACTGATGTACTCATGTTAGCACACCCACAGTTGAGAGGGGTGGGGTGAGAAACATCTATGCAGTTTAAGTGGCACACCAAAACAGAACAGTGTGAGAAAGGCTGTGAGTCAAAAATTTCCTCTAAATGGGGTGCCAGTATCCAGCAGCTGTGTTTGTACAGCATATGTTGTCCTTGTGCTGTCCTGCTGTCTTGGTTTGGGTCTGGTCTGTGGCCTCTTTTCTGCATATCGTCCCCCACTCTATCCCCACTTTACAAGTCTATCCACTATCCTATCCCCTTAAATGAAGGCATTAAATTCCCCCCAAATAATCTTCAATTAAATGAAATAAACTTCTTCTGGTGGCGTATAAATATCATATTTGGACAAATGTACAAAAACATAACCCTGAACTTTAGTCAAAATTCTAAAAGAGAAAAAGTTCACACACTTTGGCAGTTCCACCCACTTTTCTAAAAGTTGACACCTTATTGTGTCTGTTTGTTGAAAGTTAGCCTGCGTTTTTTTTAACCATAAAGAGCGATGAAATATTTAGTACTGGTTGTCATGGATTTCTGTTATTGGGACCATGGTTTTAAACAGTTATCAATATCTGAATTTGTATCAAAGTTTATGGTTCTGATATTGTGACAACCATTTCTTATTTCTTTACAGCAACTTTGCACAAACTACGGCATCCATGCAGCACAGTTTGAAGCCCCCAAAGTTATCTAGGGTCCACAGAAACCTCTATACAACCATAACACTTAAAAAACTTAGTTTTTCATCTGTATTTTCTTCTGTGATATTCGCCTTTTCTGAAATATGTTGTTTCTCCACAAACTCAGCCTTGGAGAACTTATTGTCTCAGAGGACACTGATAGTGTAATAATTCAACACTAGTTTATCTGTGTTCTGTTCATACAAAAATTAAATGACAAAAACATTACCTGTCAGTTAAATCTCCTGGCTTTATTTTAATAGTTTTTGGGACTTGAAAACAATAATTGTGTTTTGTTTTTTGTTTGCTTGTTTCTTGAAAGACTTTTCATGGAGCAGCTGCAGTACCTTTGGCAAACCAGGGGACCACACCCCTCCATTTCAGGAAGCAGCACTTTACAGAAATACATTTTAAAATATATGTATCACTGTTCAGCTAAAAAAAAAAAATGGAATGTGATTTTGGTCTGTATCTACCAACCCTGGCATGAGGGTAACCAATGTAGCATTTGCTGTGTGTGCTTAATTTTAGTTCACAGGTATTGCTCAGATATCATTTAAGTTGTATTCTTTATCAAAACAAATAATATTAATGACCTAACTTAAATAAATGACATAATATTTTGGCTTAACTTTTCAAACAGATAATTACCTGGTCAATAAGCATATCACAGTTAACAGGCTTTACTGTTTCTAGTTTATTTATTTATTTATTATTAACAAGTATTTGGCCTAACATCAATTTCTATATCTGTTTATTCAAAACTACAATTACCAATAACCAGATGAAGTCAGAAGAAACATATAACATTATCTTTGCATAAATGTTAACATATATAATATATCATTAATGAGTTCGTCTCAACCTATCTCTTATTTGAAAATAAGTGAATATGTCATCTAAAGTCAAAATATTGCCCAGCTCCACCTGACACATTTCAAAACCTTAATAACGGAAGAATTTGTTAAAAATCATGTAAGCCTAAACTGAGACATGTGGTCCTACTAACTTCTTTAACAGAAACAAAGCCTTTGTGTTTGTAATTTAAACAAACTTCTGCTTATGTTTAACACATTTCAAACCATGCAGCAGAAATAAGAATCATTTAAGCTTGTAGATGAGCTAACAGTAAAAAAACTGCAATAAACAGTCACATCTCCTTTTGTGCCTGTAAAATATTCAACTGATTAAAGCTAGCTGTTGCCAGATGGTGAGAAAGATTTTTCTTTGTTGCGGTGCAGCAACAGTGTCATAATCCAAGCTTACGTCCATACTGCTGCAGGCAGGAGAGCTGTAGAGAGGACCAGATAATCAATCATAAACACACAGCCTACTCAATTAGGCCGGACGCTTTCAGCTCTGTCATATGTGCTCTGCCTCAGGGATCATTAAAAACCCTGTGCCAGATAAGCTGAATTATTTCTCAGCATCTGAGGCATCTCTCTTCTGCCCACACTGCTATGAAAAAAAGGTTGCAAAAAACTTTTAATGAGAAACTTTCCATCCCTTTTCACTTTGAGTCTGAAAAGGCAGAGCAGTGTTTGTGTTCATGTCGTGAGCTACAACAGCATGCCTTCTCATCTTAGTTGTGTGGGCAGCAGATCCTCAAGAGGAAAAAAAAGATTTTTATTACATAATAGGTGCAAATTTAAATGAAAACACTCAGAATTAGGACATATAGGAGAAAAGCTGTGTCTGCTTGACATTGGCTCGACCTTCCTGTGTTAGCACCTTGTCTTGTCTTTCTCAATGGGGAGAGGGAGAGGAAAAAAGAAGTGAAGAGGGCTGGAAGAAAAGAGAGAGATGCACTCACATGTCCCACTTTGCAAACTCTTTGCAGCCCACACTGCCATGTCAATGTTACACCTATTCCACCTCGCCTTAGCTTTAAATAGCTCTCTCTCTGTCTCATCTGGACAATCAGAGAGAAACACACAACCTTCAGCACACTCTGCACCTCTGGCTGAACATTTATTATCCCTGTTGGCTAAACATGAAGGCCATATCATGCTTTTCATTCCTTTGTGACCATTCTGTCACCGACAGCCCTCTGCAGAGCAAGTATTATAAACACATGTCAGAGATGTCGGCAGCTGTCACTGAGGTCTGTTTAATCTGCCTTCGGCCTTTAACCACAACACCAATGGTCAGCTTTTTTCATTATTTTTGGAATTTAAAAATAGTGGATATTTTTCATGAAAAATGGCGACCATGTCTGGGGAAACTTGAAAAGACTGAATTCACTCTGATGGTATGACTCTCTGGTAAATATAAGGCTAACAATTGCTGATAACAAGCTTTGTTCCTGACGAAAGCTCATAAAACTAATTTGTTTTGTTCACTGTGAAAATCTTAAACAAAAACAGCTTTCACAATTTGTTTAAGCTTTAAAGTATTCAGCAGGTTTAAAAAGCCATTATCAAGCTGTTATGGAACTACAACATGACTGTTTGACTTGAAGCAGCAACCTCATCTCCAACATATAACGTCGATAACGATTGCAGTAAGGGCCCAGACATATTTTTTGGCCTTGTAAGCAGTTTATTGGAATAGCATTATCGTTAAGGGGTTAGGGATATCATTAATGGGATAGAAATATCCTGGGATACCGTGGTTTATTACTTGTTTTACACTTTGTTCTTCTGTATTTTTTCCACATGAAGGTTATACTTTTACCTGAAACTTTGTTTCCAAATGAATGTTATACTTTAACTCGTCACTTTGTTTCTACATGAAGGTTGACCATGTTTTTGGGTATAGAGTTAATCATCTCCGAAACCCGGGTTGTGCTGGTTTAGGGAGGACTTGCTTGTGTGCTATATATCCTGCTGTATGACGCTGAATAAAGGAGAGAGGACACAATTGTACAGAGCTGTGTCACGAGTGGTCTGTTCTCTCTCCCTCTATGGAGAAACGGTCCAGGACTGAACTAGAAAAGCAATCTAGGTCTATAGAGAAGCGGTCTTGGACTGATAATAGAGAAGTGGTGTAGGACCAATAATAGAGAGCAATTAAAATTTAAAGCAATTAAAATAAAGCAACCATGCTTCTGAAAACACAATAACACTTAAAAATTCAAAATCAGGGCAACATCAGATGTATTGTACATAGTAAAATGAAACATTAATCTTGCTTGAAAGTGTTCATCATGGATGTAATTTCAGGTATTTATCTGAATAGCTAATCTAAAATCCCATATACTTCCAGCCTTGGGAACCAGAAGTGCCTAAATGCTAACTCACTTCTGCATCTTTGGACTAATTCCTGTATTGCAGCAAGTTAGCTTACCCTAGCAAAAATATTGGAGACCTAGTGGCAAAGCTAGCTCAGCTATTTTCAAATTTACAACAAAAGCTTCCCACTTTGACTTATGAAATTCATGTGAACATGCCGTAACGATTTACTTTAAAGTGATCATTTGTGATATATGGAGGTTATATGTGTGTCAGATAGCTGACTGAGAGCGCTTGTTAAGCAACTTGCAAACACAGACATCCTAGACCTGTTCTCAAGTTGGCCAAGTTCAAATCTAGTCTATGACTCCCTTACTGTTGTTTCCCACTTCTATCCTCCCCAGTTTACATTTTTCTTCACTGTCCTGTTGGTCAAATAAAAGGCACAAAATCCTCAAAATATAAGTTAAAAATAGAAATTGAACACAATTTTCCTCTGACAGTTTATCCTTGGGTCGTACTGGCCCCAGTAAAATCATTACCCATGCAGTGTTAAATGATTTCCATTGGCTGAATCCTTTCAAAGAAAATATGCCAACTCCATGCATCAGGAGTTCCTATGTGGAGCTTCAGCTTGCTTTCTGTAAACTTCACTTTCCATTTTAATGTTAGCTACTCTTATCCCAGGTATACCAGACAGAGTATGTCTGGTTTGTTTTTTCTGGAGGAGGAACAGACAGGTAGGGCTTCCTCAGTCTTTGTATGTGCATCTGACTGCTTTAGAGGGGACCAGCTGGGCAATGAAGTCTCTAAAGCACACACCTATTCTCCATGTCGACTCTGAGAGTCTGCTGTGAGTCAGAGACTACTGTTATGTAAGACCTCTGAGAAGAGAGGGAAACACAGACACACCTGTAAGCTTTAAGTTGTCCTTTTACTTCAGTAAAGCGAAACTATATCTGACTGGATTTTTAGAAACTTTAAAATATGTTTTATTCACACTGATGATCAACGAAGCTTGTTAAAAAGGAAAAAGATATGTGACTTTTAATTCATGACCCATGCAGCAGAAATTTGAGTCATGTTTCTTTATTTAGGTATTCTATTTAACCAATATTTCTTCTGTGTTATTTGAAAACAGACTAACTGTCTTGGCACGCTTGCAAACACATGGTGCTTTTGGACGTCTGAAAATGTGCAAGTGTGCAAATGCCTGGCATGAAATAAATTAAGGCAGTAGATCATTTTGGAATAATTTTAGAGAAAGAAAAGATCATTCTGCTGCAACAGAGCCAGATCTGCCACCTCCTCACCAGAAAAACCTACCTCAGTCCGTGAAACAACCCCCACAGGATACAACACAAGCCAAGTGATGTCCTCCCCTACCATACAACTGCTGATTAATACCCACATAACCTACAAGATTGTGACATAGTAATCTAGAGCACATAAGGCAGCAGTGCAGATCTTCATGTGAAGTTGTAATCCCTTTAGCCAATCAATTCTTCCCCTGTCATCAACAGGTAAGCTGAAGAGTCTGAAATTACTGTTAATCAACCACTGAAGAGACTCAAGAGAAAATGGCCTATGTGTCTGGAACATATTCATGCACTTGAAGTAGGGGAGACTGGGGTCTATCATGTGTATCAGCCAACTCATTATCAATCAAACATATGATACTAACCATTCCAACATCAAACAGAGGCTTAGGGTCTTGCAGTGAAATGTGTATCCCCCTTGTTCTTGTGAAATATCTTAACAGAAGTTATCAGCCATCTAAAACAGTCTGGCACCTCATGACAACAAACTCCAAGGTTGGCTGTGTCAGTGTGAGGGACTGTTTACTGTTCACTGTGCTTCAGCAAATGTGTAACTTTTTTTTATTTTTCAAAGCTTTTGGGTGGGCCTTCAGGGCATGGGACCACCCATCTGTGCAGTTGAACCACCCCAAAAAACTGGGAGGAAAGAGCCTCTCCTTGCTCGTACTTTTATTTAAACATATTTGGTATCTAATTAGACACACCTGAAATAAAGTTTTTTTCCCTTAAAAATGTAAGGACATTTTAATTGTGCAGCTGTTGTGTGTACTCATGACTACTCAAATCAGGTGATTTTACTGTCAAGACTCATAACTAGTGAGGTTGCAGGTACACTCTGTCACTGCTTAGCAGCAGACAGATCCCTGTGGTAAAGAGCAGGGACTCAAATGTCACCTAGGTAAAAGTAAAAGAATTTTTAAAACTTTGTGACCACCTTTCCACCTTCCCCAGTGACTGACACTGCTTTTGCTGAGAGAGAAACATCGAGTCTCAAAACTGAATAGCCAAAACTGAAAACATAAAAACAGACAAAATTATAAGGTAAAGACAGGTATAGTGTCCTTGCCTGGTCTGTTTGCCTTCAAACTGACTTTGATTTCTCTAAAATGTGATTTAAAAAAAAAAAACTCCTAAAATGTACTGATGGATCTCAAATGTTTCAGAGAAACATTTTCTGTAAGTTCTTAAAAATATTAATTGAACTTTGTTCTTTGTTATTAGGGGAACAAATTTTAAATAGGTCCTTAAAATTTTAAGTCCTAGCACTGCTCCCGGCATGCACATTATTACCATCATTTTCATTGTGATTTAAGGGGACATATGAGAAAACTACCCCAAACAGGAGAAGTTATTAAAGTACTTACTCTTACTCCACATTCAAGATTTCCTACTGCTTAACAGGTTTTTTTCTTGCCGGCATGATGAGGGATTCCTGATTGGCTATTGGATTCATGTTGGGTGTTGAAAGTATGTATTTGTAAATTTATATGTGTATCTTATAGATGTTTCTATGCATATATGTGCATCCATAAAATGAAGAGTTTGTCTTTGGCCTGGTCTGTTGTAAAGTGTCTTGAGATAACACTTGTTATGAATTGGTGCTATGCAAATAAAGATTGATAGACTGATTGATTGATTGATTGATAATAATAAAGAGTATGATATGAGTGAGATTGGCTAAAGCTGCTGCTCTTAAAACTGTAATGCTTGCAAATATTCAGTGTTGTAAGCTCACTTTTTAAAACACAATTTCAACTTTTTAAACATACGGTCAAAAATCCCTGTTTTTGAGTTGCGATGAAAGGGGTTAGAATTTTACCCCCTTATCTGATTTATCAATGAATTGAAAAAAATCATTGGGCAATGATTCAGTGATGGAATCTTTCGTTAGTTACAGCCCTAGACATGATGGGACAGAGCCTTATCGTTTGGCTGCAATAAGTAATGTGACAACCAACCCATGAGACAACCAACCCCAGTTTCCCCTACTTAAGGGTATCCAATGCAACAATGGGAGGATTGAATAAAAAGTGTCTAGAGTACATGAGCGCAATGAGCTAAATGGAAAATACGTTATAATAACTGCCGGGACCTTTATTCAAAATAGGGCAACTTGGTGCTTTGCGTCCACTGGGACTGCCGTGTGTATGTGTGTGTGTGTTTTTGTGAGTGTGTAGCTAGTAAACGTCACTGTTACCGAGAAAGCCCAAGTGAGCGCGCGCCTCACTTCCTCAATCGACGGAATCACAGAGCGAAAAAACAGAGGAAGAAAAAGAGCAACTTTCATCATCGAGCTGCGGCGAAAAGGAGCCACGCCGCCTTTTACAGGACGAGGTGAGGCTGTTTTATTCTTACTTTATTTGCTCGGCTACGTTCTCTTTACGTTTGGAGCAGGTTTGAGGGGACTAAAAGACCAAAAACTCAACTCATGCTCTCTCTGTGCCTCTTGTTTCTTCTGTCACCCACGGTAACGAGCCAACCGTAACCGTTGGCGCTGAGGTTCGCTTGTTGTTTCTTCATTGACCGACTGGTGCCGTAAAACAGTTTCACGGGTATAATTCACTATGTGCACGCCTTTTCTGAGGGCTTTAACACATGAATTCGACGTCGCAAAGTACGGTTCAGAATCAAATAGTAACCTCGACAACTTTGATCGAAGTTTGTCTCATTGTAATGGTATTTCAGCTTAAATTGTTCGCTGGAATCTTTGACCTGTTTAGACTCTTATGGCGCTTTAGGGTCTACTGTTGAGGGAAAACTTACCTGGTTGGTTTGTCGATCATGATCAGGTGAGGCGGGACTACTTGGCAAGCTGACCTGCACTGTTTACCACCTTCAGCTGTCAAAACGCGTGACCCCTTGGCAATTCACCTTAAACAGCTACTAAGGTACAATAAATTATAATAAAGGCTGAGTATGGCTGTGGTGGCATAATGAAATCCAGTCCAGGTCACAGATCTGCACGGGTCACAGAATGAGAGTGAATACCGGGTGGTGAGGAGGAATGTGGGCAAGTCTGGACAGCAAAGCGAGAGGATTGCTGTTTTAGATATACCGCCATATTTATTCGTCAAACAGGGAGCCTGAGTGGAACCTTATTTAATCAGATGTAACCTGGCATCTCTGTTCAGCCGACAGACACTAAACCACATCCTTCTGAGAAAGAAATGGTGTGACAGAAGTGCGTAACTTGGCTAAATTCTCCAGTACTGGTTGGATGCCCACGTTTTCGTTGTAAATCGTGGTGAACACCTGACCTTGTACTTGTTAACTTTCAGGGTTTGATGTTAAACAGTCCAGGGTGTGAACATTACATACAGGATTCACTGCAATCTTCACGACTGATGCTTCTTCACCACAAGTGTATGCATTCAGACAGCCACAAGTGAGGACATGTTTTCATCATGGGTTAGAAGGCTGTGATTCACTACACACAGAGGGCTTGTTTTTGCCTACATTTTATCTTCAGGGTTTCCCCACACATAAATGATACCTGACTAGGCAACACAGGTGTATTTACTCCCCAGTTGTATATTTTCCTGCCATTCTCATAAAAAAACATCAGAATCTATTCACCATCTAATGTTGCAAAACTACTGGAACTGCCATAATTTATGGGTCACTGGCTGGATCCATGTTGCAAAGCTTCAAGCTGGTTGGATTGTTCTGGTCAGAAAATGATTTGAGCATTCAGCGTCCTTTTAGGAGAAAAAGGTGTTTTCGATGGGTGCGGTGTAGCTGTGTCAAGAGATAGAAACAGCTAAAAGCATACCACAGTGAACATGCCTCAGAACACCTTTCAAATTCTCTTTTAAAATATTCTGTCCTCTCCGAACGCTGTGCATGGGCTGTTGCCCTGTTGGACTGGTTAAATGCACCCCACAGATACGTGAAACAGTCTGGTGTGATCAACATGGTTTATCAACATCCTTGTGTGTGAGAGACATTCACTCATACTGCTTCTTAGGGTTGTGTATTGGCAAGAGTCTGGGTAACAAGAAGTGTTCTGATATTGGAGTAATGAGATGATGGGACAGGGTTGGAAATTAGCACCAGCCAACATTGTGTGTTTTTGTGTAATGGTTGGTAAATTTGCTCAACTCACCAATACAAAACAGAACTCACATTGTCTAGCATAATCCTTTATGACTGTGATGAATCTCCTTCTATACTGTACGTTCATATATGTTAAAATCTATACATTGATTATCTTGGTTTCTGTTAAGTTGAAGATAAAGCTGTCTTTGAGGTCATCACTGTAATAGAGGCTCCAACCAGCCTTAAAATATTGATGTAAAATAACCAAGTTTTTGAGAAAAAAAAATATGTGTCCATAACATTATTTGCAGAAAACTAACATGCAATGAATGTCATCTATATAAAGCATGGTCCTTGCAACATGGATAACGTTATCGTTTGCTCCAGAGACAGAAATAATACCAAATAAAGGGGTGGGAATTGGCAGCGGCCCCAGGATTCAATATTATTTATTTATTTTATTTAACTTTAACTTGGAAAAGAAAATCATCGAGATTAAAATCTCTCTTTCCAGAGTGTCCCGCACAATGTAGGCAGCAGCACAGTTAACAGTGTTACTTACAGTAACAACAGCAATACATACAAATACACATAACATGTAGAACACTTGAAGAACAATGAAAAACAATAAATAAGAGTTAACTGACAAGCTGGACTATGAAAAGAAACAAAATCATCTGTCAAACATCTGCAGCCAGATGCTTCAGCCTCCAAATCATTTAACCTCCTCTTAAAAGTGTCCAGTGAAACCAGCTCATTGAGTTTCACTCTTTTTTGAAGCTGATTCCAAGCAAAGGGAGCAGCAAATTTAAAGGCTTTTTTCCCTGCTTAGTCTGGACCTTAGGAACAGGCAACAAAAGGAGACTCTGGGACCGACAAGTAAAAGATCCTGGACTCCTTTGACAGATGAAGGATAGAAGGTATGATGGCTGCAGACCTGAAATCGCCTTGTAAATAAGAAGATGCCAGTGCTTAAGTCTATGTGTAGTCAGAGAAGACCATCCTACACGTGCATACAACAAGCAACAATGAGTAAGGGATTTAAAGTTGGTGATGAACCTCAGAGCTCTGTGACGCACAGTGTCCAAAGCATTTAAGCTTTGAGACGAGGTGTGCATGTACTAAACATCACCATAATCAAGCACAGACAGAAACTTGGCAGCAACAACTCTCTTTCTGGATTCAAAAGCAAGGCAAAATTTAATCCTTAAGTAAAAACCCAGTTTCAATTTTGACCACTTTACCAGCTGTCGTATAAGTAGGGTAAAAGAGAGAGACTCATCTATTAAAATACCAAAGTATATTTTGGTACTTTTAGAGGTGTAAATAGAGGGCAAGGTCCAAGGCTTGGATATAAGACCAGAAAACAGCATTACTTTTGTCTTTTGGGCATTTAAAAGAAGTTTCAAGTCATACATTTTTTTCTGAACAGTGGTAAAAGCAAGTTGTAACTGGGAGAGAGCTTGGTCTGTCATGGGTGCTACGCAGTACATGACAGTGTCAGCAACATAAAAATGAGAATTTGCATTTATAACATTGTCATTGAAATTGTTGATATTATCACATAACTTGAGTTCTGATTTGATTTTATTGTGATTCTTCATATTTTATGACATGCTGCGTATTGCCATACTTACCATCACAATATATTCCAATTTATGACCATTTCTTTGCTAAAGTTACTTCCAAAAAGAAAAAAAAAATGACAGAATTCTACAAAGTTTAATAATAAACATGTCTCACTCATCATGTCACTTCAGCTTTATTAAAAACAGATTTAAGACTCTTGTCCACACATAGCCAGTTTATGCAACCTGCCCTGCTGTGTTCAGCCTCTCTTCAAGTTGAAGCTTCCCTGCTCTGTAGAGCTTTGGTGCTGCTGTGTTGGTTAGCTGAGCATCAACTGTGCTTGATGCTCAGCCCTGAGTGGTGCCAAGTTTGCCATATTTCCACAGTTTTTTATGCTCATGCATTGCTACTTACTAACCCTGTGTCATATCCATCTCTTTTCTCCCCTTCATAGTCCAAGATAAGTTCACGCAACAGATTTTAACACAATAGTGTTTTTCTTTTGTCTCGCGTCTGTGCTGCTATGATTGTTTACTTTCTCTCCTTCACAATGACCATTACCCCCTCCTGACCTCATCTGCAATGGCTCATCAGCACCAATATGTGGACTTGACAAGTGATTGATTTTACCTCTATAAAACCAGAAGCTTTATTAAATTTTGGAAAATAATGCATTAATGCAAGTATTGATACTTGGCAGCCTTGAATCGATATACTGTCACCAGGCTAAATATCATGATGTTGTGTACTGATTTGTTTCCCCCACCCTTACTGTTTAGATAAAAATATTTACCTTTCATGTTATGCAGAAGCCTCCAAAAGTTTACACCCCAGTGGATAATTTACCTGCATCTGGCACTTGCTGGGTGCGTGATCACAGAATACCATTTCATTGACATTAGAGTGGTGCAGGGATGACGTATTTCTGTAGGCCAGCCAGAGAGTTAGCATCGCGCTGGTTCTCTTCGACTAAAGTTTTAAGGATTTTTCACTGCGTACTGATAGTAAGGTCTGTGGCGAACAAAAACTCATGAAACTTGAACGTTTCATTCGACGTGCTAATCTTCACAGAAAAAATAAAACTTTTTTGATTTTAAGGCTTGATTCAATTGGCAAGAGTAAAAAGCTATTAGCAAGCTTTTATAGAATTGCAACATGTTGGTTTGACTTAGACGCATCTACAACAATTCTTACTTATAACACCACGTGTTAACATCCTGTTTGAGAAATTTCTCTTAATCTTATGACCTGATCAAGCTGGTGCCCGTGACTGTAGCTATGGTGTATTTATTCGTTGTTTATTAAAAACAATCAGTAATGATTGTATTAGGGTCCCTGGCCATTTTGTAGTCCTTTTTAGCAGTTGGTTAAAGGCCATCTTCTTTAAAACATGATGCTCCAAAATTCAAAAGAAGGGTAATATCAGATGTGTAGTATGTCGCAAAATGAATCATTCAAATCTTATGTGCATGTTTTCATCACTGACCTTATTTCAGTCATTTACCTGAAAAGCTGATCTGAATTCCTGTATACTTATGGCTGTGGGAACCATGAGTGCTGAAATGCTGATTAACTTCTGTGTTTTTGGACTCAGTCCTGCACCGCTCTATAAGACTCAGTCCTGCACCGCTCTATAAGCCTCTCTTATTGCAGCTCCACTGAAATGCAATTCAAACACACAGAATGTTATTTGAGTGCCTTTGCAGAAAGCACTACTGAGAAATATTGTTTCATAAATGTTAAAATAAAAAAAGAACTTGTGAGATGAAGCTCTGTCCGGCTTTTGTGTATTCAACTCAATATAGGTTGAAAAAGATTTGCAAATCATAGTATACTGTTTTTATTTATGTTATACACAACGTCCCAGCTTTGTTGGAATAGGGGGTTTGTACCTCTATACTTTCTATTTCAGGCTCAACGTAGATGCCCCCTGTAGTGTCCCCACAAATCTGTTATTTCATCCAGTACGTATAATGATGGGTCGTTCTCTAAATTGCTCAACTGCAAGCATACATGTACAATCATAGTTTTTCTTGCACGTCAATTGAAATACTAATTTTAATATGGGGCCAGGTTGTGTATGTAATAATATGGTATATTGGATTAGGAAAATTGCCAACTATAATACTTTTTGTGTCAGGACGCGTGGCACATGAATAAAAATACGAGGAATTGCAGCCAAAGTCTGAAAGTTACAGCACGCTGTGGCATTTACAAGGACATAACCACTGGATTTAACAGCTGGGTTAAATCGAAACTGCACATGTACAGTTTGCTGGGTAATCAATCTGTGCCGCTCTCAATCTAACTTTGTGCTGTTATTGATCTCCAACAACCCCTGACATGACATCTTGCAGCAGTGACAGTGAGAGTGCGTGAACATGGTCATTCATCACCCTCTGTCAGAGAACACTTACACCAGCAAACACTACTGTGGTATTCTGTATGAATCTGGATTAGCAACATGTTGCAGCTTGCTCATCCTCTGTAGCACGAGCAAACACCCCCACTGTTGCAGCTGCTAATTATAGAGTCAAGAAAGCACAATGACGGGGAACAAAAAGAGTGTAAGAGGGGCTTAAGACACTTGAACATACGAGTAATTAGTTGTTTTTAATCAGCGTTAATGTTTCAAAAGAATGGACACATAAGACAAGCTCTGGTGTGACTGAAAAGTTGACCTAAACTAAAAGACAAATGGGTGTCAACTTGTGCAGCACACTTTCAGACGCCACAGATTTAAGGACTAGAACAGAACATGCTGTGGCCCCATCTGGAGCACGAGACCTTACGCAAGAAGTATAGTGCCAGAAGCAGCTTGCGCCATACATATAGGGAGGTGATCCCCCAGTATGTCACTATAAGCATACCTCACTTCTTATGTACAGGGGACGCACCTTCTTTTTTAAAATTATTTTTTGTTGAATTGATGATGATATGAATTATATACGTAAATATTTTTCTTGTACTGTAAATGGGGAAATCAAGGTGTTGAATGTACAAACACAAGTGCCTATAAAACAGCTTCTCTGTACTTTTTTAACACCTCATTTTCTTTTGAATCTAAAATATTCAAAGAAAAGAAGAAGTGGTGCTTTTTTGTCACCTAAATGTCTTTGCAACTGCATTTTCCTTCCTCCTCTTTCTTTTCTTAGCCGTTTAATCTGAAAGCAGTGAAAAGAAAAATTTAGGATTAGAGGCAACATTCAGCAAGGAAAATCATTTAAAAGGGAATTTTCCATGATTTTTATTGATACACTACATTGACCCCAGGAGTCCTTTTTCCCCACCACATTAAACACAGACATCTGGATATGACAAAGACAAAAGGAGACCCTCTTATGTTTGCCATGATGGAGTAATTTATGAAGATAAAGA
Organism: Cetoscarus ocellatus; assembly: GCA_037902135.1. NCBI lineage: Eukaryota > Metazoa > Chordata > Actinopteri > Labriformes > Labridae > Cetoscarus > Cetoscarus ocellatus. The sequence goes on along the minus strand of JBAMNC010000563.1, from coordinate 2,266,682 downwards.
AAATATTTATTCATATTTTTATACACTGGTCAAAAGTAGGTACGTCCTGATCAGCTTTTTGGCTACTGATTCAATTGTTTTTAAATATAAGCGTCTGCCGATACAGAGTCCTGATCTGGTATTTGCATAAACAATACAGCTGCACACTGGTCTTTGTGTTTGTTTGTTAGTAAACCTAATTAAGTAGACAAAGTAACAAGATGCTCTAATTTAATTCAATTAAACTCAGTCCAACTAGTTTAACTGAGGGACTCGTATAAAAAAATCCACTCTAAATGGTCTATGTGACTCATTAATGACTGGTGTGCAGTGCAGACCACACTTTGAACCTCAGTATGGTCCACTGCCTTTTTCAGATTTCTTGTGTTGTCACACAGAATGACATTTACGCGTTGCTGGATTTCCTGTGTACTTAGAAGCTTTGCGATGTCCTGTTCGACATGCTCTCTGTATGAGATCCTAGAAACTGGCATGTATTCAATACAGAATGCTTTAAAGGGATAGTTCGGGTTTTCTGAAGAGGGGTTGTGTGAGGTACATGGTATGGACCTGAACATTTGCCACAGTGTCACAGCTCAGCTCTCTCTCTGTTCAGAAAAATTCAGGACAGACACTAATGCTAGGGCTGGGCAACATATTGATTAAATCGATGAATTTAAATTATTTTCATTAAAAAAATGAAAAATCTAGATTTTTTTCTTTAACTTACTCAAATCCGAAATTGTTGCAATGTTTGAAAATATAATTACTGAACATCTACAGTTTTCATGATGATAGGCCTTGTCAGGTTTTGCACAAGCATATGTTTAGTCTTTTACATGTTTCTTAAATGAGATTAAATATTAATCAGATGTATCCATGTTACTATACTGTGAAAATAGCTCATCCTTCAGTGTGTAGGCAGGCCTCCCTACAATTAAACTATGTAATCAACATTTTATGACAAAACTACAGCATACATTTTAAATATAAGAGGGAAAATCTGTTTAGTTTTAGAACATATTTTGATAAAGAAAAAGCAAAACTTGATTTATGTAATTTTTGTGTCACTTGGAGGGGTGTTTTTTGAGAGGGAAAAATAGATTGAAGTTGTAAATCGAGTTTTGTGGATTTTATTTTTAGGTTATATAACCCAGCCCTAACTCTTGCTTTACATTGCTTTACATGGTGCCAGATTCTTCACTTAATCAAAAGAATTGTGGGAGAAAACAAGCCACAAAAACAGTGTGGGGTCATCACGCACTACAAACAGTTTGTTTATATCCACTTAATTTCCCACTACCCAGCCTACCTAGTTTGATCCTTACACTGCTGGCGGAAGGACATGTAGGCTGTGCTGTGTCTCAAACTAGTGCCTAATCAAAGCGGCTAATCACTGTGTTGCTGCTCTCTCCCTCTGGGCATTGATGTTTGTTTATCACAGTTGCTGTCAGACGACTGCAGTGAGCAATAAAAAAACATTATTAAAAAAAGTTCTCTTAAATATTTCAGTATCTATCACAGAAGGAAAAGATATTGCAATACTTTTGCCCTGATATTGTTCAGCCCACAGACTGGAGCTGCTAATGTGTGTGTAACTAAGATCTCATTGTAGATAAATGTCATAAGAGTAACACCGTGTTTATTGATCTCTGTGGGCAGGTGACCTCAGCACTCATCACCATGGCTCCTTTTCTGAGGATTGCCTTCAATGCGTACGACTTGGGGGTACTTCCTCCCCTGACTGACCCACCATTCTGTGCGATCAAGATGAAGGAGGCCCTAACAACAGGTAAGAAGCACTTGGACTGTCTTCACCACCCTGTTGTAATCTAAGTTGAAAAAGGTATTACTCCCCATGTATCTCAATTCATCTTCCTTTTCCCAGAACGAGGTAAAACTCTTGTTCAGAGGAAACCCACCATGTACCCAGCATGGAAGGCCTGTTTTGATGCCCACATCTATGAGGGTCGTGTTCTGGAGGTGCTGCTGATGAAGACAGCCGAGGAGCCGTTGGCGGAGGTCACTGTTGGTGTTTCTGTACTCGCTGAGCGCTGCAAAAAAGCCAACGGGCGTGCTGAGTTCTGGGTAAGACCCGACAGACAGTCCTCTGGCCCTGGAGAGCTGTAGGCATGGCTGTCTGTAAATAACTCTGTATCTGTCTTTATGTGTGTGTGTTTAGGTGGATCTCCACCCCTCTGGGAAAGTGATGATGGCAGTGCAGTATTTTCTGGAGGGTGGGGATACAGGTAAAAGAAAATGAAGAAAAACAATAAGCTGTTCTCAGCTGAAGACTCATTTTCTGCTTTCTAATTTTGATGCAGTATTTTTTTTGGATGAAGAGTTTCCTTGTCACTGGAGCCAATCTATTTTTTTTGTCATACACCATGTTCTTACTCAAAGCAAGCACTAGATATGCTGAATCAAGCAGTGTCACACACCTGCTACCCACACTGCATCTGCTAAAAATGTTATTCTATGCGATGTTTCCCTTTGAAAAGAGTACATGAAGTGCTTTAATAATACAGGGGGAGAAACCGGCGTGTGGTTCTTTGTGTTGATGAGTGGTTAATTCAAAGGTTTATGACTACACAGCTCTCTGTGAGTCAAATAAAGTACTCAAAGTGAAAGTAAATCATTTTACTCACTGAAATAGATGAATGCTTCACTGTCTTAGCCATACTAAATATTTTTACAAGTGGAGATAAGAAATTCAAGAAAATCCCTCCAGCACCTCAGCATCCTTCTTTCCCCACTCTTTGTCTGAAATGACACAAACAACAGAAGGACAAATAGAGAGCGTTTGGCGTTGGGGCAGGACACTTACATTTGATCCCATGTACTTAGCAGAATTTTAGTCACAGACACTGACACACATCTCATTCAGTTAGGATGCTGTGTCACAATGAATTGTAATCAGTCCAGACGCAGCAGTCAAAAAATATGAAAGCTTGACGAACATGAAATGAGTATGACCTGGAAACAATAGCAGACAACTTTAAAGTGCCATCAGAGTACGACTCCTGTATGTGTAGCAAGTTTGATCAAAAGACTTAAGTCCCATTGTGGTTAGATAAGTGTGATATTGTAGTGTATGTTTTGTTGTTCTGACAATCAGAAAATAAGTATCTTTTCAAAGAGACAGCAGCAAGGATTCTCCCTCTTCCTGTTGCTGTGTGGCCCCTGTAGTATATTTTATATGGACCGATTTGAGTCTAAAATAAAAATTGATTGATTGAAGGCTGATTAATTGGTGGCCATGGGGCAACTTAGCCATTCCCCTCATTAAGTGCAGCTCACAGGGCAATTTATTGTACATATAAATTGTATACCTGCGGAAAACCTGAAAAATCTGCCATGAGAATATCAAGAATAGTAAAGTATTATAATAATAATATTAATAATAATAGTTCCTAATAATCTCTGATAATAGCACATGCTTATAATTTATGATTAATTATCAGTTGTTTGTAAAACATAGATGTTTAGTTGACCCTGTTTTATGTGAATTCATAAAGAAATGAAAAAAGAGACAGCTAAAAGTAAGATAAACCAAATCAATCAGTTGTTAATTTAATCTCATTAAAGTAAACAATACTCTCTGCATTCAAGGTAAAAGACATAACGCTTGTGTCATTTTCTGATGACATCTGTGTCTTCTCGGTTATTAAGCTTTAAGTTAGAAATATAAAATTAAGAGTATTTGGCCTGATGGCAGTGAGGATAATAAAATGTGTCTCTTTGTAACCGGAGTGGCCCAATCCTTGCTTTAAACTTTCATGGATTTATATAACCACTGGCACAAATTCAGCAATGCCTGGACAGAATTTGCACATTCTTTCTGCCAATATTTCTCCTTCAATGCATGTGTCCCTTTTTTCGTTTACAGTCCCTCCTGTATCATCAAAGCTGTGCTGGCAATACAATCAATATGGATGATATTTTTCTCTGGGGTATCTTATATTCACTAATAAAGTTGAGTTTTCTTGTCGGTTAGAATATAAGCAAAAGGGTCTTCCGTGAGTGTCTGTAGAGCCACCCACTCTTCAGAAACACTTTATTTCAGACAGCAGGCGATGTACGTGATTTCCAGACTGTATTTTCTTACTTGTTACCCACCTACCTTTTGTCATGCACAGATTGTTCAGCCACCTGTTTGTGTTTTTCTGTGCTTTTTTAATCATTCACAGACATTCAAGTGAGAAATTCCTTCGCGACCTCACAGATTATCACAAAGGCTATCTATCAATTAGTGACTGATACACTGTAACCTTTGGCTGACGGTGTTTCTCTCTCCATCCTACAGAGAATAAACAGGCTGCAAAGGAGGAAGAGGCCCCAACTCTGAACCGCAGACGAGGTGCCATTAAGCAGGCCAAGATCCACTTCATAAAGAACCATGAGTTCATTGCCACGTTTTTCAGACAGCCTACTTTCTGCTCCGTGTGCAGAGATTTCGTCTGGTCAGTCTGCCTCACTCTTTGCTCAAGCATTAAATATTTTGAAAAGGAACTCTTTAATACTGATCAGATAAACTTAACACCAACACAGGAAGACTAAAAGCATGCTGCAAACTGCAAAGGAACTTCCTGATATTTAGATGCATTTGAGGCTCCCTGAGTTTGCCACTTTCAGTCATGTAGAATCAGATGACCATTTTCTTGTGATTCAGTAGACCAGTTAGAATATTATTCTCTTTGATGTTCCAGTTGCTACAGATCTTGAGTGATCTGCTTCGAAGCTCATTTTGGTCTTACAAAAGAGACCAACTTTGTACAACAAGGAAAGTCTGGTCTATCAATCAATAGGGAAGTACGGCTGCTGTTCATGGTGACTACTGAGCAGTTAAATAGTAAACAGTTCACTGCCATATGAACAAAAAGTAATTCATACTGACCTATGGATCTCCCTTTCTCTCACAGGGGACTGAACAAGCAAGGCTACAAATGCAGACGTGAGTGTAAAACAATCTGAAGATCTGCCTTGAGCATTTTCTGAAACAGAAAACTGGTTGGAAATTTATAGCATTGAAAATTTATGCCATATTTTCCTGACCTGTATCCTTTTTCTTTATCTTCAGAATGCAACGCAGCAATCCACAAGAAATGCATAGACAAAATCATCGGCAGATGTACTGGTACTGCAGCCAACAGTCGAGATACTGTAGTAAGTATCACATATTTGTTGCAGTACACAGTGTACAAAGAGTGCTCTCCATATGACTTAAAATGTCAATTTCATGTGGGCTTTTCACAGTCTGCTTTTACTTTAGTAGATACATGCCTCTCTTACAAGAACATCAATCTTAAATAGTTCCTGCAGATCCCTTTTATTAATTCGAGGCCATAAAAAGTCTTAAAAAGTCTTGCTTTCAACAGTGAGACGTCCTAATTTTAGATAGCTTGTTGATTAAAACAGCTTTGTGGCTGCCTCAGAAAAACTCAGATCACACTATGTGTGTGAAAAGTTCTCTCTCATATACACGTGGCTCTTTCCTCTCTCATGAGAGCAAAGCACTTGGATATTCTATTGTTGAATTAATGTTTTGCAAATGTGCTTGTCTTTTTATATTTTAATTAACAAGTATCTAATTCAAATGAAATTAATAAAGCACACCTGAGTTGATTGGTGTTTTTTCTGCAGTGAAAAATGGTATTCATTTTTCTCAGTGCAGGTCTTAAAGTCTGTAATTAGATTTAAAGAAGTGTGAAGGAACCCTGATCTAATGCCAAAAAGGCCCTGATCAGTGAGCATCAATGCTGATGGATAAAGCCAATCAGCAACCAGTTCACCCAGATAATGGTAACATGATGATTATCGAACACACCCACCTTTTATTGACCCACCCAGGGGATCAGTAAAATGCAGTGGGTGGGCTCTGAGGGGTGCTTTAAATCATTGTAGACCTGGTGAGATATAAGACACCTTTAATATACCGGTGCAGTCTCTTTCACATTGTAGGCACAGAAAAAGAGGCAGAGGACAGAGCCAAAAGGAAAACAATGAGACAGCTGCGTAGGCCTGCCATCTATCACAGGCCACAAAGACAGATTCCTTCTCCCCTCGTCTTTCATGGAGGTAATGAATCACATTTTTCTTTACAGTTCCAGAAGGAGCGTTTTAAGATCGACATGCCACACCGTTTTAAGTCATACAACTACATGAGTCCAACCTTCTGTGACCACTGTGGAAGTCTACTGTGGGGTCTGGTCAAACAAGGACTCAAGTGTGAAGGTGCTGTACTGAAACTATTGCCTTTATTTTATAGTTTTAATCTTAGTTCTCTCTTTAAAAGGTTGTTTTTTTCTTCATGTAGACTGTGCCATGAATGTTCATCACAAGTGTCAAGATAAAGTTGCAAACCTTTGTGGTATCAACCAGAAACTACTTGCAGAGGCACTCACACAAGTCAGCCAGGTGAGATCATGAAAACAATCATTTACTGTAATATCTCAAGCGCTGAAGTCAGAGTCTTAGAATTTGGTGGATAAGATTTACTCAGATATCAAACAGAATCAAATGAAATGCATGTCTCATTCAGGTATACTGTATTTAATAATGTTATCTCTCATGCAAATTACACAACTTTATAATGTTAAAACATTAATAAATAAGTTGAAATAAGTTCTTTTTTATGACTAAACCCTTGTAGCTTTGCGTAAATACAGTGACTTGTCTCACTGCCTTTCTGTACAGAGAAACATGAGATGAAGTTTGTTTTGTTCGGGATTTAGTAGGCTGGAGCCCCCTCTGAAAAGAGTTTTTTTCACACTGTAGTTCAAAGCATCATTATCATGGTGAAAATATATCAGAAAAGATGATGCTGGATGTTGCTCAGTAAATTTTCCATCAGTAGTAGCTAGTCATATTCATACACATTTACACACCATTGAGTCACAATTTAAGGGTCAAGTCTTTTGTCCAAGGACACAAATATGTGACTGTAGGACCTGGGGATCATTTAAGGTTGAGTCAGAGGAAAATGCTGAAAACTGAGTGTATAGCTGTAGATGTGTAACCACAGGCAGGAAACCAATTTCTTAGCATTTCATGCTGGCTTTGCTTTTGCATTTCCTGCTGCATCAGAAATCATCCACCCGCCGTTCAGACCCAAACTTGCCTGATTTGCCTGATATTGGAATCTATGATGAAGTGAACAAGCTGGCTGGACTTGATATCAATGGTATGTGAATGTTATTCTTTGTTCTGATGCACTAACATATTGTACATCCAGATAGGCAGTTTAGAGACTGTTGGAATAAGAAGAATCTGAAGATATAAGAAGCAAATGTGGTATTTGTTTCAGAGTGATCTGTTCCTGATTATTTCTGTTTGTTCAATAGATGGATCTCCTTATGGCAGACTGTGGGAGGGGTCCAGCCCAAGACCTCAGTCTCGTATTACGCACCTGACACGCGTCAATGTGGACAACTTCATCCTCCACAAGGTTCTGGGCAAAGGAAGTTTTGGCAAGGTATATAAAATTAAGAGTGCCTATTTAAATTTACTTCTTATATTTCTTCTTTGTATTCTGCAGCTGCTGTAAATTTGGAATTTCCCCCTGTGGGACTAAGAAAGGAATATCTTATCTTAACTTATCTTAAACATGCTGCTAAAATGTGAGGGTGTACTACATTTATCTGGAAATAATCCATAATTGAATTTTTAAACTATGTTGTGTTTTAAAAATGACAGTTGCTGACAAATTGCTAACAAAGACTACAGAGTTTGTCAGGAAATACGGACATGATATTTTTTAATGGTGTTAGACATAATTGACACAGCCTGAGCAGCAACTTGATCAGGTAACACTGAAAAAAAGCAGTCAGTCAGTCTTTATTTGTAAAGGGCAAATCACTATAGGACACTTTAAAAAAAGAGCAGGTCCGGACTATATTCTTTGTTTCTTTTAATAATTATTATAATATAACAAATAATAATGATTGTAATAATTAGAGTATTATTTTATCCTTTCATAATTGCCAGACATTATCTTTTACCCGTGTTGATTATGTTTACACTGAGAAACTTATGAATGTAGTGTCATTTATGAAGACACACTTGTTAAACAAAATTTGTCAGCTTCACAAACTTTTTTGCCACGCATATCATTTTTAGCCATCACCCAATAACCCACAGAAGAAAGAAAACACATAATAAAAAATTTGAAAACTATGTTTTAGCTTTTTCACAGTGGGACCTGTGTGATGTTAACCTCAGGGTTTCCCATCGAAATTATGTTGTCTCTGTGGCACTCTAATTACAGGTGTTATAAAAACATTTTAGCATTTAGATGTCAACTATCATAAACACAAGGGCATCATCAAGCGCCAAGTATTAATGGCTTGCTTTGATCAAACATCAAGTCATAGACAAGACATTAAAACTGTGCACACATTGAACTTGACACTTCTAAGTTTTATCTTTTCTTGCTTAAAATGTTTTGTTTGGAGAAAGGTTATTTGGCCATTTTTAAACTTCTTTCCTCTCCTCTTCTCCATAGGTCCTTCTTGCTGAGCTGAAGGGTTGTGGAGAGTATTTTGCAGTAAAGGCTCTGAAGAAAGATGTAGTACTGATGGATGACGATGTGGAGTGCACCATGATAGAGAAGAGAGTATTGGCCTTAGCCTGGGACAACCCCTTCCTCACCCACCTTTACTGCACCTTTCAGACCAAGGTCGTGACCTCACAATTGAATTGTGTCTGTTAATTTTCCCCTTGCTACGTCCATGCTTAAAACTGTGTCTCCAAAACTTAACTTGACCTGTGCCAACAGGAGCATCTCTTCTTTGTAATGGAGTACCTGAATGGGGGAGACTTGATGTTTCATATCCAAGAGATCGGACGATTCGACCTCTACAGATCCACGTGAGTCCCACCCATCACACAGACATACTAACATAAGTATAAAGGTGCACTCACCCTGGCTGTCCTGTGCAATGCTGAAGCACATTTCCCTCCTAAAGTCTGGCTTGTTTACTTGAGTGCAGTTCACTCTCCTGGATCTGACACACTTGGATGAGGTGGCCTATGGCATGGCAAGTTTGCACATGTACGAGCAGATGAACAGACAAGACTGCTTCTCACAGTAACATTTCCTCACATGTGGACAGGGTCCGAAATTATCTTCATGACTCACAGGCCAAGTTGGCAGGTTGATTGAAAAAAAATCACCAGCCAAGCTGCATTTTACTGGCCAAAATAATAAAATTATATTTTGATGTCCAGACATGATGACATGCGTTTATTACCTCCGCCAAGGAGGCTACGTTTTCGCCAGGGTCTGTCTGTTTGTTTGTTTGTTTGTTTGTCTGTTTGTTTGTTTGTCTGTTTGTCTGTCTGTTAGCAAGATTACACAAAAACTAGTTGGTGGATTAACATGAAAATTTTTACCAGAGGTGTGGTTTGGTCCAAGGAAGAAGCCATTAAATTTTGGTGCTGATCTGATCCAGATTGACATCACAAAAAAAACATTGAAGTTTATAATGAAGTCCCATAACTTAACACTGGGCCGTATTTTGTCCCACCCACAGCACCATCTGATTGGTTACAGAGTCAGGGCACAGCCCATCAGCCAATCAGCACTGAAAGCTGTGCATGCAGTTCTACTCACAGACATAGCGGAGAGGAGGAAAACTTTGGCAAATGGAGAAAGCCCGGCACTGTTCCTGGAGCCTTGGTTTCTAAGATAAATTAAGGCAGCAGACTCTCCTGGAATTGTAATAAACATCCTAGTCCTCTACAACTCACAACTACTAGTAACTTTACTGTGAGCCCATTAACATTATAGAAACATACGCGGCAGCTCTGCTCGCTCGCAGTTCCTCCAAATGTGCCGTTTAATCACTCAAAGCAAGGTTGCTAGTAATGTCAATACGGAAATAGTCCATCATAGCAGAAGTCTGTGCGTGGGTGAGTGTAAAAACCTAACCCCCAAATTCCACATAGAGTGAACGTGCCGTGCACGGAGGCGCCGTGGTTTTGCTCCGACAGACAAGCTGGTGACATCACCCACGGAAGCGCTGCGGTGTGCACAACATCTTCGTCTGTACAAGCAGCAGCAAATTGGTTTAGTCAACAAGTTACAAGACCCACTACTAACTAGGTCACTCTATTGGATGATATTTATATCAACAATATCACACTTCTTGCAGACTGATATTTTTCATTCCAGAATGTGCATTTAAAATAAATATAGGACTATAATGTTGGGTGGAAATTACATTTATAGGTGGAACTGAGCTGCTTGTCGGAGGTCTGCACTCTCAGAGTGCTTTTCTAGTTGAGCTATGTTTTTATGTGCCACAGTTCTCATCAGAAATATTTATTTGCTTGAATTTTAAAGGGTCTTGTATAATATACATCAGTGACTGTTGCTGCGTGTCTATTGTAGCTTAAAAAAAATATGAAGTGGATCACATCTTTGGTGCTTGGATGTAATGCAGCACTATTAAATGTAATCTGTGTGTAAGGCAGGTTCCAGACAGCCACAGGCTGCTGGACAATGTTACAGCCATTAAGTTAGTGATTGTTTAGAAAAGTAGACTTGGTGGTTTGAGGATCACAGACAGAGACTCTGTGTTGCTCTACACTGGGATGGTTGCACAAACAACTAAACTGAAAAACAGCAGGGCATGAGAGCTCCTTGGTGTGTGTGCTTGTGTATGTGTGTGTCAACTGTTGGCCCAATGCTCTGATAGGAGATGAGCAGGAGACAGAAGCTGCAGTTACACCGTCAAAGCTCAAAACGTGGCACATAATCCTCTAAAATTTACTTGCCATACGGTAAATCTACCCACCTTTGGCACTTGGCGATCGTTAATCTTGGACCCTGCTTAACGACCTAAAAATATTTGTTGAAGAGGACGTTTGTGTTTTTAATCCTGTGTGACTTGACCATGTCTGAAATGAATTAAGTGAAAAAAATCCCAGGCCAAAGCACACATATCTTTCAGTTGCACAGGGGTCCTCTGATAGATTAATGATCTCGATCTTGGGTTTGGTGTTTTTTTTTTAATTTGACGGTCTGTCGTTTATTTGCTCCTTTTCGCTTGAGAAAACTGGGGGGGTGTTTGAGTTTGTGATGAAAACAGATCTCTTTCCATAAATAGGCAATTTAAAATGTGTTTTTCTCACTTATTTAAGTGTTTGTTCACAATCGATATTGCATTTCTTTGTTTTTATGCAAGTTGTTCTCCCCTCTGCCTCCTGCTGCTTCATTAAACCAGAGTCTAATTGATTTTAATATTGTTTAGATTTACATTTTTAATTCACAAAAAATAATAAAACTCAAAATGCGTGCCCTTCTATAATTAGTGATCATACCAGCTTATCACAATGTGATTAAGGGTTTTTTATGATGTGTAAAAACTCTGTAATCCAAAATAAAAGAAGGAGATGAAAAACTCAGACAGGATCAGCTGCAGAAACCTACCAATATGACAGCTTCACAGGTTTATATTAATAAAAGAAATCAGTCCTTTTAAATAAATGAACAAGAGAGGATCAGTGGATGCCTTTCTCTTTATTTCTCTTCATACAGTTGTTCAGTTAGATGACAGCTCCTCCAAGTAATGGCCTTAAATTACGGCTGAGACTTGAAGGGCTGTGTTTAGTCAGAACAACAAATATTCAACAAAAATGGTTCCAGTTTATCTGTCTCCCTGTGTTGTACTCTGATGTGCTAGCTGTGAGTGTGTGTCTTTTGTAGTCTGTGTGTGTGATATGAGTGTGCGTAAGTGCAATTGAGGGAGGGACAATGTGAGTGCAGGCCAGAGGGGGAGTGGGGAGAAGTGGGGTGGGGGGTGGGGGTTGGGGGATTGTGCTTAAACAGAGCAAGCCAATTGGCCCCAGCGTGAGAGAGCCCAAAGAGAAAACACTATCAGGGCTGTTGTGCTCCTGTAGTTACACAGAGAGTTACACAGTGTATCAGTGTGCTGTTGGGAAGCAGATTCGGATGAAGACAAGCCCATATATACTGCCGCTCATGATGTTTATTCTTTCATGATGGTCTGAGCCCTCATGAGCTGAGGCTGCTCTGGTGTCCAGAAGCTCTAACTCAGCAACAGTCTGGCCTTGTAAGGAGTGAGCAGCTCCTTGTGTCTGTATGTTTGCATGGGAGGTATCAGTTACTCCCACCTATCTCTCTACTCATCACACCATGGGAACCCCTCCAGCAGAAAACAAAGGAACACTTGTTAAGGACTAAAAAGTGTTATCAGAACCAAAGCTTGTTAGCTCCTACACCTTTACCAGCTTGAGTCAAAAAAGACTTTCACCACCAAATGATGAAAGTGAACCGTTGTTTAAGTTTCTTTTATTTTTAAAATCAGGCTTTTGATTAAAAAATAAGATACATTTTTTGTTGCAAATGAATGCTGTCATAAAAAATTAGGATTAGCAGTCTTTTACGGCTCATCTTTTCATTCACCTTTGTTGAATTTACCTGCTTGACAAGACACAGTGAAAGCTGAATTAGTCACATTACACGTTCCTTTTCCAGAGCTGTTTGATTATACCTGAATCTTTCTGTCAGTATAATTTTGCAGAGTTTTTTTTTTTTTTGGGGGGGGGGGTTGTCATGGAAATTGAGATGTTTAGTGTTCTTGGAGGATTAGGGTTGATCAGTATAAACAAATTATTGTTTATTTTTGGCAAAGAGAAAGAGATCATGAGAGATCATAATTTAATTTTACATTTCTGATTATGATATAAGGATGAACATTTACATATTAGATTTTAATGTCCTAATTGTATTGTAAAACAAAAATGTTGGTACATGTTGGTACAAGTGGGCATTCAGTGTGTGGCACAGTTCATTTGCACACACATTTGAACACAGCAGTCAACCCCTGTTTTGGTACAAACAGCCGTACCAAGCTTGCCTGAAGTAGGTGGTCTTGGCTTGCTTCCAGTCGACCCCTGGAGTCGTTTGAGTGCAGTAAGGTTACAAAGGACCCAGCAACCGATACAAACAGGGTGACGAGTTAAGCCATCACACTGCTGTAGTGGTATAAGCAGCAGTAAAAATAATAATCATTGCATTACCTCCACCAGGCAAGCAGGCTGATATCCCAGTACTACTTAATAATAATGATTTGGATATCACCGAGTCAATGTCTGTGCACTGGCACAACAAACCCTGAAATTAGCAACAGGTTAAAGGCAGGGTCTGCAGGATTTTCCGTTACTGTTTATAAACACAACATTCAAACGAAACCCCTCCCCCTGAACTCCTCACTACCTGATGGGGGGGCCCAGATGGCAGCAGATGGAGAACACGCCTCCCCAGCCCGATAGCCCTGCAGCCGGCTCCGAGGAGAGGGGTCCGACTGCAGGCCGCAAGACAAAGGCGTGTCGCAAAGTAGGCGTGTCGCAGAGTGGCATCACTCGACCGACGTCACTCTGCGACACGCCTACTTCGTGACACGCTACTTAATGGGGAAACGCTGGTTCATGGGAAATCACGTAGAATCACGCGGGATGTGGGAAGTTTTAGTGATGACATATGGCGGATCGTGTCCAGACTTTAAGTGTTAGCATATTTCATGTAACAAACGTCAAACAGTTGTAGTAGTTGTATTATTACCTAACCCTTACCTTAACCCTTAACCCTTACCCCTTACCCTTACCCTAAGCCTAACCCCTTACCCTAACCCTAACCCTTAACCGTATTTGTACGCATTTGAATACATTTATTTTAGAGCAAAGAATAGGTAAGCAAAAACATTGACATTCGGCTGGACCGTGCTGAACATGCACTTCTTATCCCTTCGAGAAGTGCACGTAGTAGCCGTGTCGCAGAGTGACGTCAGTTAAAGTGACTTCACTCTGCGACACACCTACTTTACTCTGCGACACGCCTTTGTCTTGCGGCCTGCAGTCGGATACAATTGGCTCCGAGCAGGAAAATGAATTCCATAACCTACTTGTCCAACAGCATGACGGCTAACTCTGCGTCGCTTTTCATCCCGAGATGGTCCTTCAGAGCTTGGAAGCGGGTGAAAACCCTAGGATCACTCTGGTTTTAGACTGAGATTTGTCCTCTTGGCGTTTTGCTTCTGCCTGATTTTATCTTCTTTTCTTCGCTGTATCGTCTGCCATCTTTGCCGGTGTTCTGAAACACGTTACCTGTCGAGATGAGTACCTAGGGGAAGCCTAACAGAACACCGTTCTGCGTAGCGTTCTGTTAGTGCATTTCATAACACTCAAAGTTGCTTGCTCATTGGGCTCACTGTGATTGGCTGGGGTATCCCAGCCTACTCTCTGCCCAGAAGCGTCCTGAGACAACCAAAACATCCAAATACGGGCTGAGGAGAGGGGTGAGGTAAACAGACACCATCACACATCAATAGAGACCCATAAGAGACGATTGAGCAGGATCTCTCCTGAAAAAGTTAATATTTTATTTTTAAGGAAAATCCTGCAGACCCCACCTTTAACAATAGTCATCTCGTACAACAGATCATCATAGTACTCAACAGCATCAACAGATTCTAAAAGTTGTTCAAGTCAAACTTATTTTAGCATGATAATTTATCCTTTGTAAAGCTGCTCTCTGCTTTTCCATTGCTGCGTCGCTGAAAGTTTCTCTGCAAACACTTCTACAGGTGCTATTTAGTAATTAGTTAACATGCTTTCTTGTGTCTTCAATTGTCTGCTGTAGACACCTGCAAGGATTTTAAGCCCCTCTTCTTTATGCAATGAATTTGTTGACACTTATATCGCAAGGCCTGCCTCACACTGATATATATTCTCATCTTTATAATCATGCAAAGGCTGTTTAACCCCCACTAACAATCAGTGAGACATTTGGTGGGTAGCTTAGCCTGCTAGGATCCTTCCCATAAAGCAAAGCACGACTCGTATTCATAACAGCACTGGCTGTTACATAATGACAAACAGCCAGCTCAGGCCATTTTTGGGAATCGGCCTAATGGGAATCTGCCTGCCTCATAATACTTCTTAGTGAACATGAAACAATCCAAAGGAAATATGCAAATTTGTTGCATGTCTTTCAGTTGTATTGGAACAAAGCAACTGTGCTGTAGGTCTAAAAACCAAAGAAGATAATACTTCATGCACATATTTAAATCAATAAGGATTAATTTAATAATTGTTATTAGCATATGGGAACAGGATAGAATTGATAAGTTTGTTCTTCTCCCCAGTATTTTTCCGATATATAAACTGATGTTTCTCATTTTTTTGTGTCTTTTTGTTGCCATTAATGGTTGCATGATCATTTTGTTTTTTTCAGTTCTACGTGTTCAAATACATTTCAGTCCATTTATTAATGATTTGATCAACTTAAAATCAAGAATCTTTATGAAAATATAAACAAATCAGCACCGCACTGAAGCAGGCTTAGTTAGATAGAATTAAGCTTTAAAAAAGAAAAAACATTCAATGTATGAAAATGATTTATTGTCCACCTCCATTTACAATCTTACAAAAAGAGATTTTCCAGTGGTTCAAATCTTGGTATTTATTAAAGTGTCTTCTCTTACATTTCATGTATTTAAACTGCTGGACTGGTGGGATGACAGGAGTAATCCTCTTCTTTACAAGCACAGACACCTGATCTTGTGTTGGCTTCCTCCTCACTCAGTGACTATTGAGCTGTGACAGATAATTTACCCTCAGTTACTGAGGGAAGGAGAGCGTGCGCTTTCATTATCTCATGCGTTTGTAAGAGGACATTTTTTTAGCATCTGTTTAAATGTAAAAAATAAGCTAGTGCACTGCTGCACGACTTAAAACAGTGGAATGGAAACTTTCTTCTGTGTTTGGTTATGCAAGACTTTTCCTGAGGCAGAAAATGAACTGCAGAGTTTCCAGTGACCTCTTTATCAGCACTAAGGTCCTTTTCTCCTGCTGGCTACTGCTAACCTGCTGACCAGGCGCTGTAAAGAGTCTTCAGCATCCATGCCTTTCACAAAAGATTTTAACTTTCTTACACAGACTTCATTTTACTGCATGCATACAAATCTGCTCTTCATTACTTGTTTGAGGAGGACTGTATTTTTACAGGTTTGTAGTGAGTGGTAATCAATAGATAACAGCCTATTCAGTCCTTGTCAGCTGGCCATTTACGCTGAATGTTGCTTTATCAGGTTAGAGTGAGGGCTACTCTATCTCCTCTCCAAACACAATAGTCAGAGCGGACACAGATGACAAGGGAAGCAGGTCACTGATAGTCTAATCTTTCAACTCACATCAGCTCTCTTGTTTCACATTATGAGAGCATTATTCACCTGACGACTACTCTATACAAATGTCTTCTTCAATAATTCAGATCTACGCTGACATGTGTCTACAGTGACACCGGTGTCCAGCTCCCAACAGCTACAGCTCCAGTCTGTATCTTCTCCTCACTCGTGAGCAATAATCGTCTTTCTCTGTTGTGTTTGTCCTGCAGGTTCTACTCTGCCGAGATCAAAGTGGGTCTACAGTTTTTACACTCCAAAGGGATCATTTACAGGTCAGAGCAAATATAAGAAAAATGATCAACATATCACATTTTAATACTTAGGTCATTCTGTTAACTGACCCTGATGTTATTTTTTGTTGATTTCTTGTTTACCTCCCACACATTAATTGTTATACTCGAGGCATCACTGCAGCCTAATACTGCTTATTCCTCTACCTTACACAAGACACTTTATTTTACTTCAGCTGCCAGTGCGCTTTGAAAAAAACTTGGTTAGGTAATCCCACACATTTTCTCAACTTTTTTTTTTTCTCTAAAAGTTTTATTATTAATGTGTTGTAATGCAGCAGAGAGCAAGGAATGATAGAGGATCTGTCCCTCAGAGTGCAGTGTCGATATTCATTTAAATATTACATTGATTCTGAAATATAATTAGCACTGATACGTGTGGTGCTGTCATTATTTAGTAATCCCCTAGATGGCAAAGGATGATTTATGTTTTGTTCCTGTAAGTCCACAACAAGCAGTTGCTGCGCAAAAGTGTCACTCTCTTATTCCCTTCAACTGTCGCCATTTTGGCATTAACTTCTGATACCTTCATTGTGGTGATTGAGCTCTAAAACTGCCTTGCAGGGATTGTTAGGAAGGGCAGACTAACCGCTCATGAAAGTCATGCTGCCCTAATCTACATGTTTTCTTAAACCCTTTTCATGGTTTATTTAGGCACAAGTGCCCAAAATTAGCTCCATCATTACATCTTTAGATATTCACATTTATTCTGTGAGGATGTGATATTTGTGGCAATTCACAGTGAGATTCAGCTTTGGAAGAACATGAGAGAGCATGACATGGTGCGTGCGCCACATACACACAAAAGTAGACACACTCACAGCAATGCTGGCCCCCTGCTGAGCCAAGCTGCCTCCAGTATAACGCCTCTTCTACCATCTCTATAGACGGAGCGAATGAGGGGCAACTTATCCCCCAATAATGTCCCAGCAGTGTTTACAACAGGGTCCAAATATCAGAGGGGCACAAGCAAATAAGAATGACACAAAACTGATTTCTGTCATAAATAGCCAGTGGTTTATTTAAGACTTAATGTGGATCAAGTCAACATTCACATTTGACTTTATCAACATTTCATTGTGAATTTTGACTTCATCAACATTCACATTTTGACTTTATTCACATTGACATTTTGGACTAAATGTCTGTTTAAAAAAATTAAGACAACCACGCCATTTCTCTTTTCTGATGTTTCCTTTCACATTTTGAGCACCGAAGCTGCCACTTGCTTTAAGCTGCAGTGAATGGCTTTCAATAGCATTAGTTAGTTTGCATTGTGTGATTGTGGAAGTGGTCATGACTGTGTATGTCTCAGCTTTTGATTCTGTCATATTAGTAGCATTAGTTTTAAGCTGCAGCCAGCCTTTTGGATGAAAAAATGGTATTAAAAGTGCAGCTTAGCAGGAAGAGGCAGCTTAGTGGAAGAAGAAGAGACTTTCAGCTTGATGGATACAAGTGTCAGCTGGAATTCTTACTCTGAGATAATTATTAACTCACAGTCCAAATATGATTGATGCCAGTTTCCTGTCTTGCTGTGATTCATTTGTTTCCAGAGATCTGAAGTTAGACAATGTGATGCTGGATCATGAGGGACACATAAAGATCGCTGACTTTGGCATGTGCAAGGAGAACGTGTTCGGGGAGAATCGGGCCACGACTTTCTGTGGTACTCCTGACTATATTGCTCCAGAGGTGAAACCTGTTTTATACTTTAAGATTCTTCACTGTGAACTGTACATAAAATGGTCTTTGTTTCTGTTTTAGTAATTTTAATATTTAGTGATGTGTTTCAACTCAGATCCTGCTGGGGCAGAAATACTCTTTCTCTGTGGACTGGTGGTCATTTGGAGTATTGTTGTATGAAATGCTGGTTGGTCAGTCACCATTTCATGGAGACGACGAGGATGAGTTGTTTGAGTCTATTCGTATGGATACCCCCCACTATCCTCGCTGGATCAACAAGGAGGCTAAGGACTTGCTTGAACGGGTTTGTACCATACATAAAAAAAATAAAAATAAAAATAAAAAAATACTACTGTCATAGGGACACATCACTACCTGTAGGAAATCTACCTCGACAACTATTTACTTTTTTTTCAAATCAAAAGACACATGCTCCTTTACAGCAGTGGTTCACAACTTGTCTATCCTCACTCACCACCACCTCCCTGACAAGAAATTACAACCTTCAATTCAGAAAAATTTCAACTGACCAGATTTATTTAATGAAATATGTTGTCATTGGATACCACAAAACAATCGACCAAACAAGAGATGGGTCTAAACAAACGTGTTCGTGGGTTTTCGCTAGGTGCTCCTGTTTCCTTCCACACACTGAAAACATGCTTTTAAGGCTAATAGTAGTTTCTGAATTGTCCTTATGTGTGAGTGTGTGCATGAATGGTTGTCTGTCCTTCTATGTCAGCCCTGTGATTGGCTGGTGACTGGTCCAGGATGTACCCTGCCTCCAGCCCCATGGCAGCTGGGATGGATGGATAACCAAAGACTAGGGCTGCTGAAGCAGCACTGAACCCACCCTTGCACCCTCATGCTTGCAGGGCTTGGAAGTAAATTCTTACATTTGTACAGGTTACTGTAATTTAGTAGCTTTTTTGTGTACTTGTCCTTTTTTGAGCCATTTCAAAATCAGTACTTTTACTTTTATTTTATGTTTTTGGGATGTATTGTACTTAGTTACATTTGTCTTGAGTATCTGGGCGCTGAGTAGAAAAATATAATGGTAAACTAAACTGATTCAAGTTTTATATCAGCAAGAGTTGTCATGATATAAAAAAATTTAATTGAAATGATATTCAAAATGAAACATCACTATATTCCATATCTAGAGACAGTACTGTGTCTGAAACAGTGTTGGCTCAATACATGATATCTTAGAAAGACAATGTCTGCGAGGGTTGGCCACATTTTGGGATTAAAAAAACGGCTTTTTAACATTTAAATGTTCAAAAAGACATTGACAATAAGTGTAAATGTTATTAGTCAGGGAAAACTGTTAATCTATAGTCACATCCTTTATTCAAATACAGTGTGCTTATTTAAACTTCAAGTCAGTGTTAAAAATATACCTTCACTGGTATCTTTAATATACAATTTGCTACATAAGTGAAAAAAGGAGTTGCTAATTTGTGGTTATATTAAATAATTTGGTTTACAGGTTATTTAGCACTGCACTACTGTAGACTTCAACAAATGGTTGGCTCTTCACATTCCAGCTATTTTCTGTTTTTACATGTCACAGCAGCATGGACTACACTTTGCCACTTTTTATTCAGGCACGTGTTTGTGCCCCTCTGAAAACTCTGAAAAGTCTGTGTTTGGGTTCCAACCAACTAGTTGAGAACCAGTGCTGTACAGGGTAACATGATTCTACAGCCTTATGGTTGAGAGGGTTTATCCAGATCTTGTCAATGTTGACGGGGTTTTTAATTTCAGGGTGCTGAGGCACTGATTTCCAACTTAACTTCAATGCTTTTTTCCCTGCAGTTGTTTGAAAGAGACCCCAGTCGCAGGCTAGGAGTTGTGGGTAATATTAGCTTACATCCCTTCTTCAAGTCTATCAACTGGCAGGCGTTGGAGAGGAGAGAGATTGAACCTCCCTTCAAACCAAAAGTGGTATGGCTCGCATATATATAAAAAATAGAAATATTGGTTATTTGCAGTATGCATATATGACTTTGATTTTTGATGACCCTTCTTTTTTCTTCATCATAATTTTGCTGTGTCTCATTTGTTTTTGTGTACAGAAAGCACCAAATGATTGCAGCAACTTTGACCGTGAGTTCCTGAGTGAGAAGCCACGCCTCTCCTACAGCGATAAGAACTTCATCGACTCCATGGATCAGTCAGCGTTTGCTGGCTTTTCCTTCATCAACCCTAAGATGGAGCACCTTTTAGAAAAGTGAATGTTTTAATGACAGGGAGGGTTATAGACTGCACCCAGCCCTTCACCCTCCTGAACTGGCAAATAAGCAAGCTGTTCCACAGTCAGTATTTGTGACCTCCTTTTAGGTACGATCTATCGCCCTGGGGTATGTTTAGCGATAATAATAGAAACAGGACCCTTAACTGTATATATTAATGTTATTGTGTATGTTTGCATGCTTATTTGTCCAAGCCTAGACAGTATGTGTAATTGTAGATGGGTGGGGGGTTGAAACTACTGTTCCATTTTAAGTCACTGCTTCCATTTGCAGCATTTTTGTCTTTTTCTTTAATCCATGAAGAGAATGACCCCAAAAGAAATTAACTGTGATAGAAAGGAAATGTTGAGCAGACTGTAAGAATGAAGAGGCTGCATGTACAGAGATCTTGGACTACCATCATCATGTTAAAATAAAAATAAGATGTGTTATCTTTCTTTTCTTGAAACATCAGAAGTTTTGCCTTTGACTGGATAAGTAGTCTTTCTGACAGAAACTTGTAATTATGTGACTGACTTGAAAGTGCCATGTATGGACATGTGTAAATCAGATTTAACTGTTGAGCAGATTGCAGTCATCTGTACTAAATGTTTGGTAATGGTACATGACTTTTAATGCAAGGTCACTCAAATGCTGTATATAGAAAAGTATATGTATATAGTTGTGACATGTACATTTGTTTGTTGAGGATGTACTTTTATAATGTCTCCATCTTTTACATCTGATTAAATATTTCATCAACTCCCAAGTTTGATGTTCATATTTTTTAAAGCATTCTATGTTTACATTATAGCAATACTGTGGAAGGCAATTTCAAAAACTTGAACATTTAGGATTTGTTCAGATTAAAATATTAAATTAAAAATGTTATGTGTAAATCAAGAGTGACATATTTTTGTGCGTCTTCAAGATTAAATGTTGGTTTTGTATTTTAAACGAAATAAAACTAAAACATTTTTAGCCCCGCTGAGGAGGTTACATTTTGCCAGAGTATGTTAACAGGATAACTCAAAAAGATTTGAAGAAATTTGATGAATTGTCAGAATCAGTCAGATATGGACCAAGGACCAGTAAACTAGATTTTGGGGGTGTATGTGGATGCGGATAAAGGAGTTTTTAAAGGATTTGTAAACGTGAGAAAAGGCAGTTTTCCAAGTTTTCGCTAATAACTCATTAACTTCTGAACAGATTTTGATTACATTTTCAGGGTTTATTGTTCATGGTACAACAAAGAAGTAACCAGATTTTGGTAGTGATACGTATCTGGATGTGGCTCCAGGTAGATAGGGCAGTTTTTTGACAGTAACTCACCTGACAATGTTAGAAATGCCTTGGCAGAGGTCTTTGGTCTCAGAGCACTTCTAGTTATACATGTTAATGTAACATTAATATTATTTGGTTCTTGTTAAATAAAAAAAAACTGCCCCCCAAATTCACTCTGCTGTGTAAATCAAATGAAGAGTACACACCAATACTATGCTGGTTCTCTTAATATGTGTAAAATATCTATAATGTGAAGGGTTTAATAAATAGTATTGCACTCTGCAGATAGCAACTAATGCAGCTAGAGAAAACAAGAAATAAATGTAATATATTTACAGGAAATACAAATGCAGGGCTTAAATGATATTTAAAAGTAAAGTTTAATTACAGAAGCTTTTTTTATTCTAGTTTTATTGTAATTTTTTTATTTTGATGTATTGGAAGATAAACACACAAGTACCAGTACAATGAAGTACTAATGTATATTTTACATAGAGGGTATCCCAACACAAAAATGTTGAAACAAAAAAAAAATGTTTTCTATCTATGCAATATCACTGTCAGGGCCATGGGGGGGCTGGAGCCTATCCCAGCTGACTTTGGGCAATGGGCGGGGCACACTCTGAACTGGTTGCCAGCTAATGACTGGGCCACAAAGAGCAACGGACAACCATTCACGCTCACACTCACACTCACACCAAATGAGCACGTTTCTGGTCTGTGGGAGGAAGCCAGAGTGCCCGGAGTAAACCCACACATGCACGGGGAGAGCATGTAAACTCCAAAGAACAGCCTTATGGCTGTGAAGCACACACACACTACCTGCTGCGCCACTGTCCAGCCGAATTTGTAACTTTCACACTTAATTGTATTTTTGGCAGGGGTGGAAAGAGTAGTCAAGTAAAATTATAATTACTTTGATAAAATGTTATTCACAAACAAAAAAGTAGCTGTTTGAGTTTACGCAAGTAAAAGTAAATTGAACTATCTTAAATGTTCTCAAAGTACTGAGTAATTTGAATATCTTCTCTTGTGTTTTCATTGGAATTTGACGAGTCACCACTTATTACACCCCCAATTAAACATACTTAAGAATGAATTAAAGATATGCTTTTAACATCTACTCATATAAGTGAAAGTAAACAAAAACCTATAAAGTTGCGGCTACTCAGAAATGTTATTGGTGACTCTTCACACCTTATTATTTTGTAGATTTTTTTCGTGATTGTTTGCATTTACGGATATAGTAATTCCAATACAATATCATTAGTTTCAAAACGTGATTAATTTAGAGTTCCTTCACTTCTTATCATATAAAATACTTTCCTCTCAGGCGGTGTATTATTGTTCTGAAATATCAGTGATTTTTTCGCCCTCTAGCGTTTCGGCACGACTTAGACAACACTATTTGACGTCACCACGTAACGTACTACGTGCGTTGTGTACGGAAGTGTTACAGGAACTACCGGTGGCGTCTGCTGTACAAGTACTTTTCTCAATCTCGCTGGCTCGAGGTAAAGCGCTGTTTGAGTGGGTGTAATGGCAGGAGCAGAGACGCTGTGTACAGCATGACAGTACAAAGGTTCTGCCTTTAAGTATGAACGGTAGATAAGTTGTTAATTTCACTTTCCATAGTGTAAGTGGAAGTCGAAAATGAGTTCCCAGGATGTGCTGAAGAGTGCGTCCACATTAGCTTCATATAATGTGTTGTTACAGGTAAATGAATACGCACACTTCGATCATAAACCGATCATAAATCTGATCCGTCTTGATGGTGACATGTTTCTGATGTGTGTCTGCTATCTCAGGTGATGTTTCGTGTCCTCACTTTCCTGCTGAACGCCTTCACTCTTCGCTTCGTGTCCAAAGAGCTGATCGGAGTTGTTAATGTCAGGTAAATATTACTGAGATTTATGAAAAGATGGATACCTGTCAATCATTTATACTGTAGGTTATAGTCTGTGTGTCTCTATCCTGCAGGCTTACACTACTTTACACCACATTAGTGTTTTTGTCCAGAGAAGCTTTCAGAAGAGCCTGTCTGAGTGGTGGATCTGGAACAAACCACAGCTGGAGACAAGTGATCAACCTGCTGTGGCTGACGTGAGTAAGAACAGGATGCACGACACTAGAATTTAACATTTGTATTATTCTTGATGTACCTTATCAGAGCCTTTTTTTTTGACATCACAGCAATGAAACGTGGGAGTTCTTCCTGCCTGTATATGAAGTTATTACAATGTTTAATCATAGAAAATGCAAATAAAATCCTGCATAGTGTGTGAATTACTTGGGTAAAGTTAGAAAGATATTCACAGATTCGGACTTTGCGGGTCAATAACTCATCAATAAAACAACGTACTTAATCTGTGAATATCTTTCTAACTTTACCCAAGTGTGTGAATTGAACAAATACATCTGCAAATTCTTGCATTGAAACTTTACTAATGTATTTGTGCAAGTCAAGACAGCATGCAAGAGTTTGTAAATATTCAGGGATTCATTCTTCTGCTAAACAGAGGAGTACCAGGGAAAGACATGAGGATAAAAATAAACACAGGGAGAAGTATAATTTTTTTATTGTGCTAAGTTAAAATGTGAAGGAAAAACAATGACAATATTTTGACTCAAATCTAAAAACTGAGAAAGGCAAATTGTTGACAGGGCAAAGCAAAAATGACATGAAGGAAAAAATAAAATGACAAGAAACAATTGTGATGCTGAAAAAATAGCTGAAAAATAGAAAAAGTTGAGAGGATAAGTAAAAATGTTCAGTCAATCCCTCAAACTTTATTTTTATGACACATTTCATATATTTTCATCGGTAGTTAAAAAAGTGCTTTACAGAGGAGCAGAAAAGGTGACTGACTAAAAGATTAAAAGTAATATTGACAATTACTACATAATAAGAGGAAGGATGTTGAGAAAGATTTAGAGGCTAAAGAAGGATTTGAAGGCTAAAATGGTGGGGGGAAATGAAATGTTGAGATACAAGTAAAAATGTTTAGGGTAAAGGAAAAACAATGAGAAAAATTTCATAATGGTCAGGAAAAAGTGAGAATGCCAATAGGAAAAGTAAAAATGTGAACAATTGAACTGATGAGTGGGTAAAGTCAAAATGTTCTGAGAAAATTTGTAAATCTTGAGGGACATGGTTAAATGTTTGAAATATGGCAATAGTATGAGAAAAAGGGTATATGATGAAAAAAAACAAATGTGCAGATGTTGAGAGGAAAAGTCCAAATTAAATGTCAGGAGAAAAGTGAAACTGTTGAAAAGAAAAAGGCAACATGGCATGAAAAAAGGAAATGTTGATAGGAAAAAGAATATCAGGGGAAAAGTCTAAATGTTTAGTATTAGTGGAGATGTCAGGGCAAAAATCAAGTTTTTGAGGAGAAAAGGGAAATGTTGAGAGGAAAAAGTTAAAATGTTGAGATAAAAGTGGAGTTGTTGAACAGTAAAATAGTTACAGTGCTTAACAAATATATTAGACCAACTGGTTCATGTCACAGCAAGCCCTTAATTAACAGGATTGTTCATTACCAAAATGATTTTTTTGTTTCCATAATGGTTAATACATCACTGTGTAGTCTTTAACTGAAATGATATTTTTAATGTTGAAATATATTTATTATTGTTACTCGTGAATTTTCAAATTTACTGTCTTACAAAACAACTGAAAAAATAGCAAAACACATTATTATTTCTTGTTTAAGATGTCGAATTAAAGTTATTTACTTGGATTCCTGAACAGAAAATGAGTTTTAGTGGTTGATGTTATGATTGATTAATTTCTGACTTTTCAGAGAAGCACAGTGAGCAGCTCAAAATTTGGTATGAACAGGTGAATTCATATTGAAACTTTTAATTCCCATTAAAAATGTGTTTGTCCAACTGCAACAACATTTTCAGTTTAAAGCAAGTTTTTTCTAAAATAGTTATGTTTTCTTGTTTTAATGACGTGGTCTTATAAATGTGTTAAGCACTGCATAAGGGGAAAAATGTGAACGTGTTTGGAAGAAATGTGTAGAAGGTAAGAGGAAAAGAAACTGTTAATAGAAAAAAGCCAAAATGTTGAGATTAAAGGCAGAATAATGAGGAAAAAGTCAATTTATTTAGGAAAATTTTTGGTTGTTGAGGAAGAAAAGATAAAATGTTGAGAAAATAGTGTAAATACTGAGAAGAAAAAAATAGCCAGAATGTTGAGATGGAAGTCAAATTGTTGAGAGAAAGGATACAATTGTCTAACCTTGCAGTGCAGCTGGATTGTGTAGATTCCCTGTCTGTCATCAGGCAGATCAATATTGCAAAGCTCCAGCCCGCAACCATTGTTCCTGGTCAGAAAATTACCGGTCTTTTTAGCATCCTTTGGACAAAGAGGCCATAGAAATGAGTGTAGATTGAGTGTAGTTTAGTTGTTGTTAAAGCAAGAAGTGTCTGCAAGCCTCTGGCTGGACTGTAATGGAAACCACAGACAAACATTAATTCAATCACCTTCTAGGTTTTCTTCAAAGGTTCTGCTTTTCCTTATAACTTTCTATGGGGTGTTTTCCAGACGGACTTGAGAAATGTATCCGGTGAATATCTTTAACAGTCCATCTGGTGCGTCAGGTTATAAGTGCGAAAAAAAGGTGTACATTTCCTAAAGAGAACTGAGTCAAATGTCAAGAAAGACTCCTATTTGATTATGTATTTGAACATGATTCTTGATGTTTTTACTTTGTTATTGTCATTTAAACGTTTGCTCTAAGTGCATATTGAAAAAGAAATATTCCTTTTTCAATTTGTGCTTTCTCTTTATGGACTGAATGTTTCAACCCACCTACACGCCTGCCTTATGAAAAAAGCTTTTTTTCTCTTAGCTTTGGTGCCTTTCAAAACTTTCTATCGCTGACATAAATGAGACAGCAGTTTGAGCGTACATTATGGAAAACTGTCAAAGTATCTTAATGTTGACCACCTAATTGGATTTAATCTCATACTCTTAGTGTGCCTCATTTCTTCCCTCTCTCACTTTCAGGTTACCTCTAGGTGTGCTATGGGCAGCCCTGTTGGCCTGTGTGTGGCTGTGGCTCCTGGAGGTCCCAGACCCACAAACTGTCCCTTTCTACGGCCCGGCTGTTCTGCTGTTTACCCTGTCAGGAGTGCAGGAGCTCCTGGCTGAGCCCCTCTGGGTTCTGGCTCAAGCTCACATGTTCGTCAGGCTGAAAGTGGTCGCTGAGAGCTTAGCCATGATTGCCAAATGTAGTATGACAGTGGTACTGGTGGTGTTTGCCCATGAGTGGGGTCTTTACATCTTCTCTGCTGCTCATGTAAGACAGAGCTCAAGTCCTCTGTATTATGTTTCAATTTTTCCCCTTATATGAAATCATGATATTTATTTATTTGTTTTATTTTTTGTAGTTGGTGTACACAGGGTTTTTGGTGCTGTGCTACGCCGCATACTTCATTCGTTTCTTGGGATCTGAGGAGGCAGCTAAGAAGAGTTTTCCTCTGAATGGTGTTGGAGATCTGTTGCCCCGTAGAGCTGATGGAGAGGTAGGAAGGAACAGTGTCTTTCATGGCAGGGGCTGTGACCCTGGGGGGGGGGGGGGGGCGGGGGTAACCCAGAGGTGTTGGTGCATTTTCTCAGAAATTAGTAAAGTACCTGTCAAGGGGTGTTGCTGAGGGAAGAGGGGTTGACTGGAAAATAAAATAAAATGAAATATAATCAACAACTATCATTTTGGCAATAATAGCTTGGCATAGATTTTTTGATTTTATAAATTACTGCACATTGAAGTATACGTGATCTCTTTCCAAGCTAGTCTTTCATTCATGATTGATGCTGCCTTCTCCCTTTTGGGGGTCACTTAGGACTGGAGCCTATCATTGCATGTGAAGTGGGACACATCCTGGACTAGTGGGCAGCCAAGACCACTGACAGTTTTACCTGATGCAAATTTAGAGTCATCAATTAACCTAACATGCTTGTTTTTAGTATTTGAGAGCAAACCGGTTTGCCTGGAGTAAACCCACTCATGCAGGGAGGACATGCAAATTCAACTCAGAAAGGCTCCACTTGACTGAGGAGTCGATCTTGCAGTTTTCTTGCTGTGTAGCAGCAGCACTAACCCACTGCACCACCATGCAGTCCTTTTGTGAAGGTACAGGACTTCACGAAAAAGAGTTTTTTTTTGACTGAGTTAATGATAGTTATTCATTCAGCATGCTTAAGCCATTAATATAAAAAAATATTTTTTTGAGAGAGACCAGCAAACATACTGATACAGTGCAAATAAAACAATAAGATCAATAATAATTTATCAGTAAATATGCTGAGAACTGAATTCCTGGGTTCAAGGCTTCTTACTAGGGATTTTAAAAACATTCCAGGTAACTAAGCTTTGGAGTTTAAAATCAGTTTGGAAATTCTTTAAAGCTAAAGGGGCAAAAAACTGAAATAATTTTCCCAACTCAGTTTAGATTATTTGGGATAATTGCAAGATGCCTTTTTTTTTTTAAAGGGAAAGTGGTTTGGGAATATACTTGGGGACTTGGGTGGCCGTCCTAACTATTGTCTGTGTGGGTCTCTTATGTGTTCTTTGTCATTAACAGTGATCATTCTGCATTAAACCAGTCAGATAAGTTATAAGACAAACCAAAGAAATATTGATCCTTTACTGTTGCTTTGTTTATAGCCACTGATCGACTGGAAGCTAGCTCGTCTTACGTGGAGCTTCTTCAAACAGTCCTTCCTGAAGCAGATTCTCACAGAGGGGGAGCGTTACGTCATGACCTTTCTGAATGTCCTCAGCTTCGGAGACCAGGGAGTTTATGACATTGTCAATAATCTAGGCTCGATGGTGGCTCGCTTTATCTTCCTGCCCATTGAGGAAAGCTTCTACGTCTTCTTTGCCAAAGTGCTGGAGCGAGGGCGTGATGTCAGGAGTCAGAAACAGGTGTGAGTCATGGATGTAAACACAAACACGTCTTTTCAGAGCGGCTGCCAGCTTTACTTCTTGTTTATGTCTACAGGAGGAGGTTTCCATTGCAGCAGAGGTCCTGGGGTGTCTGCTGAAGCTGGTGCTGGTTGTTGGTCTGATTATCACTGTGTTTGGCTATGCCTACTCTCACTTAGCTCTGGACATTTATGGCGGCACTTTACTGAGTAGTGGTGCAGGTAAGTGAGGCACAGCATACTTCTTTGTGTGGATAAATAAGGCAAATAATTGCTGAGTGATCTGACATGACCAAAAGATCATATCTTAATATTGTTTAGCTGAATGCCAACATTATGTATCTTAATATTTCTGTTGGTCAAATAGAAAAACAACAACAAAAAAATAGCAAACAAACAAATAAAAACTGATTCACATCTGAGGAAAAACACATGTGATAAATGTTTCACAGATACTTTTATAAGTAGCCAACTGCACAGGTTTATAAAATCTACATTGAGTTAACCACCTGTTTGTAAACAACATATCTAACTAAGTAACCAACCCACAAAAAAACTAACTCGCTGATCAGCTTACCTAAGGCAAGAAAAGTAAACTCAAGTAAAGAACACTATATTTATACAAACAAACTCATCAATAACTAACCAGCTAACTAACTAGCTAACTAACAAACTACCTTACCGAATAAAAGAAAAGTAAAGTAATGTCAAGAACACTATGTTTAAGTAGATAAACGCATCAAAACTAACTAACCGAATACATTAATTAATGAATAATCAACAAGTTAACTGGCTAAACAGTTAACAGAAGTAGAATATTCACTGTCAAACTAAGTGACCTACTAACTCACTAATCAAACAACTAACCTGCAACCAGCACACTAAATTGAAGAAAAGTAAACAAATGATCACTCTCTAACTGATCAACTAATTAACTAGCTAACTATAATAAAGACAGCAACACATTTGTAAACTACCTGACCACTGATGAACCAAGCAGATCTAACCAACGTAAGTAACTTCTCTCTTACCAACTAACTAGCTAACTAAAGATAACCTAACTAAACTGACTACAGACTAACCCTTCAACTGATTAGCTTAGTTTTCAGCTATCTAACTTATTTAACCAATCTGACCTGACTTCTGACTAACTTACTAACTCGAACAACCAGTTCTTCTAAAATTAATGGAAATTAAAATAATGATTAATTCCCATTACACGAAACATTTTAGATTATCTTGTGGTTGATAGCCATATCACTGTCAGTGGTTCTTACTCTGAACATTTTTTTTACAAAGCATAAAGTGTTTGCAATCGAAATACCTTGGAAAACTGAAATTGAAACTAACGGTGAGGTGGGAGTAAAAAGGCTGGGCAGATTTTGTATTGGTTACAGAAAGTCTTGGTTCTTTACGTTGACTGAATCATGATGATCATGTTTTATCATGTTTTATAATCTGACGGCCCGTTCAATTGATTACAGACATTAAATTGGGCTAATCCATCTGCACTGCAGGGTTATATGTTTATCCTGCTTTTACTGAACCAGTCTTGTCATTTTCTTGAGTGTCTTTTAAAGACAGAGGTCCTCTAATCAGATTGATAAATGGTCTTGTCGTCTAACTGCTGAGCCTTAGCATCCCTTTAAACTAGACGGTTACGACAGAAAGCTTGCTCTGTTTTAATGCGTTGGACAAAGTGGAACAGCTGACCTGACTAAGCTGTAGGAATAAGTCCAAAAACACAGAAGTGAGTTAGCATTTAGCACTTCCTTGTTCCCGAGACCAAAAGTACATGGGATTTTAGAATAGCTTAATAGATAAATACCTGAAATAAGATTTATGATGAACACAGGCATACAAGATTTAATGCTTAATCTGATATGATAAATACATTGGATATTGGCTGCTTTTAACTTTTAAAGTTGTTGAGTGTTTGAAAGGACAGTTGCTAATGAACTGATAATCAGGACTAAAAAATGGCTTTGCAATGCAAGCATTTCTGATCGTTTTTGGTATTCAGGCATTCATACACCATTACCACTACCATGAAGACCAACTTGATCAAGTCACATGATTAAGTGGAAATTCTCAAACAAGAGGTTATGGCATGACGTTATATATTGGAAATATTGTAACTGCCTCTAAGACAAAGTGCCATGTTGTAATGCCATAGTAGCTTAAAATAAGCTTTTTGCTTTTGCCAATTTCATTTAAGCTTAGAAAATCATTGAAGTTTGATTTGTTCATCAAGTTTACCACATTGAACAAAACGTATAAGTTTCATAATTTTTGTTTGCTTGAGCTCTTATTATCAGCAATGATTGAAGAACACAGTAAAAAATCCCACTGGCTTAGTAGAGAGAACCAGCATGGTCCTGTCATTCGTGCACTATTTTGCACTTACATACTTGTCTTTTATATTTGTCCTGATTTGTGTAACATTGAGCTCTTTAAGGATTTTTTTTATCTGCTTTTGTTTGATGTAACATTTGTGTTGTTCTTTGTGAGTCAAAATGGATTTTTCTTTCTCGCCAGTTGCAAAACAAATCTACACATTGGTACTTAAAAAGCAACCTGAACCTCAAGCAATAGGCTTGGTATCTACTTTTTACTTAATAAACATCAGCAAAAACAAAATTGCGTATATGATGCTGTCTTACCCTGTATCTCAATTGAAAAAATATCAGCATGTCCTCAAAAGTCAACTTATCACAAAGCCCTTCTCTGGCTCTTTTCTCTGCTAAAGGGCCCAGCTTACTGCGATGCTACAGCTGCTATGTTCTCCTGCTCGCTGTTAACGGTGTCACTGAGTGCTTTGTATTTGCTGTCATGAGCCAAGAGGAGGTTGACAAGTAAGACTGACAATATACACAATCCAAACTTTAGTTGTCACCCATCATGCATGCTGACACTGTCTGTGTTTTGTCCTCAGGTATAACTTTGTGATGCTGGCTCTGTCCGTGTCCTTCCTCTTCCTCTCCTACATGTTGACATGGTGGGCTGGTGCTGTGGGCTTCATTCTGGCAAACTGCATAAACATGGGCCTCCGTATCATACACAGCATTCTTTACATACATCACTACTTTAAAGGGAGCCAGTGGAAACCTCTGCGTGGCTTGTTACCCTCACCGCTCCTGCTTCTGGTACTTGCTGTCAGTACTGTGGTCACAGCGCTGTCAGAGGTACGAATGAATAAATGCTCTGTTTCCCCAATTGTGTTTGAAACTCTGATATAAGAGTTCATTATACATTACTGTTACACACTTTGTAATATTTGTGTGTGAAAGGTGCAGCAGAAATAAACTTCACTCATTTTTATTAATGAAATCTTGTACAAAACCTGAACCTGTGTTCCTCTCTTTGGTTTCAGGGTTTGTTCTGCTGTGGCAGCGGCTGGTTACTGAGGCTGGTCCACATCAGCGTAGGAGCAGCATGTTTACTTGTTGTGTTTGTCACCATTCTTCTCACAGAGACTCAGCTGGTTCAGTTTGTGAGGACTCAGCTTTTACCCAGATACAGAAAAAAACAGACGTAGGCTCGATTTGGACTGTTTTTACTGGACTGGAGGAAAACCTCTGTTTCAATCCAAACAAGAGGTACTGATCAACAGTTACTGGCTGCACCAAAGCAGCAAGGGAACAAGTGTGGAAAAAACATGCCATTACTGTTTGGGAATCTAATTTAGGTGTTAAACAATTAATGTGTCTTAAGAGACGGTTGCACTTGTTACAGGGATGATTTTCTTACAGAATAAAACAAGACTGCCTTTACATTTTTTTTATTTTTTATGCATGGTAAAAAATAATGAAAGTATAATCTTAAAGCAGCATTTTTAAAATTGTCTCATTATGTTTTTAGCAAATGATTTCCAGGGCTGCATTCACAAATACAGAAAAATCCTGGATATAAGTGTACTTTACACTGGTGCAAATGCAAACTTTGCCCTGAAATTAACTGCTGCCCACCTAGTATCCCACTGACTGACATGGAAATTTTCCTGCTTTTAGGGAAAAGAGTGAACAAGTGAGCATGGAAGTTTACTTGATTGGAACTTTTAAGGGTTGTATGTGAGGGCTTAGCAGGGCAATTTCAGGACAATGTCTGGATGGAAAACCCTGCCGTTCATGTGCACACATGCAGCTCACTCAGGCAAATCAGAACATTCATGTGCTCTTGTGCATGAGTTAACGGAGTACATGTAAGTTGGATCAGTTTCTATTCAAGTTATCCTGAATTTTTTGGGACATTATAGGGCTGTATCTGTGAAGAGACATTATGTTTTTGAGTTGTCTGTCTGTTTTACTGTTCTTGTGAACGTAATACCTTAATACTTATTTGAGTTTTTTTTTTTAAAACTTAGTACAAATGTTGACTCTAACACAGCATTATGTTTCAAGATGAAAGGAGGGATATATGCCAATTTTCGCTAAAACCTACCCTTGAGCCTGAGTGTGAACTGATTTAATTTTAGAGGTTTAAGGCAATTGTGACCAGACACCACCATAAAGACCACCTGAGCCTTTCCACTTGACCCACCACAGTACTTTTACTGTCCGGTAATGGTTAACTCTACAGAGGCTCACAAGGACCAGTCAGCGATTCTAGTTTGAAAAAATGATGCAATGCGTAAGTTTCATGATATGACGAAATAATTAGACTTAAAATAAAAAACAGTACTTTGAATTACGTTGTTTTTAACAAACAGCAGTCATCATTTGAAATGATTTAACTAGTAACAAGTCTGTCAAAGGCTTTTGATGTAGACTGCCAAAAGTTTAAAAAATCACAACTTTGGTTTATTCTTATTTTAGATACATATTTTAATAGCAAATTGTAATAAAATAATATCAAGTATGATAGAACTTAATAAATCTAAAGGGAAACCTTTGTGCTTCAACACTACAGGAAAAAGAGCAACACGATAGAACATGAAATATGAGTAAAAAGTAGTTTTAAAGTAAAAAAACAAACTCGACAGCACTCTGAGCGCAAACCTTTTCCGAGGTAGCTCACATATTGTGTTACACATATAAGCAATAGTTCCATAAACCTCATGATATGATTGATTGCCCCTGAAATCCACCCAAGTACCTGGAAACATGTTGACATCATTATTAGTTTGACAACTATTGAGCAAAAAAAGTTGTTCATGTTATCTGGATCACCCCAAAATCTAATCATTTCAAGATGGGCAATTATTGACACCTCCTGAAAATTTGAGTGAAATCCATCCAGTACTTTTTGTGTGATCTTGCTGACAAACAAACAAACAAACAAACAAACAGACCAACACAAAGTCATAACCTCCTTGGAAGTTGGAAGTAAGAAGTGATTTATGTAAGTACAACGTATATGAGGGCTTCTCGGTGCAGCAGTTTAAGTACTCATCCCTCACAGTAAAAGGGTTGCTGGTTTGACTCTTAGGGTTGGTTGGTGCCTTCGGTGTGGTTCTTGTGGTTTTTCTCTGGGTCCTCTGGTTTCCACCCACAGAAAACATAATCATTAGGGTAACTCTGAATTGCCCTTTTGTGTGTGAACAATAGTCTGCCTTGTGATCAGCTGGCAACCAGTCCAGGTTGTAGCCCATCTCTCACCAAGTTTCAGCAGAGATGGGCTCTAGACCGCCATTTTACATGTAAGGGTGGATGGATGAACAATGTTCATGGCAATAATGACAGTCATTAAACTGTTCAGAGACGGACCAGGACTTTGTCTTTCCAAGCTCCAGGCGCTGACCACAGTGTGGTTACCCTGCAGTACGAAACACAAAGACATGTAAGCAAACACAACAACAATAATAATAATAATAATGATAATAAATTAAGGGTGGCACAGTTGCACAGTGGCACAGCGGGTAAGCGGGTGTGCATGCCTCACAGCAAGAAGGTTACTGGTTTGACTCCCTGTGTCGGTCAGGGCTTTTCTGTGTGGAGTTTGCATAGTCTCCTTGCGCCTGCGTGGGTTTTTCTCAGGGCACTCCAGTTTCCTCCCACAGACCAAAAACATGCTAGTTAGGCTTACTGGTGACTCTCAGTTGTCCTCAGGTATGAGTGTGAGTGGGAGTGGTTGTCTGTGGCTCAGTCTGAAAATGTGCTCTGGGAAGGTTTCAGGTTCAAGCCCAGGTCCTGCTGTCACATGGCGTCCTTGGGCTCGACACTTAACCCCTGCTGCTTCAGTGGCGTGTAAATGGTATAACAGGGCGTGAATGTGTTTTCTGATACTGATGGGCAATGTTCATCGAACTCTGAGCCACCAGTGAGTGATTGTGAGAGTAAATGGGTGTGAAACGGTAGATGTGGCGACCAGTTCAGGGTGTGCCCGCCTCTCACTCAGTGTCAACTGGGAAGGGCCTCAGCCCCCCTTGACCTTGAAAGAAATAAGAGATAATGGAAGCTGACAAAGAAAAATGCACAACAAACAAAATTCCAAAATGACAACAAAAGAGGTGCTCTAAAGAATTCACGTCAGACTTAGCACTAATGTCCTCTCTGATTTAAATGGTGAATTTTCCATTTTTGGTCAAAGATGGAGGTCATGGGGTATACTTGGAGGAATTTTCTTCTAAAAAACAAGTTTTGACTCTGACTTAAAGTTTAAACTGCTAAAATTTTGGACTCCATAGGTTAAGTTTTTTTGGATTCATGTTTATCCTCTACTTGAAAATGTTATGTGAATCACTCACCACAAGAACGACCCCAGTCCCTTTTGCTCGACGCATCGCTGAACTTTGACTATCCTCCACTTGTACACCTTTCTGAGGCGTAAAACTGCCAGACCCTACGTCTAATTTAGATTTAACTATTTTAGGAATGCTTCAGTTGTTACAAATAACTCACTATTGTTTTATTTAAATTTTACACTTTTGTTGTGCTTTACATCATGAGAGCACAGCAGGCTTAAGCTCAGAGAATATTTTGAATGTTTCCCAGTAGCAGTTAACTGTTGGCATTTCCTCTTTACAAATAGCCACTAAATTTAGGTTCCCTGAGGGCTGGATAATGATGTTGTTATAGGAAAAGTGACGAAAAGAGAGGGCACAGCATTTTTTTTTATAAAGATGGAAATGTCTGTTTTCTCCTTTTTTACTTTGCAAATGTATGACTCAGATGTGTACAGGTGGGTGTTTCTGTTTAGAGAGACAGCTACTTATCTTTTGAGTCATATCTTATGAACTTTGATACCAATCTTCTTTGCTTTCATTTTAGGAGTGCTGTTGGGAAGTGTTTTTGATATCAGGAGGAAGCAGCAGGGTACACACAAGACATTTGTAACTTTCTTTGCTTTCTTAGCTTTGTTTTATTATTTTGGAAATAGCAATGCTTCGTAATAAAGTTGCATTCTGAAAGTTTTTTACTGAAGCAGCAGAGGAAACAACAAACCCTGAGAAAAACCAGAGGCAGAGAGATAGAAACAAGGAGGAGCTTTTAAGCCACTGCGTCATTTAAAACCCCAAGGATCTGATTTATCATCCTCTGGAGAATCTCTGGTTGTATCCATTTCTGAGAGTGCGGAGAGAGGGAGTTTTTGCTCTACGTACAGAGGGGACAGATTTTTACAGGACATCTTCCACCGCTGACCAAACATGTCTCAAGTAAGAACTTTACAGAAAAGATTTCTTCATCTGATGATGTTTGGAAGACTGTCAGGGAGAATGGGAAGCAAAAACATGTTGTCATTATCTTGTTCTGCAGCCAGGTCAGGATGAAGCTGAACATGTGCAGCGCCCTGAGGTGACAGAAGAGGACCTAAATGAAGGAAGGAACCGACTGGGACTGACCGGACCAGCAAAGAGCAAGACGATGGAAGTGATGGAGGAGTGCGGTGAGGGTCAAAACACACGCACATGGAAACAAAGTAACAGAGGAAACTGTTTTCTGACCAGGGTAGAGGGATCACATTATGGCTGTGAGTTTGTGTGGGGGCGTTTCCCATGATGCACAAGTTTCCACTCCATATGTAGAGAGGCAGGGAGATGGGGTGTGTGTTGAACAGCCTTTCTCCTCATGCAGTTACTCAAAGTGTGTTTACAGATCTTATAAACATTACATGAGTTCTTCTCACTGCCTCACC
Organism: Cetoscarus ocellatus; assembly: GCA_037902135.1. Taxonomy (NCBI): domain Eukaryota; kingdom Metazoa; phylum Chordata; class Actinopteri; order Labriformes; family Labridae; genus Cetoscarus; species Cetoscarus ocellatus. The sequence goes on along the minus strand of JBAMNC010000563.1, from coordinate 2,229,985 downwards.
ATAGAGTAAGTCTTGGTGTTTCTTCTCTTTTGCAGAGAAAATGGGTAAAGCTGCTCCCTCAGTGTTCAGTCGAGCCAAGTCAGGGGCGGAGACGTCTCTGAACAAACGCCCGGCTCAACCAGTCAGGAAGTAGCAACAGACCTTTTGACCGTGATGTGACAACACCTTTTTCTTGTTAAGATTTTGTTGTGTTCCAGCTGTGATGCAGGCCATGAAAAATGTCTTGTAAAAAGCTGTTATGTGTTTAAATTGCTCTCATTTGTCCTCTCTTGTGTGTGAGCCATGGCCCTTAAAACTGATGTTTCTGTATTTTTAAAGGAACCCTGCACGTTAAAGCACATAGGTCTTTATTGTCTTCTTCACTACAATCCACTGACCTGCATTTGAGCTTCAATTAAGAAGACCTCAAAGATGATAGTCTAAAGCAGTGGTTTTCAAACTTTCTTTCTCAAGGCGACCTTAAAACGAAAATAAAATCTCAAGGCACACCTTATTCATATTCATGCAAAAAACAGCCTCTATTATGCTTCTTGAAGTATCTTATTAGTCTGTTCACATTCCTGTTTTAATCTACAAATGTGCATTAAAATGTGACAAACAACTATATTACCAATGAAAAACTAATAAACAAAGTAATCCAGCATTTGTATTCAGAGGTCATTTGAAACACTTTGGTTGTTTAGTTGTACTAATAACTTACGGTTGTGCAAATCCTGAAGGAACACCAGGGTGCCCTGCAACAGCCACTGAGCTAAAGGATATGATGAGAGAATGAGGAACAGTGTCAACCATTTGACATTAGTACTCAGAGTGTATTGCACAACAAATGCAGCCCTCAATAAATGTTTTCTTGAAAATGTAAAATATGCTCCGTGTCTCTTTACAAGAAACATTTAAGACAGAAATATTGATCCAGTAAAGATGTGATGTCTTAATATGCAATTACCTTTTTAACAACAGGGCTTGTATTCACAAAGCTTCATCAGTTTAAAGAGTTGCTCTATTTAAAAAAACAATCTTTTTTAACACTTCTAAGAATATCCCCTTAAATTTAGGACTTAAATATTATAAAGACTAGAAGTGCTCAGAGAGCATAACCCTCTGCCAAGGCATTTCTGACACTATTTACCCTGAAAAATCCTTGAAAAAGCTCCAGGATCTGGATCTCCCCCAAAATCAAATCACTTCTTCCTTGTGCCATGACCAACATTCCCTGAAAATTTCATCAAAATCTGTTAACTTTTCTTTGTCTTATCTTGCTAACAGACAAATGCCGACAAAAACATAACCACCTTGGCAGGGGCAATAAAAGTTATTTACCACACATCCTGTCCCTTAAAAATATCCTGAGGTGGAAAACTGTTCCAAGCAGTGAGGACTTCAAAAAAGCTTAAATACCTCCAGCAGAGGAAGAAATGAGGAAAAGACAGCGACAGAAACTCAAGCGATTACAGCTCTGTCACAGCCTCAATTAGACCAAGGTTTAAATGAAATAAATAAGGACTAAATATCAATTTCATTTAAAATGACTAAATATCATTAAATAATGAAATTGATGACTTGTTTTTATTGTTGTAACTATTAAGGATCAGCAAGAAAAAGACACACATACACTAAAGATAAAGACAGCAGTCTTGATTAAAAATATTCTTGTAAAGTCCTTTTTTAAGAATTAAAAAGACTTTTTAGACTTTTCCATTCATCTAGGACTTTAGAGTCATGACATGCATTGGTCCCTTGAACGTGCTTCAGCTGTTCACTGATTAGGTCCTCAGGCAAAAGACAGCACATGAAGAGGCAACAGTTTCCCTCAGGATCAATCAGGTATCGATCTATCAGTCTTTACACTTGGAAATGTGTTGATTAACATTTTTGGCCTTGATACTTTTGAAGAACAGGTTTAATTTTGTTCCATAGAGATATTCAGTAACTAAAAAAGTGTGCTCAATTTAACATTGCCTGACCAGATCCAGTGATTAGGCTGAGGGGCTTTTCTGTGCTCATTTAAAAATGAGATCATTTAAACAGACTTTTAGATCACCCTGTCACAGTCTTTAATAATGTGGCAAACCTCGCTACAGGGTCAACCACTCCACACCGCCAAGATAATTGTTCTCTCCTTGCAGAGCTGCTCTGGCATTTTTTTTAGATCACTTTTTAAGGTAGAATTCCAACAAGAACTTTTTAAAGCCTAAATTGGAGCTCTCTTGGAAGATCCTTTGAAAGTTTATAGATAAGGGCCTTTATGCTTTTTTTTTTTTTATAAATATGAAATTTATTTTTTTCTAGAAATAATGTCCATTAAAAAGAGACAGTTTGGTAGGAGTCAAACAATGAAAGGATGCTCAAACAGAACTTATAGTTTTGTAGTGATAATTATGAATATACAAAAGAATTATCCTACTACTGAAGCATATTGCAGTCACATTAGAAATAAGAGCCTGCTATGACGTTTTTAAGAGAAATTTACCTCAGAATCCAAAGATATGCTTGCTGCCCGGCTGCACCAAACTCTGCTGTTCTCTGAATTAATTGATTTGTTTTTTTTACACACTGACATTTCTCATAATTTTCTGATCATTGTCTGTAACTGAGAAAAACAAAGTTGAATGTAATATTTAACACAAAACCACATGAATTCTGAGATAATCTTGTTGATTAAAAAAACTGCTAAAATTTCATTTTCTTATGAAATCAGTACTCTTCTGTGTCTTACCCTGTTTTCCCATCCAACAGATAAAATCCACACTGCATGTGTGCAATGTACTGACAAATGGTATATTTAATAAAATGTGAGAATAATAAGCAGAATAATCTGATTAACCTCATGCTATCCTAATCAGTTAAAACAAATAAATGGATGGACAATAAAATGAAAACGGAAAAAGTAAATCCTGAAGTTAACAGCAGACCAGTAAAGTTTGTCCAAGTGTGATGTAAAAAAAAAAAGACAAGGTCAAATTGCTTTTATGATTTATTCAAAAATTAGATTCATAAACAAAGTGAATAAAACTTGAAGTTCATTAGACAAAACTAACACAGTAAATGATGCAGAGGAGCAGAAGAGTAAAGAGAGAATGGAGCTGGTAACAAAGAAAGACACTAAGCATTATGAGAGGATGGACAATCAGTGTGAACCATAGAACATCTGGCTGAAAACAAGCCTTGTGTTGAAGTCCAGCTTTACTTCATGAACTTGTGATGTTGATCTTGCAGGATTTTGGCAGACGACTTGGCATCATAGAATAGCTCATTGATTTCCTCTACCTGCTCCCTCTCAACAGACTCTTTCCCCTGAACTCTGCCCAGTAGGCTGGCCGGTGTAAGAAGCTGCACAGCGTACCTGAGGAGAAACAGGAAGTAAGAGTCTTTTAGTGTACCCAAGAAAATACAGTTTTCATTAGAGAGAAGACTGACAGGTCCATAATACTCTTCTTTTCAGTGTGCCACCAAATACTATAAATACTATAGAGTACATGAGCCTTTTACTTTAATATATAAAGCACTATAAGTGGGGGCACACACTTCACATTATGCACTGTGCCAAAGCACCTTTCAGCTCTAAGTGTGGGCGAGTGTGTGTTCTGACCCTGACCCAAGCAGTCTCCGACCATTTAGGGCACTCCTGTCTTCATTCTCTGTAGGTATACATTATGTAAGTCCGTACCTGAGGGTGGTCTTTGTGCCGATCTCTGCCAGATGTGTCAGAGCTTCTTCGCTGATAGTGATCCCCTCAGTCTGTGCGCGGATCTTGATGATCTGTAAACCACACGGGCATTAGTGTGATAAAAGAAACACAGCACACACCCGGATACTCTGATGTCCACATACCTGCTTCATCTCCTGTGGTGTGTACAACATGGTGCGGATGATCATGACTCTGTCCAGCAGGTCCAGAGGAATCCCATGTGGAGAGCTGATGTCCTCGGTCCCCCTGGTGGTCAACAAATGTAACACAAATCTTGTATGTAAGCAAGAAAGCAAATCTCTTTTAGAAAACTTTAAAGATTTTGATCCTTGTTGAAGCTTATTAGAGTCTGACCTAATTAAACAGTTTCCTCTGTTAGAGGCAAAAACAACGATGGGGGCGATGGTACTCTCGAGCGCTCGGTGGAGGTAAGTGAAGCATTCAATGTCCAGCATGTGCACCTCATCCACAAACAACACACCAGGTACGAGCTCGGCTACACCCTGGTCAATGTAGCGGTTCACCACCTTGTTGATCTCTGCACGCAGTTTATCTGAAAAAAAAAAGGAGGAAAATACTTGTGGATAAACAACTTTGCATATTAAAAATGCTGGTCAGAGACGGCTGAAAACTTTCAGAGACTAAACTTTCAACCTTAATTTAGAATGCAGCATACCAACCATTCAATGTCTGCATCCCTCTATACTATCTCTAAGGCTTTTTAAAACAGCTCTGAGTGCTTCATATTATATATATGGAGATATCACCCAGAAAACATGAAAACAAAATCGTGAAATCTTGTCCTATTACTGAAGACCAGGACATTGTTCCCTCAAAAATGCAAGTCAGATCTGTTTCTCTTCCACCATTGCTGTTTTTAAAATTAACATCGTAAGCCAGCCTCTTGGTTGGCCAGTGAAAGGGAAGTGACATTGACTTGCGAGGCACTGCTGTAAAAGTTGAACTGTTTTCTCCTGAGAAAAAAAAACAAAAAACAAACAAAAACAAAAAGCAGCTCACTCATTCACTCAGGACACTGAGAACTAAAAAGTCAGGAATACACTGGTTGTGTATAGAAAATGAGCACCTGCAGTACAAAAATACAGCTGTGGACAGAGGCCCTAACTTGTCTTCCAGGAAGCATTATCTGTCAAATTCTCTAAATTTTTTAGATTTACAACACAGTAAGAAATAGTTTTTATCAGGGCTGCTCGATTATGGTAAGAACCAGAATTGTAATTATTTCTGGCTGATACTGAGATCATGATTAGAAAGCACAATTACTTTACTTAAACATCTTAACAATATTATTTGGAACACAGGAAAACAAAATATAAATGAAATATGTGATACATGCATATCTACAAAGGGGATGTTTGTTAAAAAAAGACAAAAAAAAGTGCAAAAATTTGTATTGCACAGTAATTGTTGAACCACGATTATTTGTTTTTCATAACTGTGAGGAGTAGTGATTGTATTTGTAATTGAAACTTGATACATTGTCCAGCTCTACCGTTCACATCAGCGTTCTAACCCTTATCATCCTAAAGTCAGTCATGCGATACAGAGGGAATAAAGGTGATGTGTACGTTTGTGGACGAGGGAGTGTTCTCATTTCTCTACCTGTGATTTCTGTCTTTTTAGGCTTCATCAGTTGTCCCATCATGGAGAGGATGTCCTGGCCTCCCTGTGATCACACAAGTAAATAAGTAATAAGTTAAAAACAAAACAAACAAAAAAAATCACAAGCTATCTTATATTTTGGACATTTTGGTTGGTTAGATGTAAATCACTGAACTAATATGAATGAACAGGACCTTTGTGGTTCATACCTGAGGTCTTGCATTTGCAACATCCAGATCGTGCAGTGTGACATCTTGAACTATCTCCTTCTTTTTGTGAACATCACCTTTAGGCAGAGGGACATACTCCTCTGCCTCCAGGTCAAACTCTGTAGCAAACGTATCACAGCGACCTTGTCTCTGCAAAGACAGAAAAACACCAAAAACTGGTTTACAGATACCTGAAAAAGCACCTTCAGAAGTGGATGATTCACACTGGTTTCAACACTCAAGAAACAAAAGACAGCACAGAGGAGAGAGGAGCAGGTGTATGGCTGAACTGAGAGCCAGTTCATCACCCAGAGGAGGGTATGTGGCCGAGGGATGAAAGCATTTCATAGGCAGGTCATGATACAGCTGTCAACAGTAACAAATGTGTTGTCCAGCCCTCTGACTAGAGCCGACCTGTGGGCCCCGGCCCACCTGCGCTGATTAAAGGAGCCGTCATCTGAGCCTATCAACACAGGCCACAAGCCCCGCTGCTGGAAAAGAGGCATTGTGGGAGATAAGGAGATAGAGGGAGCATAAAGAGCTGCTGGAATGACAGAGGCTCATTCCAGAGTACAGCAGAAATGCAGCAGAGCTTTCATGCAGAGCAAAAGGAGATGAAAGAACACCACCGTGAAGGACTGAAGAGGGCATGTAGGGCGAAAACACCAAATTCTGGTGTGACCCAAGACAGGGCCATATGCACTCCTGATCAAAATCTTAAGACCAGCTGAAAAATTACACAAATCTGCATTTTGCACTGTTGGATCTTAATAAGGTCCTAAGTAGAGCTTCAAAATGCAAAAAGAAGAAATGGGAGCAAAGGACAAAAAAACTGAAGCGTCAGCTGGCTGTGTGGAGATGTTGCAGCAGGCATCGCTCTTGACTGAAGGTCCTCGTCTGTGTGGTAATGACTGAGGGCCTTCGTCCGTGTGGTAGTGACTAGGTTTTTCAACAGGACAACACTACAGTTCACAATGCCTGCCTGACAAAGTACTTCTTCACTCTTTGGACCATCCTGCGTGTTGCCCTGATCTAAGTCCAGTTGGGAACATTTTGAGATGTCCATTTAAAAATGGACATCCCAAAATGTTCCCAACAGTGGATGCCCTTCGTGAAGCCATCTTCACCACTTGGAGCAACGTTCCCACTAGCCAGATGGAAACATTCACATCAAGCATGCCATAGCGAATTTTTGAAGACGTGATCAACAAGAATGGTGGAACTGGTCATTACTGAGTCCTTTTTTGACACTTTTATTCTGTTTTGAGTTTGGTTTTTTTTTCAATTTATTTTGTTAGCTATGGTCTCAAACTTCTGATCAGCTGATGAAAAGCCTATTTCACTTTAATTGTTGCTTTCAATAAATTGCTTTCTCAAAATCTTTTGTCTCTTGCTCCCATTTCTTCCTTTTGCATTTTGAAGCTCTACTTTGAACTTTCATCAGAGCTAACAGTGCAAGATGCAAATTCTTGCAATTTTTCAACTGGTCTTAAGATTTTGATCAGGAGTGTATGTACAAGAATCACTGTTATTATGATCTTAATCACATTTGAAAATATGATGTTTTGTTCAGCCCTGGTGTGACCTAACAGTTTTAAGACCCTCTAAATTAAACATGTCCCTTATATTTGTATTGGGGACAGTTCAGTATAATAACTGAAATGCTTCTTATGCATTTTCTCTTTTTATCCTGAACAACGTCAAAATGTTTATCAGAATCAAAGCCCATCAAAGAATTCAGCTGTACCTTGACAGCTCCACTGTTAGCTTCAATGTAGATGACGTCTCCCACTTCAACTCGCTCTTTCTGAAGGCTCTCATAGATACTGGGGTCAAGCTGAGGAAACAAGAAGAGACAGAATGACACATTAAATACTAAAGTTTTTCATAATTTAAGGAGTAAGACTATTTAAGTCCAAACCCAACCATGATGCTTGGGAAAGAAAATTCTCATAACATGTTTTTGTTATTATGGTACATTTTCTACTTTATTTAAAATCAAATTAATACAGTTTCTAACAACTCTGTATCTTCAATCATTACAATATTTTCTTGTGTTTCATAGTTCAAAGTGTTTTACAAATAGAAAAGCTTTGGATAATGCAAGCTCCGAGTCTGACCTTGAGCTGCTTTGTGCCCTTGCCCGTCTTCAGCCCGATGATAACATGGCTGATAGTTTTTCCATAGCCACCCATGGGGTTCTCCGTCTCACAAGGGGTCAGCTCTGTCACCTCTCCTTCATACACCTCCTTTGTTTCTTTGATTCGCAGTCCTGAATGGGAGCAGATAAAAATACAGAGAGAGCTCAATCCCACCATAATATGACTGAATCCACATGTGTTTATGAAATATTGCTCTTTTTTTTTTTAAATCTGGATTGTCTCAGTGAATCAGCTAGCAAACCTGTTGCTTAGTTTCAGGAAATTGTAATTTCAATTTAGAAGTAAAATCTCAGTTAAAAGGGGCACTTTTTTCTTTTTGGCTCAACAGAACAAACTATCCTAGCAAGTTGTTGTTAATGTGATATCTGTAATTCTTAAAATAGCATATGAGGCTTAATTTTACTGTTCAGAATACATTTTTCATATAAAGTAAATGTAATCCAAAGAAATTACCTTCAGTTTGTTTCATGCAATGTCTTTAATTGATAAGAATACATTTATCATTAATGATTTTGCATTTATTGGTCAACTAAACATTTCAACAATTCTGGTAAATTTTGGTAAAAGACAGACTTATTAACACACACTCACACACACATATATATATATATATCAATGTTGTTTGGTATATTTTCAAATTGTGTTTGTGCACATGAAAAGTGTGCGCATTTTTGTCTGTAACTAGATCACACTCCTGTTTCTCTTTCATGCAGCTTGCAGCACACAGGCCGTTAAACGGCTGTGGTGAGGGGTCAAAAATACAACTTAAGGCAGAGACTGTCCATCACAGCACTGTTATTATCATAGTGTTGACAATTCAAATATGAAAGCCCTTCCCTTCTGAGGATTTTGTTCTGGAGAGGAGCAAAGGTGCTGCTGACCACCTCTCTTTTCTGTCTTAGCTCTATTTCCTGCCCTGCGACAGGTACCATCAGCAGTCAGTCAAACTTTTCCCTCCTGTCTTCCTTCTTTCTCAACACTGTTCTCATAAATCCTCTTTGGAGGGTTGGCTTTCAGTTCATCACAAAGGCGCTCACAGGACACATTTGCTCTTCCTGCCAGAGGAAGCAGAGAGGAGAGATGCCAAGAGCTTATCTCCACATTCACATACAAAACAGAAGCTTACCTTATGGAAGTGTTGACACTTGAAGATAATTACTCCAGATATTTTTATGATCTAATTTTGAGTTGGAGCAGATTATGCAGTATTTGAACATGACTCTTTACATTTGCTATGGTCATTTATTTGCTTTATGTTCAAGTACAGCTCACATTTCATTTTAATTTTTGGAATATGATAATCAGCACCTATCTAAACTGGACCATGAGCCACAGTTAGTCTCCATGCCACAGTTTAGACATCAATCATTTGGACTGTGTGTTCATACCCAAAATACACCCAGTGGAAGACATTGTTTTGTTTCAGTCTGATAAATGCTGACTCATTTTAATTTTCTTTCAGCACCTCAATATTTTTTTCTGTGAGAATGAACCTAGTTGTTAGTTAACAGATGTTAAAACTAATATTTAGTGATTTTTACTTCTAAAACTAATCAAACTTTTTTTACACCTGGCAACCAGTTTTCATTTAGGGCTTGAGCTAATAAAAACAATCAGTGCCATAGTGACTTGTTATGGAGAACAAAACTGAATCATTTTGAGGTGTTACTCACCGATGGCCCTTCTGAAATTTTCCATGAGCACTTCTGTTTTTTTGATCTCAGATGAGTAGACTTCACTGCCGACCATCGGACAGAAAGGCACCTTGTTTCCCAACTCTTGTGCTACAGCTAGTGCAAGTGCGGTCTAAATGAGAGCGATAAATACTGAGCTGTAAATTCTGTTCTGCAAAGAAAACATGGGGCATACCTATATTCATGCACTGTTCTTCTGGTGTATGAGCAGCGCGCACTTACCTTTCCGGTACCAGGTGGGCCTGCCAGTAGAACTGCCCTTCCTGCCATCTTTTTAGAACGGATCAGCTCAACTATGATGCCACAAGCCTGTAGTGTGAGGAAAACACATGAACACTTAATGTAGAGACAGAACAATATTGATTTTTTTTAAGATACACTGACATTTTTTAAAGCAGATGAAGATTATCACAACATTGTCACATTTATGGAATTTATGCAGAGTCAGTACAGCTGTTAATATTTATCACAATCTCACCTAGCCTTTACAGACAGCAACACTGAATAAATTGATTGGAGAGGGCGAAAGATGCCACATCCAATCCTACATTAAACTTTACAGTAAGAACAGTTTGCAGAAACTGTGCTATTGACCACAAGAAAATCCTTAAAAAATAGATGTTTCATTTTCTACATTCTATTTTATTAGAAATTATTTTAATGTAACAAAAACTGGTGGTTGAATTTGTTCTAATTTTTATCAACATATTGAGACTGTGCAGTTGGCAGTAAATTACAGTTTTTTTAGACTTGTGCAAATTTGAATTTAAACTGATTTTGTTTCATCTAATTCTTTGCAAAAAAAAAAAAAAAATTAGATATATGTAAACTGTATATTAACACTCTACTAAGCAATATTGGGATGTTATTGTAGATTCATAAAACCTGTCCCAAATGTTTTCAGAGAATTTCAAGAGACTTGATATGAGGGATGCAAGATCTTATCGGGATGATTACAGTATCAGCAGATAATTGCTTCAAAAGCTAAATATCAGTGTTGGCAGATATGAAAATTACTGCAGATATTTACTGCCAATATTTAACCTAATTTATCAGCATTGAGTTTAGCAAACTTTTGCATGTTAATTTCAAACAGCAAGTAAAAGATGCCTAAAAAGATGGATTCTATGTCAACAGATTAGTAAATCAGTGTTTGTAGCTCTTATAATGATGATTATACTCTCACTGTTACAAGACATATTTGCATAGAACAGCTGCAATAAAAAAAAACTATTTCACAGCCTGTTAAAATATATTACTATTAGGGATGGACGAAATGATCTGGAAAACACTGGCACCTGCAGATAACTGCCTAAAAAGCTGACTAGATTAGATTAGATTTATCACTGCACATGTCACAGGTACAAGGTAACCAAATGCAGATAGCATCTAACCAGAAGTGCTTACCAGTGGTTCAAAATCATATGTATGTACAGTATGTACAGAGTGGAAGATATATAAAATATAAATGTGTCTACATGTATGTAAAGCTATGAATAAGCTAAGGCATTTACAGTATGTACATATATGAACAGCATCAGTATATAAGAACATTTTTGCTGATATTTACAGACAATATTTTGACCGCATACATTGGCTGTATAAATCATGTATTAGCTGTAATTTTGGCATAAATTCCAAATGTACCACTGTGGTTTACCTCATCACTGAATGTCCACTCTTATGAATTAAAAGTAACATTTGATAAAGAAAACAATTATGTTTTGATGGTTCCATATATGTTTCTAACAAAAACAGACTGTGACTATGATGGAAACAGGTCAGTTTTAGTTAAATGTATACTCTATCTCCTTGACAATAAATATTGGTATCGATATCAATATAGGTATCAGCGATGATGAGTTTGGAAATATCGGCATACTGGATGTTGGCAAAAATTCAGTATTATGCATCCCGTATTACTATACAAGCAAATTAAAATCAGACAAAAAACCAAGGTGAACTGATTTTTCTCAAAAGATTTACAAAAACGACACGCTGCATGGCAAGGCAAATATGTTTTTATTACATACATAGTTCTCTACACAAGATATCATAACATGACAAGATGGAAAGACACATAAAAAGTAATCTAAACTGAGATATGAATACATGTACTTTCTCCTAAGCTCACTTTCCCTCAGCTGTGACTATGAAACAGCGACACCACCATGCTAACGGAGCTTGCTAGCTCTGTGCTGCGCCTACCGGCTCGACTGTAAACGAAATCCTAACCCGGTAAAAACCTCTCTATTGCACCTCAAATAAATGGATTCATTGTTGTGAAATATGAATATTACCTCTCTCGCAGCCTCTTGGCCGACGAGCCCGCATGCTGACTGTTTAGCATTCCCGGCCTCGTCCAGCCCGAGTCCTTTGACGTGACTGTGTGAGGCGATGCGCTGAGTTTTCGTGGTACTTTTTACCTCCTCGATCTTCATACTGAATATTAATTTAAAGATTTATTATTATAAAACCCTAAAGCAGGTTGGTGGTTCATAAAATACCCACTGTGCTTCGGATATTTTCCACCGCGGCAGTCGGCGCCGAAACTCAAAACACAGGGAAATCGGTTTCCATGTGGGTTACTAGGGAAAATCAACGGAAGTGATACCCGAGGTCCCGCCTATTATGAGTATTCTTAAATACTATTGGACCGTATTGACTCAAACAGTATATTGATTTGCGGAAGTTTCTGTCAATCACTTTTATATCACGTTCACTTCCGCTTGTGTTTCATTTCCTTTGTCGTAGTAGAAACTACCAGAAACTGTCAAAGTGTAAAAAGGGTCGAACATATGTTTAGAATTGAAAACAAATGCTTTATGAGTAACCTAAGAATCGTTAGACAGTTCTGTTGGCTACGGAAACATTTTAGCGCGCAGCTGTGTTATTTTATGTGTTAGCTGGTGAGAGAGGTACCGCTTTAGCCTGTTGTTCGGGGGATTGGGTGCAGCAACACCAGGGACGGTGTCTCTTCCTACACGCCAAACTAACGCTGAAGTTTTCTCTTGTTAAGGTTTAAAATAAAGTAAAACACCTTGACACCGAAATTGTATCGGCTCCGACAGGTACATCTCTGCGAACAACATTATTATGGACAGTAGAGACATCGTGTCATCTCTCCGTCCGAGCTGAGTTCACTGATCATTAAAGTAAAGACCCAAAGAAAGTCTACTCTACATTCAAACCCTTGTCAACATGTCTGAGTCTGCTGAGAGTCACACCAAAACGCTGAACTTTAACGTCGGGGTGCTCGGACATGTCGACAGCGGGAAGACCTCACTTGCCAGGGCGCTGAGCAGCACCGCATCCACGGCTGCCTTCGACAAGAACCCGCAGTCCCGAGAGAGGGGCATCACGCTGGACCTCGGCTTTTCCTCCTTCACCGTGGATCTTCCCGATCACCTGCGGAACCCTGAGGGAGAGCAGTCCCTATGACAGCCTGCAGTTTACTCTGGTGGACTGTCCGGGACATGCTTCTCTCATTCGGACTATCATAGGAGGTGAGCTTTGTGAAACATGTGCCGTCCTGATCAGGAGTTCAAAGGTAGATTTCTGGGGGCCATTGTCTTAGCGGGGCCTCAAGGAATGAGCAATGTCTTTGTCCATTCCAAATGTAACCAGCGGGCTTTCTTATTCTTTATATTTTTAATGACTTTGAACTAATTACTTACTATTGTCTATTAAACACATCAAATGCCTATTTTTTACATGCTGCGTGTTTCACAGTAGAGGCCCCCTCTCTTGCGAAAATGGTAAGAGACTTTAGTTTTGTTGTGTTAACACTGTTGGTGAACTTATTCAAGTTAACTTTCAGGTCAGCAATATTGTGTGCAACAGTCTTGAGACCTGCAACAAATTTTTCCATTAAACGCCAAAAACTGATTAAAAGCCAGACTCAGGATGTAAATAAAGGCTAAACTACTGGTCCAACATTTACTCATTTATCTCATCAAATTTTATCTGGGGCCCATTTTCAAGGCCTTTCAGGGGCCCAGCTATTTTTGGGACGGGTCTGGGTCTGATGCTTAACCAGTCTAACACTTAAAGGAGTGATGTTGTTCTGAATATTGGCATTTGTGTGAAATTGTCATAGGCAAGAGCAAGCTGAGGGTTTAAGGCAGTTGTTTTCATTTTTTTTCCAAGATTAAGTCAAAATGTTAGGGCACACCATATTCATGACCATATAAAATAGCCTCTTTGACATGAGCAACAGTGTCAAAATTCTCTCAAGATATTTATTTTTAAATCTAATCTTTGAAAATTTGACAAACAAAATTATTTAGATTAGAATTTCAAGGTTTGCCTCAAAAAAGTGTTTTTTTTTCACTCTTGATGCTTCATTAAAACACATCAAGATAACAACTCATTTAAATGCATCTACCGGAAATGGTATTTTTTTAGCTGACCTTGAAAATATCATACTTAAACTTTATTTGACCTCAAAAAAATTAGAAATCTAACTTTAACTTTGCCAACTGCAACACAGTTCTACACTGTAGCAATACTTTGGGTAAACAGGAATCAGAGCTTTTTTTTTTTTTCAAGCTGACAGTCAAAAGGTACAGCATTTTGCTTTAATTTGATGCTCAGTGTTGTGGTGGTTGGAGCAATTTGCTGAGTATTGATATGCTTGAACATATTGTACTATAAACGATTGATAGAGAAAATTAAAAACTCATCATCAGTTTCTGTGTGACTTTTAGATAGATCTATAAGTTGACAGGTAGATAGATGGATAGATAGATACTTTATTAATCCCCTTAGGGGAAATTTAGGTATCCAGTAGCAATAGTAGTGGTAAACAGTGCAGGTCATAAACCACTGCCTTTGTTCAGGGTGTTGTACAGTCTGATGACTGTGGGAACAATGGATCTCCTAAACCTCTCAGTCATGCAGTGCAGTGAGATGAGTCTCCTACTGCTGCTGCTTCTCTGTCCCTCCAAGATGTTGTGGAGGGGATGGTTACTGTTGTCCAGGATGTCCTGCACTGTGCTGCACATACATCTCTCTGCCACAGTCCCAAGTGAATCTAAGGCCCCGTTTACACAACAATGAAAACGGCAGAAAACTGAGAGTTTAATTGCATTTTTGCCCTCCATTTACATGAGAACGGTGCCCCAGAGAGAACTCCTGCCAAGCATAGAGCCAGCGTCCTTCACCAGCCTGTCCAGCCTCCTGGTGTTCCTATCAGTCAAGTTATGACAAGAGTCAGACCTGTACTTGAAGTCTGCAGTGTACAGGGTAAACAGAAATAGGGCCAGAACCGTTATCTTTTTCATTTTTTATTTAATTTTAAATAATTACTGTATGTTAGAGATAAAAGGTCTCAAGGCACACCACTGTGTCCCGCAGCAGCATTTCAGAACCACTGGCTTTAAGGTAAGCTGTGATAATATTTAGAGCAATATCTCAACCACAAGTGTGACCTTGCCTCTTTACAATGGATGTAGAACCAAAAAATAGTTTAAAGGGAAAATCAACAACAGATTATGTTATAACTCCAACAATTCAACTCACTCACCTGTTCCACAATTTAACAGGGACTAAACTATCAACAATTATTTACCCTACTGCACCCTGCTGTCCTTGTGTCCAGTGAACACATAAAAGCTTCTGTTGTATGAACATTTGTTTGTTGATTTACTTAAAATTGGATCTTTAACATGGTAAATTTAGAGTTGAATGTTATTAATAATAATAATAAACTTTCAGTGGTTAATAAAGAAGCAGACCTATTCAGAAGTGTTGCTGAGGCATATTGATATTTTTTATGCAAAGTCCCGGTGTGAAATTCCTCTTCAGAATACAATGCCAGACATCCCTTTAATGACAATACATAGTTAAAAAGATGAAGAGCATTAGCTTTCCACAAGCTATTGATTGAAAGAGAAGTTTTGCTTCTCAGTTTGCAAGTTCCTTTGAGGACTTTTCCACTGGTTACAAAAGAGCCTGGAATCAACACCAAAGTATGTATGACTTTTAAACAAAACCTGCAAACTGCAAAAAGAGTAAACATTTCTTTAAAGTCACTATTATGTTCCCTATGCCAGAGATTATTCATGAGTGACACATTTCCCTCTACAAGCAAAGGCTGAGATTTAAAAAGAAAACACTTGTTGCTATACTTGATTTATACAGGAGCACAAAATTAGCTTAGAAGATAAAGATAACACTTTGTCAACAGGAGGCACCAAAATGACACAATCAAAAGCTTTGTCACGCAAGCGTTGAACAGACACAGTGAAGTGACTTTTAAACGGCTTTAGAAATCATCTTTGTCCTGTGGTATTCCCACTCAGCATGTATGCAGGGCTGTATGCAGGAAATATTGTGCTTTGTCACATTTTACATACCATCCATAAGTTAAAAAAAATAAGGGAAAATGGGGGCACTGGCTTTTTGGATTTAGTTTGGCTCATGACAGTCAGTAGCATGTAGTGAAACAATAACTTAACATTTCACCATAAATTTCAACTGAATAATATTTTATTATAAGAGATGTGCTCATTGAACCACCTGGTTACAGATGAATAGTCTCTTGCTATTTCTGCACTTCAAGGATTTTTATCCAGAGTAACAAATTTGACTAAAACTTTACATGATTTACTTCTAACTTTTGCTAAAGTAAATACATAGAACATCACTCCTACTTTTACTCGAGTAAATTTTTATCAAAGTGGCATTTTTTCTGCTGAATACATTATGCTTGTGCTCTCTAGTCCTGTATAATTTTTTTTCAATCTATTAGTAATACCTGCTGCTTTTTTAAAGCCCCCTGGAACGAAAATCAACATAAACTTTCTTCACAAGATATTTATGATGATATAAACACACTTGGGACTTACCTTTGCACATTTTTTAAACATCCGGTAAGTTTTTTAGGGTGCTCAGAAACTGGATATAAAGTGTGTGAGCTGTCGGTAATCATTTATAATGTAGTAAAGGACTCAGCCAATTAAGAGAATAGAATAGAATAGAATACAATAGAATAGCCTTTATTGTCATTGTACTGTGGGGGGGTACAACAAAATTTATGGTGCTCTCACATAGCCACCATGCATCACAAACAGAGGACAAAACAGTGCAGACAGCATACCACAGAACAAAAAACAGCATACACAGGACAAAGACAAAAACAGGCTAAAATGTAAAATATGTACAGAGCAGCATGTAGAAAAAATAAATAAAATAAATATATATATGTGTAAATATATATATATTTGTGTGTGTGTGTGTGTGTGTATATATATATATATATATATATGTATATATATATATGTGTGTGTGTGTGTGTGTGTGTGTCTTGTACATGTAATATAACATGATATTATGCCCACTCAGAGGCAATGAAACTACTTTAGTCCTACCCAGTCAGCCTCTTGAGGTCAAAGCGATAGCGACCATGCCCACACAGTCCTGAAAAGTCATCTTAACTGTAAAGTACGTGGTCTTAGAACAAGTTCTTAACATTTCAAGTCATGTTCACAGAGGCTTTAAGATCTAAATCCCAAGTATGAGATACAGTTTTATTTGACCACATACTTTTTTCATTGAAAAGATTTTTGAGTTTGGATATACATCATTACTTTCTGCATTGTAAAATGAACATTGACCTAAATCAGTTTGGAGAAATTTGAAAGATCCTACCGGATTATCTGCAGATGATATATTGTCCTGATTAGTGTCTTCAAAAGCTATGCTCACACAAAACCTGTCAGGTCACCCAGTTTTTGTTAGATGCTCTCCAGCAGTGCAGGATGACACTTGGTTTGATTTTCAAAGGTATCACTTGTGCTTAAAGCTCCTTTAAGTGGTTTTTAGTTTGTTATAAAATGGTTTTAAATTAAGACTGAAGGCTTTGCATGAGCAATGAAGTAATCAGATCATCAAGGACAAGATTGATTTTTTTCTGTGTAGCTATTATGAATGTCAAAAAGTGCTGCTGTGGGGGTAGGTGTCAAAAAACAATCAATTGCAGGCTGCATAAGCTATTTTTACTAGTCAGTGATACATTTAATGTTTAAAACAGTGGAGGATTTAAACAATTGCACAGGACAAAATCAGCAAATGCAACAATGTACTGTTTATCCACAGGGAGTGCCAAAATTGAGTTACTCACAGGAGCTTGAACAAGGGCTGAAGTTGTGCTGACCACTGGTAACAAAGACTGACCCGTGTTGTTCAGTCCAACGGACAAGCTACTGTTGCTCAGATTGATGAAGAAGTTAATGCTGGCTTTGATAGAGAGGTGTCAGAGTACACAATGCATCACAATTTGCTGCACCTGGGGCTGTATAGCCACAGACCAGTCAGGGTGGCAGGTGGTAATGGCATTATGCTGAACGATGTAACTGTTTATTGTATTTACTCATTTTGTTGTTGCTTATGTCTGTGTTGTTCATAGCATCTTGTTAGTTATTTGGTTTTGTCACCTTTTTCTTTATGACCCACCAAAATATAAATCACTTACAGTATGTTACTATGCATGACCAACACAAAACCTTAATTAGAATATCAAAGTCAAAACTTAAGTCTATCAGTGTATAATACTGGGTAAAACTATTTCTAACTATGTCCCTATCAGTGTTTTTTTGAATTGTTTGTTTACATTATTTAAATGTATAATCTAGGGCTACAGAGGATGCTGCTGTCACTGCATCCTCCTGTCTCCTACTATTAAGATCAATCCAGCAGATGGCGCCATAATCTTACAAGCACCCAAATCAATCAAATATTTACTTAGATGGTTCTCGGTAAGTAAGAACAGCTGATGTTGTGTGGAGCATATCATGACTTCCCCTTTTCATGATCACCAATAATAACCAAGATGAATGTTTTTAAGCTAATGAGACTGACTGGAGCCGACTTTGGTTAAAGTTCTGCCAGTATTGACTAAAGACACCATTTCACTAAATCCTGCTGTGTCACGTAACAGTATACTAAATAAAAGTTATGAGTCAGTGGTGTGGCACATGCTGTAGATTAGGGAGGAAGGAAAGTATTGGGATCGGGGTATGTATTAAACTTCCCCTCCTGTCCCAAGTGGGAAGCATACAGGAAAGAGAAGGAGCCAAATAGAAGGAAAGAAAAGAGGGGAACACAGGAAATAGAGACTGCCAAAGTCAGGAAAAGAAAAGAGGGAAAGGAAAGACAACCAAGTGAGCTGCAGCTCTTGTTTCAGGCCTCTAGCCCTTTTCTCTCTCTGTGCCTTTGTGCACCCCTCCCCTAATTTCTCCTCTTGTTCTACTGTTATTTTGGGTGTCTGGGTCTGTTCCTGTTTGTATTACTATTGTCAGCTTCGTTGTGTTTACTCCTTTCTGCAGATGCAATAGGGCTGGCAATATCTAAGGTTTTGAAGGTGTATTGATGTGTTTTTAAAATAAAGATAGAAGGATGAAGTCTATATTGATGAAGTTTGTGCTGGTATTTAAAAGAGAGGAGCTAGTTTGCTGAGGGGGAATCTTTACTATAAGCACAAACCAAATGATACCAATACCTGTTTGATACAATTCAAGCAGATGTAGTGTTTTTTAGACCAGTAAGAAAATATCGATACACCAATATATTGATATATTTTGTGGGACAATACTTTATCAGTGTTTTTTGACTATACTGTGATATTTTATAATTCAGTAGTTCATAGAAATGTTGGACATTTATTTTGTATTTTGTAATTTGACTCTAAGTCTCTCCTTTATATATATTTTTTATTTTCATCTTTTAGACACAGTAACCTTCATTAATGTTGCAAGGATTACAAATGATTTTTTCATGCTTACAATATGGTGGGTCCTAAAAAAGACTTTTAAGAGAAAAAACTGTGATGTGTTGCCCTGTTTATGGTATCACAATATATTGTGTAGTATCCCTCCTGTTGTCACCCATATTTCTCATATTACTAGATTCTTACCACTACACCACTGAATGAGTGGTGTTATCAAAAATCATGTTTTTAACCAAAAGACAGAGAATATTGTCCACATTGCTTAAATGCATTGACAACATTGGAAGAAGTGTGGAGAACTTAAGGAAAACCCTTGCAACTTGCAAGTGCAACCTACTATTCCAAATGTTGCCAGTTAAAAGTCGGACTCATTAAATTACTGTACTTTTGATACCACCAATCATTTAAGAATAATGAAGATTATTTCATTATAAAACACACAGACCAAAGAACACGTGGTAACCTAATTTAACAGAATTTTTGCCAACATTTAATTAAATTTATACCGTGTTTGGGAGTTTGTCTGCTATTCTTTAAAAGTTTAAAACTAAAATTGACTGATGTCAGTTGTCATTTTGTCTTGTTGATGTTCTGAACAGAAACAGTTCCTTTTAAATTTTCTTTATATAATATCAGAGTTTTTGATTTCAGTATTGTGACAAACCATTGCTATTGCTGGCCCATACACTCTTGCTTTGCGAGAGTTAATGGGCCATGCATGAGAACAAAAACAAGGGGAGGATGATATTCTTTTTGTCATGATACACTTTGGGAAGTAAGGCAAACTAAGATAAATAGATAAACAGGGGGGTTTAAAGTGAAAAGTTGACTGTGAAATGCATAAGTAAATATCAAGTTTATGGAAAATATAATTTGAGAAAAAGTTCCTGTAAAATATTTAGAATAATGTTAAAATACAATGTCAAGATAAAGACAAATTCCAATGTTAAGAATTATGTTACATACAATTTTGAGAATAAAGTTGAATTTTATTTGTCATTTTAATTTTAAAAAATAAACTTTTTCCTGAACATTTAAAAAAAAATCTTCCTCTTCTTAATATTTTCCCATCCTTGTAGCTAATTTGTTTTATTTGCAATTAGGGTTTTGAAAAAATTGAGAGATGTTTTAGTCCATAATATCCCAGGAACTACTGCAGTAAAGTCTGAATTCCTTTTACTGCAATTTTTTGTACAGTCTTTCAGAGTTGCTACTTTCTTCTGCTTTGGTTACATCTTCCATCTTTTAAAGTGTTTTTTGTTGTTTTCTTTCTCTAGGTGCGCAAATCATTGACGTGATGATGCTGGTGGTGGACGTGGTGAAGGGGGTGCAGACTCAAACAGCAGAGTGTCTGCTGATTGGGGAGCTGACCTGTCCTCGCATGGTGGTCGTCCTGAACAAAACTGACTTGCTGCCGCCCAACAAGAGACAGAGTGCCATTGAAAAAATGACCAAGAGACTGCACAAAACACTGGAAAACACCAGGTCAGAACTGATCAGAGAAGAGACTGTTAAATGAAGGCTCAGATAGCTTAGTGCGTCAGGGCATTGATGTGTATTTACAAATGGCCAAGGACTGATCATACAATAACATTTTAACAGTTGCCTGCTTTTCTCTGTATTATGAAGCTCACTTGGTCTGGTCTACTTGATTTTTATACAAATATCTTTAACCTCAATCAAAAAAGGAGGTAATGTGTATTTTTCCATCTTGTCCAGATTCAAGGACTGTCCAGTGATTGCTGTAGCAGCGAAACCGGGAGGCCCTGAGGCCCCAGAGACGGAGGAGCCACAGGGAGTGTCGGAGTTAATAGAGGTAAAGGGGACAATGACCCCTCTCTGTTTGTACTACCTCAACTCTGAAGAGCACAATTAAATCACACTAAAATTAGTGGGTCAACGCGGGTTTTTTGACCCGCTAACAATCGGCAAGTGACTCCTTTCCCACTGCCAGCAGACCCGGGTCTAATCGGCAGCAGACGAGCTGCATGGCTGTTTTTTTTCCTCTGGTGCGTCAAGCTGATGTCATCATGTATATGACATCATCCGCGCACCGAAACATGTCCATGTAAACAGTGGAA
Source organism: Cetoscarus ocellatus (assembly GCA_037902135.1). Taxonomy (NCBI): domain Eukaryota; kingdom Metazoa; phylum Chordata; class Actinopteri; order Labriformes; family Labridae; genus Cetoscarus; species Cetoscarus ocellatus. The sequence continues at coordinate 2,208,798 of JBAMNC010000563.1, read as the reverse complement.
AGGAGCATGGAGGCTGCGGACACGTTGGTCAGCTGTTTTCTGTACTTTGTAGTTTTGTCCCTCTTTAAAAATGTATGAACTCGGCACAGACTGATCGACATTCGAGCTCTGATGATACGAAGGATACGAATGGAATTTGATGCTGAGACAGCAAAGAGTCACGTAAGTTACAGACGAAGGGGAAGGGTGCGATATTATGCTGTGGGCACGTTATGCTGACGTCATGTTGAAAATTAGCAGAAGCTGATCGGAGGCTAGCCGATAAAACCTGTGTCACTTGCAGGGTCAGTTGACCTGGGTCGAAATGCCAATTAAACCCTTTCAAACTGCCGACAGGAGCCAATTGTTACCGGGTTTAAACAGGTTTGTTGGCCAGTCTGAAAGGGATATTAGTCTCACGTAAACAAGCAAACAATGTTTTTATTGTAAAGATAAACTTAACTCAAAAATGAATAATAAAATATAAAAACATTTTCTGTTTAATACAGGGGTGGGCAAAATGCGGCTTAGGGGCCACATGTGGCCCTCCTTCATACTTAGTGCAGCCCTCAGTTTCAGACATTAATACATTGTACATATGAAGAAAAAAAGACACAATTTACCTTTAAAAAACAAAATATTTCCATAATACTCTTTGGTTATTGGAATATATTTAGTTTTTGGCTAGAAGTCAGTGTATTTGACATCCTGTTTTTTAAACAGCCTGTTTGTGCATCACTTAATGTATTTTTATAAATAAAAAGACCTGTAAGACAACTGTGTGGATAACAACAATGTGGTACTCTAGGTGATCAAAGTTGCCCACCCCAGGTTGAATATATTTTGATTTATTTATGAATTAAGTTGCACAAAGCGTATGCATTTTGTCTCACCCATGTCAGTTTTAATTTAGGAAGATCTTGCTGTTTGAACAAACCAAAACTTTTGTTATTTTATTATACTGCATTTTTCGGTTACTTTTAAGATGTTTTCCATAGATTTTCCACTGAACTGTTTATGACACCTAACAATAAAGAGACAAAACAATTAAATCAACCGAGATCTGCTGGCATCCTTTATAGACACTAATAAGTGTAACTGGTCACAAAGGTCAGTTACACATATCAGTGGTCTTCAGATTGCTGCCATCTACACTAAAATGTTTGCAGCCATTTCTAGAAGAAAGCTTGACCAGGTCAAAAAAACGTCAGATTCTGTGATCAAAACTTGCAGATTTGAACTTCTTATTTCTTACTTAAGATGGTGTAAGATATATGACTACTTACAATAAAAGCAACAAACCAAAATTATTTAAAAATTAAGTACTTGCAAGAAGATACTGCAACTTTGTCAGTGTTCAAAGCATTAGATTTTATAGTCACTCCAGAAAAACTAACTTTCTTTTTGCCTGATGAGCCTGAGTGACAGAAAACTTCTACTGTTTGCAATGATATTTTGGGAAACCCTGAACATTTTCTGGAAATTTTGGGTGGGGGATGGAGGCCTAGGAAGGGAATATACCAGGTTTATAGAAATTTTAGGTTCATAGAAACACTCTGTGTTCCATCAACAGAATAAAAAGTTTAAAAAAGGTACCAAACGTTATTTACACTCAATGTCTTTCCTACTAACTGCTTGAAAAGAAACCAACATCCTTTTAATAAAACTACTTCCTGTCAATAAATGATACATTTTAATAGTTTATACCACAGTGGTGGCCTAACTGTTCCATAAAGTAATATAAACATAATTGTTCATCCTTTTTTGTTCTTCTGGTTTAAAGACAAGGCCTTTAGCATGTTGTCATGCTTGGTCCTATTTATCTGAGATTGGGTGGTGAAATTAAATATATGTTGCAAACAAAAGCTCAGGTCTCTGGAGGTTAGTCCCTCAGCACCTCTCTGTACTTGTTAGTTCTCATTAAATCACACACATTGGATCATTCTTAAATGCCTGGTATCCAAAAGAAGTGAATGTTGAAAATACAGAAACCTTACCTTTTACAATGCAACTTTAATGATTTGATAAGGTCGTACCCTGGTCAGACTTCAACAAATACACCCCAAAAACCCCTGAATTAAGTAGTTTGGTTTTCCTCCTTTTATCTTGGGAAATATCTTGTCCCAGTTACTGTCTGTGAAGTATCCACAAAGTCAGATCAAACAGCTTCTTATGTAATCACCACAGGACTTCTATCTTGTTAAATATTTTGACATTTGGTCTTATAATATCACAGTTTTTTGTGTGAGTAAACACCTCCTGTTTTCTTGTGTTTTCTTCTGTCTGTCTCAGCTTCTTAAGAAACAGACATACCTCCCTAAGAGAGACCCTAGTGGTGACCTCCTGATGGCAGTGGACCACTGTTTCTCCATCCGTGGTCAAGGGACGGTCATGACTGGGACCATTCTGCAGGGCTCATTGGCCATCAATGACACGGTGGAAATCCCAGCGCTTAAGGTACGTGCCCAAAAAAAACAGGCACGGGTCTTGAATCTCCAATATTCACAAGCCAGCAACATACCAGAGTGCAAGAAATTCTTTCATAGGAGCCACAGAATTTATGAAGTTCAGGGGTTGAGTGAAGTGGGCAGACAGAGGGGGGTGATGGCCGGCTCGGTTCAGAGGATGTGCCAGTTTAAAGTGAGGGACGGATGAGGGGATCGGGAGGGTGGACTGGCAGCACAGGAGATGGGTAATATGGACCAGATGCATGAATCCAGCCAGGCACAGTGGTCTCAGCCTGCAGTTATGAGTTTCACCTCTGGGTGGCAGCAAATGGTTAATATAACAATAAGATGTTGAAGAGCTTTGGTCTGCACTTTAGTGCCGGTTTAGTTTATAAGAGGTAAATGACCAAGAAACTCACAGTTTGTGAAAGATACCTATAACATATTAATAAATGTAAACATATTATCAAACATTTTGACAACTTATGGTATGCTTGTAGATATATATAGTTATGTCTACATGTTAGCAGGGTAACTGTCGCTATCATTTCCTACTACCTTTATTCATTAAAGTCCTCTTTTATCCTAATGGTCTCCTGTTGCTTTAAGTTTGTTTACACCTTATTTATTTGAGCTGTCTTTTAATTATGTTTTATTAAAGTCCATATATCCTTCATCTGATTGTATTTCTTCATATTTTTTGTGCGATGATATTTAAATCTGACTTGCTTTTACTAAGTACTGTGACTTTTTACTGCCTGCATCTCTGTTTTTTTTCTCTTTATCGCCAATTTTTCAGGTTCTGGTTACTTTATTTGTACCCTCAGGTATATTTGTTTTGCAGTCAAAGAGAGACATCCATCATAACACAAAAATTACAAAACAGATGTAACACAGAGACAACATCACAGAGAGACAATCAAAATACACTAAACCCTAATTAAATACGTAAAAACAGGTAAAAAACCCAAAACAGGAAAAATGATTAGGTGTTTAAGGCTGCAAAAATCAGGGCAAAAAGAAAAAGAGTTATCAACTCATAAATCATTAAACTTGTGTGCAAATATAGCTACAGCTTATTCGGCTCAGTGACAGCAGCAGAATATAAACATGGTGCATGTGTCATTTGAGATGCTTCTCCTTAAATCTTATTACCAACACATCCCCAAGCACCAGGACCTTGCCCAGTCTCATTCAATTAAATTTTATTTTTCTACACTTTGGACAGCATTCATCTGCAGCTAGTTTAGTAAAAAAGCTAAAATGATGTGACATTACATTTGAAGTGTTTTAACCAATATTCTGTCACTGTATCAGTTGATTAGAGTTTTGGAACTTTATTGTTAATGATGTAGCCTAGAGCAAAAATCATTCTAATCTACACGTGCAAACTGCAAACACCTGAAGAAAAATTTTAAAGAGCCCATGTCATGCTTAATCGAGTTTTATTTTCCCTTTACTGTGTTTTATATACCTCCTTCACATGATAGATTACTTCTGTACAGCAATCAAAAAGTCTGCAGCACTGGGACTTCTACCTCTGTCCCTCTGTATATCACCAGTCGCTGCCTGAAACTCATCCACCTCCATCCTGAATAGACCTACCAGTGTTACATTATACCATTGTTTCATTAACAGTTTTGGCTTGAAGTGGCAATCCCAGTCAAGGGCAGAGATGGTGTAAGAACGCAGAGTCATTGAAAACACGGTGCAGAGCAGTGCTGAACTGCACTGACTAATCACCACTGAGTAGACCAATCAATCAGTCAGAGCAGGCTGGGCCTGAATGAGGAAGGGAGCCTTGAAGTGACAGGAGCTCAAACAGAGCGTCACAGACTCAGAATACAACTTCAGGGGTAGTTTATCAAAACTAAAAGGTTTTCTGAACATTAGTGATTGTGAACAAACTATAACATTTATTGAAACTGAATACGGTACATGAACTTAAGTTACGGCAAAAAATAAGGGCTCTTTAAAACAAAGGCATAAGAAGCTTAAGTTTAACCATGAGATGTTGTCGCTTAATAAGTGCTTTTATGGAAACAATGTACTGGGGGTATCTCTTACAATTTCTATTACACTCTTTATCTTATAAAATTGGGATTATACAAGATAAAAACTAGAACATTTTTTAATAAAAGTAGGTGGCTATAAATTAACCAATTGTCTTGGTGGGAAATAATTACTCCCATTATGGTTTATGAACAAAGAATAGATAAAAGGAGAGATTATTTAGTTTATTTTGCCGGAAGAGTTTCTGTGGTATAAAGTGCCTTCCTGCTTGTATTTGTTTTTGTTTGTGTTGTTGGGCTCTCTTGTGTTGGTTCTGTTGTGGTTGCCTCTTTTCTGCTTTTGCAGACTTTTTTATTTGTCTGTTTTGGATAGGTGTGGTTGTTCATCTCATGTGTTTAAATAGATTAAAATAGTTTAATGTCTTTGATTTTTATTAAGAAAAAAAATTCTTGCCTTGTTGGATCCTGCCTTTGACAGGTAACCCATATCTACAGGTAAACAATAACTAAAAGAAGAAGTATTTCAATAAATACAACTAAACAAAAAACTGCATAAAAAAAGATTTAAAAAATGAGACAAAAACACAACTAACAACTAATAAATAATTTAAACTGTATGATCTTGGTTTCAGAATGATTCATCTTCTCATTATTTTAACTTAAGTGTTGAGGCAGAACAACAACACAATGTTACTGCTTTTTCACATCTTAAGCCTGCATAAAATGACCAAAATAATAAAAAGGGACCACTTAGGAAAATTTATGATTATATGTGCATATTTTATTGACAGAATAGCAGTTTTTCATATGATATTGGCACTATGTCAGGGCATATTTCATCTTTTAAGTTTCTCTTTTGGACCATGTTATAAATTACTAAGTTTAAAGTGAAACAATGTTAGGTATATGATTTCAAGTTTTAAGAACTTATCAAAATAGTGAAAGAAAACACATTTCAACATTCTCAAAGATGCAGTGTTAGTGATCACTTAAAATTTGGTAGAAAGTACTCATCTTCAATTTCTTGTATGTTTGAACTTTTTGTACTTTATGTATTTTGATGAAGTATCAAAAACATTAATTTAATGTTAACCTGTTATTTCTTGTTTCTTTTGTCTTCCTGACATCAGGTGACCAAGAAGATAAAGTCTGTCCAGATGTTTCGGAAGCCAGTGTCAGGGGCTATGCAGGGTGACCGTGTGGGTGTGTGCGTAACACAGTTTGACCCTAAACTGTTAGAGCGTGGTGTGGTCTGCACCCCGGGGTCTCTGCGCACCCTCTATGCCGCGGTCATCTCTGTGAGGAAGATTGGCTACTTCAAGGGCTCTCTGTCCACTCGAGCCAAGTTCCACATCACGGTGGGTCATGAGACGGTGATGGCAAAAGTCACATTCTTTGGCCTGCCACCTCAAGGTGCCTCAGACAGAAAACCCCCTCCGTCAGAGCCCTGCTCACTGGAAACACCGTTCACCTTTGACAGGGAGTACTTCTACCAGGATGAGTACATCAGCAGTCAAGGTGAAGGGAGTTCAGGACCTGACCCTGAGCAGTGGGTCCTGCTAGAGTTTGAGCGGCCGGTCACATGCCCCTCACTCTGCTTGGTGATTGGTTCCAAGCTGGACACTGACATTCATGCCAATGCATGTAGGTTGGCCTTCCAGGGCATCCTGCTACAGGGGTTTGAGGATAAAGGCTACGCTGAGACGTCCCTGCCTCATCTGCACATCTACAAGACCAAAAACAAGGAGGGACAAGTGGAGAGAGTGAGTTGTAACAACTTAAAAGTGCACTTTCATTTGTCTTTGTCTTCTTGTCCCCAAGTGTTCTCTCTACTCCTCTGCCCTCTCTATCACCATCCTACCCTCCTGCTACTGCTTCTCTTTAAATGTTCCTCATAGCTGCTGGCACTGGAGCGTGCACATCAGACAGACAGAGCCCCCATTGTGTATTCGTAAACAGACACGTACGCACAAACAAGCGTGCATGTGCAACCCTGGCGTGTCCTGTTTGAGTCCTGGGTGGGAATGCGTGCCTTAGCATGCGCTGCGACACAGAGGTGTGCGTGGGTGGCCGCCTGACGCCACTAGCCTTGTCTAGCTGTCAGACGCGGGCACTGTTTAGACACACATGAGTGGCACAGGAATACCCACATGACTGCAGGCATTCACCTGACTTGTACCACGCTACGCTCTTTCTCAGCATCTCTTCCTCACATGTTTAGATTATTCATGCTGGTGTGTTTGCTCTTACACTCTGTTTAAACTTAGGATACAACTGAAACTAATCTGGATGTCATGGAGCAGACTTTGATTGTATTCTTTTTTTTTTACTTCAACATGACAAGCTGTGTAAAAGTCATCACATTCAAACTGCGGTTGTTCTTGGGGGTTAAATGCCATCCCTGCCACTAAACAGCCGTCAAAGATATTGGGTCCTTATTACTTTCTATAGTATTCAATGTCTAGTATTTTAATGATTTATAGTATCCAAAAGTACAGACACTTTTAAAAAAAACTTCAGATATTCATATTTTGACAAAAGCTGTTGTACTCGATAAAGAAAGCATCTTCTGACAACACTTAGCTTGTGTTTTTTGAAACAAAGACAGAATGCTGAAGGTTTCATGCATTCTCTAATAAAAACAGAAATTACTAGATTTTGGGTGCCCACAACTAGTCTAGTGCTAAATGAACCATCATGATGTTTTCCAGGTGAACAGCAATACACATTATAGGGTATTTTTGTGTATTTTCTTTGTAAGTAACCAACAAATGGTTGTTGCAGTACTAGAATTATAAACTTAGATATGACATTGGTATATATCAATAGTGACATCTGTTTAATATTACGGCAACAAAAAAAGTCCTCAACAAGGTTAGGGACTGATAAGATTTTACTGATACAGATGCCAGCATGATATGGGTATTGACAGATAATAGCTTAAGAAGTCAACTGCCTGTATCCTCAGATAAAAAAAAATTCTGCCGATATTCACATCTGATAAAATTAGCCATAAGATTCCTTATAGTGCCTGAAAAATCTGGATATATATAAAAATGTACCATACTGCTTCACCCTATAGTCACTGAATGTCTACATCAAGAACTCAGCTGCACAAGTTATTAGGGAATGAAGTGTTTCTTTTTCTTGTTTCACGCATGTTTCTAACATAATTAAGCTGTCACAGTTTAAGGAACAGAGCAATTTAAGTTAAGTGGAAACTGCATACAAATATATTGATATCAGTAATATTCAGAAATATTGATGTATCAGCAGAAATACTGCATCATGCAACCCAGCTCAAAATCAACCCCCTAATTAATTCTTTTGTATTTTCTATATGAAAAAAATGGCCTGGACTGGTTTTCTGTGTCAACGATGTCAAACACATGGCACTCCTGTATTTAATGCAATGCAGTGTTGACAACATTTTAGCATGTTGCTGAAGTTTCCTCCAGTGCTTGAAATCACACTGACATGCACAGTGGATGTTCCTCATTTGTATCAGTTTGTGTCAAATTAAGTCACACTTTGGATTTCCTCTGTCTTTTGTCCACTATGATTTCTGCAAACTGCATTATGTTGGACTGTGAGATTGATGTTTGGTAAGGATCATGCTTATTGAAGTGTACAGAATTGATAAGAGAGTTATTAAGCATTAAGGCAGATGATACTGAGTCCTCACTCTAATTGGCACTAGTTCTCAACTGGTACCTGCTCTTGATTCCCCTCCCTAATAGGATTACTACTTTTGCTACCGTGGTAAGAGAAAGTAATTGACATTATCTAAATTTTTATCAGTAATACAAGAGGTCCTCAATTAGAAAAAAAAATCAGGAAGATAGTTTTATTTAGACTACATATACACTTTTCAAATAGTGGTTGATAAATATACAACTATCAACTTTCATTTTACAAAGTGTTGGGCCTGGCAGATCAGTTAATTCAATTTTGCTCTTTCTACTGGTCAGATAAAGTTAGAAGAAATATTTTTTATTGTAAGATCAACATCATCATCTCAAGCATTTCTATCTCACTCTCTATCAAGGGTCCCACATTCACTTTTTGACGCGCAAGTCATGGTGGTGGGTAGATTGAAAATTCACTGGTCAGTCATATTTTTAAACCTCCAAAATAATAAGTTGGGTTTTCCATCACATACAGTTGTTTCAGTGCAGTTGAATCAATTCTGTATTTTGTTCCACAGATCAGATCGTTTTAGTGCTCAGACATATATTTACTCAGTTTTATTAAATGGCTGTTTAGGTGCAAACATTTGCCCACCATGGAGTGCATAACCTACTGAGATTTGGCCACCTAACAGAAAATGTACCCACATTTGGCCCTTGGTGGTTGTTCATATTGGGCTCTGTCTATTTCAGATTAAAATATGCAGATATGTCCTAAAAAATTAATGGACTTCCCAGCCCTAACTTAAACCTGTATTTTTGTTGCTGGGTTCCAGACTCGAGTATAGTTTTTGTTTTTTACTGTTTTTTTTAAAGAAATTTGATCTTCTGGTGTTCTGACAGTCCTAGTCTGCAACCTCTTTTATGGTCACATTCATGTTGGGGGTTAAGTGTGTGAACTAAGTTTCCTGCTGTTAGCACCTTAGGCCGTCGACAGCTTTACTCACTGACTCAGGAGCAGACCAGAGTGTGCGAGAGGTCACAGCGTGGTCGAGTGACGTGAACATTTGTCGCTCATAAGTCTCACAGAGAGAAAGAGTTATGATTCAAGGCCTCAAATTCCTTTAAGCAAAAGAACACATATCTGGCATTTTTGAGATATGATGGCGTCATTCAGTCACAATACATACGGTCGGCCGGACGTGTACAGCAACTGTTTTATTTTTTTTTTTATCAGCGCATCAGTCACGCTTGAGGGACGTGGAGGTCAAATGTTCAAGAATGAATGAGGGTGAAGCAGAAGGAGAGAGGAAGAGCCGACAGTGAGGGGGGTGAGCTGGAGACAGAGCGGTACCCTCCTGTGATCAGATTAGCAGCGGGTTAAGATCGACTTAGTGATGGGCGATAAGAAAGAAACACAAAGAAATATAACATAAAATGTTCAGAAGGATGAAAGAGGAAGGGAGAGCGAGTCAGCTGGGCCTGGAAGAATGTGGTGAGTGTTGCAGCCTGTTTGGGTAAAGGAGAAACTTCTTCCTCCCTGACAAAACAAGTCAGTGACAAAAACTGAAGTCCTGTTTCAGGACTGAGTAATTTGTTGTTCTGAATAATCACAATTCTAACTACTACTTGTGCAGTACCAATCCCTGATCACCTTTGAATGAGATAATCTGATGTCAGTATCAATCATATTTGTACATATATATTTTTTATAGCAGCTGGTACAGTGGGTGGTCATTCTCTTACCTTTTTACTGTACTAAGACCTCATACAGGGGTAGTATAACTTGATTAAAGCCTGGCAAAAGTCATCCTTATCCAGTCAGCAACATGCTTTTATTTACTTTGTTCAACAGGGAGGTCTAAAAAAGGAGCAATGCTAAAAGTTTCCTACAGCATCTAATTTGTCTACATGTGACAGTTTATATAAATGAATAAACACAGTTAACAAGAGACTGGGGATAATATCAAGCATTTTCAATAGTACACTATGCAGACAGTCTAATGCACTGTTTTTCAAACTTCATGTATTTTTTTTACACTCTTCATTTATTTATTCATATTGATGCAAAAAGCCTTTCTGATAGGCGTTAGTGTATCTTGTCTGTCCGAACACACTCTTTTATCTACTAAAATTTTTACTGACTGTTTTATGTATGATAAATTTAGAATGAAATTAAAACTTCTTAATAATCATAAATTCAGCAACACAAATTGACAGGTTACAATTTTTAGATTAATAACAGATCCACACTGAATACTCCTTCCACCCACTTACTCTGTCATCTTACAAAAGCTCTGCTCACTTGATAGATTTATGAGGGTTTAATGAGGATTTTAAAAGCTTCATAATTTGTAGCTGCATATGAGAATCAATGCATCTCATATGCTTCTGCAGCAAATTAAAAGTTCATTCATTAGTTGTTTTTCACTTATTACCACACCATTCCTACAAGACACCAGGATTTGCCTAAAGGTACAGCAGTGTCCCTGTGCCACACTGTTTGTAAATCAATTAATTCGCTATTTCATTAAATCAATTAATTAAATAGCTATAGTCTCAGAACATGAACTTCCGTGCATTATGCAACATATGCTATTGTTTTATGTTGATACCAAAACCAACCAAATTTCCCCTGTAAACAACTGAATTGAACAACTGAAGTCATTTCAAAAGTCCTTGAACATATCCTAATGAAACATCATGTAGTCTCATTTCTCACCATGTTTTGTCCTGCTGGTTTCAACTCAGATTTCAACACTGGATACTATTTTCCTTACTCTTGCACACTGTCTAAATTACACAAACATATCCCAAATGTTTCAGTGTATTTGTGCAATATAGACAGTGGTTTCTTTCATCACTTGTGGCGGCTTTAAGTAAAAGTATGAATCAGATCACATGCCTCTTTATTGAGCCTTTGGTGCTTCAGATACTTTTATTGTATCTCTCTTTTTCTTGTTTTCAGATAACTGACGATTACACTGTGATTGGACGCAACCTGTTCAAGAAAGAGACCAACCTGCAGCTCTTCGTGGGGTTAAAAGTCACGCTGTCCACCGGGGAGACTGGTGTTATCGAGGGAGGATTTGGACAGAGTGGAAAGTTCAAGATTCGGATACAGGGTAAGAATTACCTGAGGTGAGGGTATCTTTTAGATATTATCACACATGACACACAAACACTCTGATGCTGTTAAATGATAGATACGTCACTTTTAAGTCTTCCTCTTCAACCATACACACATCCATACTTCTTTTGCCATCTTTTTGGAGAATTTTGGTGCTCCTCGGATTGTTACGAGGATGCGGTAAGAGCGACATCCTGATCCACATTCCCATGATTCCTCTGAGGATCGCCTGTGTTCCGGGGGAAGTCTGCCCCATGTTTATTTTACCTTCTGTTGCTCCGAACCCGCTGCTCCACACAGGGAGGGAAGAGAAAACAAAAACATTTAGAGAGAGAACCTCACCTACATCCTCTTCACCGCCTCACCATTCGCATACCACAAAAAAGTCTCTCACTACAACTTCTTCATGCATGAACATAAAGCAGATGTACTGTGGTGTTCATGTAAGACTCCCTGCAGACATCTGAGCAAAGATGGCATTATTCAGCTGATACGGTGCAGGTCAAATGGTGGGTACTTTACTATGCAATATATGAACAGGGCCTCTTTCAACACAAGCATATCTGTTCTTTAACGCTGACATTTCAACTAACATCCTTTAACTTTGCAGTATTTTTGTCTTCTTCCCCCTTTTTCTTTGCATAATGGCTAAATATAATCTGCTACTTGAATAGGTCAAACTGCAAAGCTCTCAAGCTGCTTGAAGATGATTGTAAAAAGAACAAAACTGGTTTGTTTCTGCCCTCCACTGAGTATGGCTGTTCCCTCTTTGATATAGTACATGGGGGATGCAAAATATTGATACAAAAAACAACAGTCTCCTGACTTTTCCATCCACTTATTAAGTCACTGATACCAAAAACCCTTGATGAATACAGTTGAGCTCAAGGGGCACCTGTGGATAAGCAGTCAGGCTGCACCCCATTTATGAACGGTGTAGTCCTCAAAGTTTGTCCAGCCTTGGGTCTGACCTGTGGCTCTTTACCTGTCATTTCTCATTCTCCTTGATTTCCTACCACATTCACAGTCCTCTCCACTAAAGACATGCAAAAAAATGGGCTTTTCCAAAAAAAGAAAAAAAAGAAAAGAAATGGCTCAAGCCTAGCATCTTGCCTTGGCAAATTGATTCTCAATGTTACCACTTCATGGCTTTTCATGGAGGCACCTCCAAATACAGTGAACATCACGTGTGCTAAAAGGGAAACAGTGACTAAAGACGTTATGTGATGTTGCATGATAAGCTATAAAACTGACACAGAATTGCAGGGGATCTTTGGGTAGCTGTATTGCAATACATCAGTTATTGCAAAACCTCTGAATTATGATTCTGTTAATGTGGGGCGCTTATCCACACCTTCTACTAATACATGACTTGCTATATTTTTTTATTTTTAGCTTCCTTTGCTCTTTTTTCAGCTTAATGTGTTTCAGATTTTGTATCTTCACACATTACAATTGATTTTTATTATGTGTGTAAAGAAGACGTCAGTGAATGAGGCTGCTGTTACAGACTCTACTTTCACTGGAGCTTTTCTGTCCTCGAAACTGATCATACTTTCATTTTGTCCTGCTTCTAGCAGCTTCTTTTAATTGGCTCTTAATTTTTTTCTGTCTATAACAGATATTTAATTGCTTTAACAAACCTCAAAATCTGTTCTTTTTTCCCTTTTTTTCCCAAAGCCAGGGAGAGTACCAAAAATCTCTGCTGTCAAAAAGCAGATCTTTTACAAAAGTAGCATACCGCTGTGCAGTATGGAACCCCGAAAGATTCATAATTAAATAAATAAAAACAACATTTTGAAATAAATAACATTTTGATAAATAACAGACAGATATATAATATGGCCATTAAATTGTAAAATAAGGCAATATTATTATGAAATATGTTTTATTATTCTTTAATATCAAATTATTATAATTAAATATTTCATAATGATTATTTTAACAATTTCATACTTTTTAAAATAATGACTTTTTATTTATTTTCCAAGCTTTTATAAAATAAAAAAATGTTTTTTACAAAGTCCATTTTTATTTCATAATGTCCTTTTCCACAATGGCCTTTTTATTTCATAATGTCGTTTTTCAGTAGATGACTTGGTCTGTCAGTCAAAGCACATCAGGCGGAGCCAGTTCAGTGATTGGCTGATCCTTTACACACACATTGCAGGAGCACTTGCATTATCGATTCAAACGTGGAGACTTATCACGAACGCTGAGAAGCCTGAAAAGCTGAAAACACGAGTGCATGACACGTTTGACACAGAGTGGCTGCAGGAGAGAAGTCAGTTTCAGAGTTGCTCAGGGAACTTGCAAATCGGTTGGATAGAAACGTGAGGCCTTCACCTCAGCCTGAGAGAGGACTGCAGCAGCAGCGTGTTTTTGATGAGGTGGTGTCTGGAAGTTCACATAACAGCCCAGCATCGTGTCATAGACTCTTGTTTTCAGCTTTTCAGGCTTGTCAGCATTATTGATAATCCTACACGTTTGAATCGATACTGCAAGAGCTCCTGCAATGTGCGTGTAAAGGATCAGCCAATCACTGAACCGGCTCCGCCTTTTGTGCTTTGATTGACAGACCAAGTCATTCTGCTGAAAAACGACATTATGAAATAAAAAGGCCATTGTGGAAGAGGACATTATGAAATAAAAATGGACTTTGTAAAAAACGTTTATTTATTGTATAAAAACTTTGAAAATAAATAAAAAGTAATTATTTTAAAAATTATGAAATTGTTAAAATAATCATTATGAAATATTTAATGATAATAATTTGATATTAAAGAATAATAAAACATATTTCATAATAATATTGCCTTATTTTACAATTTAATGGCCATATTATATATTTGTCTGTTATTTATCAAAATGGTATTTATTTCAAAATGTTGTTTTTATTTATTTAACTATGAATCTTATGGGGTTCCATAGTGTAGAAGAAGCTGGATTATTAGGCACTATCTTGTCCGTCAACCTGTTCTTTTCTGTGTAAATAAATCCAGGTCGTCTTTTGCAACATGCATGCAAACATTCAAATTAAGCAACACAGCCTTTTTTATGCTGCCAAAACCTCTGTACATGTGTTTGTAACTAAATATTGGTGATAAATTCAAGCCCTGTCATATCTCTGTGTGGTGGTACATGATGATTCTAAATATTTCACATCAAGTGATCTTGAATGTAGCGATGCACTTATGGATCGATTTGACATTAGTTTTGCACTGGTCTATTGATAAATAATGTGCTATAACCTGATATCAATAGCCAGGATCTTTCAGCAGTGTGCCTCAACGTGCCAAAGGAAAGTGTACATTTGAACATGCTCATGTTTTCACTTCACTTTTCATGTAGTTCACTTTGGTGCATAAATGTTCACTTTATCAAAGGTCACAGGAGATGAGAGCTTTGCTGACTGATTTAAATGATGGCTCTGCTGTGTGTGACGGTTCTTTGTGAGCTGTGGTATGGATCTTATTCACCTGAATATGAAATGCACACAGGAAAACATCCTGTTTTTTTTTTGTTTTTTTTTTTAATAAAAGCTCTGTCTTTATTATTTCATGGTAAGACCACCTGAGTTTTCACATTCTTTTTTTATTCAGAAAGATTTTCCAGGACAGTGAGTGATTGTAGTAGCCTTGCAGTTTTGGCTAGTATACTTGTCAAACTTAATATACATGCACATACAATCCCACAGGAAGACTCATAAGCTGCTCCTACACACAGATAATTATAATAAAACATCAGATTACAGGAGATATTGATCAATCTGTGATCTCCCTCCTGTTTTCTTCTTTCCTCACTGACTTTTCTAAGCAAGCAGCTATGTGTTTGCTTCTGTTTATGAAGCATGCATGTTCAATGTAAATATTACACTGTTTTCAAAAAGCTAAATTTGGCAAACCTGTTTATAACTCAAACTGTATCTGCCATATGGCCACAGCCTGCAAAAGGAGTGATTTCTATGTATTTTCAAAGACCTATACTAATTATAAAGAAGTTATGACCAGCGTATAATAACCTTGCAGTGCGGATGGATCTGCCTAATTTAATGTCTGTAATCAAGCAGATCCATCTTGCCAAGCTCCGATCTACTACGATTGCAAGCGGCCCAATCAGTGTCCTTTGGAGCAGAGAGGTGGGAGCTATTGCTGCGTTCCATTTACATCGAACTCGGAAGAGGGGAGTGGGAATGGCTTCATATCGGAGTTATCAGCGTTCCAGTTACAAGTTGGAAAAAATACTCTCCAATCTAGCAGGCTATTGTTAGCTGTTGTTAACATGCCCTGCGTTGTAGGTAGCACATACCACATGAAGAATGTAAATAACACTATAGCAGTATTTCTATATATAAACATTGAGCAATACTATGTGTATGGCTGATTTTGTGGGACAAACACTAGTCAGAAGGGCTAATAAACGAATATTACAGGAGCTTAATAACTGTTTACACTTGGAGCAGCCATCTCCAATTGTCAGCTTGGGGATTGTGAGGATCCCCCCAACTTCCCAGTAGGAAATTCTGACCTCGGGGTTGTTCCAGATGAAATTTCCCACTCGGAACTCGGAAATCCCGACTTCCCAGTACAACTGGAACGCAGCATGAGACGACAGCAGAAAGTGACTGCTTGTACAGAGATTAGCATACATGCTAACAGATTCAGTTGCAGTTTTATCAGATCTGGACCACATTTCTTTAGTAAATGAAAAAAACAAATAACAACAGTACAAGCTTCTCTATAGGAAGGATATTTTCCCTCCACTTCCAACTTGTTTTGCTGAGTTTGTTTTATGAAGGGGCTCATGCTCTGTCCTCTGCACTGTGGCAGTTGCACCCTCCTACAACATTATTTAATTGATCCGTAATGAATGTGATTATCAGAACTATCGTCCAATGTGCCGGATATGATTTTGAAAGGTTCTGCCCATTCACAAACGTTTTCTATGGGATGTTACCCAGATGGACTCGTTTAAAAAGAAGTTTAATGGAACAAAAAAGAGATATTCCCAGGTGAGCAATAGCCAATACAGCTGAATTTAAATGGCATTTAGATAATTAGTCTAAAGTTTAGACAAAAGGAACAATCCTAATTGAGTACCATTTATTCAACATGGGATCACAGCTTCTGTGGGTTAATGATGTGAAGTTAGTTTGCTGAGCAGTACAAGCACAGACAGCTTTAAGTTTACATACTACAAAACCAGTCTGCTCTAATTCTGTCTGTTTGTATAATTAATGTCTTATATTTACATCTTAGTTAAAGGGCATTTTGACAGCAAAGCAGGAGCTGTTAATTAGAACTAGAAGTGGTGGGTGGCTTCTTTACCACTCATTTTAATGAAAATTTTTGGGCTTATTGTCAAAAATCAGAGAAAACATTGGAATTATGGGAGTATTACACCAAATAAATTTTAACAGTTTATGCATCATGAGGCTTTGACAGTCTCTACTTGATGTATGTACATATGGACACATTGTCCTTAAATATCCCCATGTAGGATTTTACAAGATGATCTTCAGTTTTCTTCGCTTGAATAATTAGAATTATTAAGGGCAAAACATGTAAAACTGCTTTTTCAGTGTGACACTTGAATGTGAACATAAATCATTCAAGATTGGGTGTGTTTTGTGCCAGTAAACAGACATTCTCTGCCGATCATAGATAACAAGATGAGATTTCTGGCTGCACTGGAACCATAATAACCCTCACATTGGCAGAACGATAACAAGAAGAATGCTGGCGCCGTTTTGTATGCGAGGTCAGACAGCCGCGCGTGAAAAGCAATGTACCCAGAATACTATGTTACCTTTCACAGCAGCAAGCATTTTCTGTCTGTAAAACATACACATGAACAGGGGTGCAGATACGATGGCATAGCAGAATTTTTAGTGCACAAATGAGGAGCGTCACACAGCAGCTCAGCGATTTCCCACTGATGGCTGATGAGGAAAGGTGATGAATGTTTGTCCAAGCTAATGTAGGAGACTCAATTGAGGATTTTGAGGGGAAACCAGGACCTGGATCTGTGCACATTTTTTCTCAGTTACATCAGGAGGATGAAGGTAATCTTAAGGTTAGCACACTTACAGGCTTCAGCACCAACAGCACACAAAACAGGGAAGAACAGATCTCTATCAAGCATCAGAAAGACCTACAGTGTCAGGGTCGGGTCAACCTGAGCACAGAGCTTAACGCAGTATACGGTAACATCAGGAGTTGTTACACAAAGGGACCCATTTCTAAATGTTTCTTCGGTCATTTTACATGTAGATTTTATTTAACCTGCCTGCTTATCTTTTCTTTAGACGGTCTTCTCCCAGAAACCAAGCAACTGTTGTCCTCCACCTCAAAGAGGAGAGGGAAGGGTGGAGGCAAAGGCGGAAATGAAGACGAGCCCAAGGCAGATTCTCAACCCGTTAGCATTCAGTTGCATTTTAAGAGGTACATCTTCGATCCTCACAAAAAGATGGTTCAGTCTTGACCTTTGCTGCAAAGTCTTCAGCCTGAACTGTGTCACAGAGAGCAGAGTCAAAAGGTCTTGTGGAGGTTAAGGTTGGATGCAGACCTCTGGATCAGGGCTGTGATTGCTTCTTTCCTTTCGGTCTCTTTTTTCGGGGGATGGAGACAGTCTGCTGAATTGCGCTGATTGTGGAATGCTGAACACATATGAAACAATGATTGTTTTATATCCCTTTATGGAGATAAACTTAATCCAGTTTGCGTCATCACAAGCTGCTCCTCTGTTCATCATTAGGTTGTCTTAAAAACAAAAACAGAACTTCTGTCTCCTTAATTCTGAATCATTTTATCTGCCTTGCTGGGTAGTTTGATTTCTCTGCATTTGTAATTCATCGTAAAACATTTGCCAACATGTTAAAAAGCTCAGATTCGTCTTCTTACTTTCTGCATCTCTCTTTCTCACTGGTGTGAAGGTCAAGAATTCTTAAGGTGCAAGATTATTTGCTCCTGCAGCCTAACTCAATAATCTTTTTTTCATTATTTTATCTTTGCCATTTCATTGAATTTTACATAACTAAAAGCCATGTAGGATACACTAGTGGAAGCTTGACTCATGATTGAATGAATACTTTTTTCACTGTGACAAATAAAAAAAATTGTCGCTTAAATGTATGGATTGGTGTGTATTTTTGTGTCATGTTGGGCGAGAAACTTTAGTCATACATGGTTGCAGTTTCTAAGTGGAGTTAAAACAAAAGTAGTAAAAGAAAAACTTTTTTCAATTACATTATTTCTTCATACTTGATCTATAAATGTTAAGCTTGTAAGTGACCAAACCATGCCTCTCTGAGTTTTCTGCCTCTACTTATTCTGTACAACCTAGAATGAGCATATTTTAACCCACAGTTTCCTACACGTTTTGTTTTTTGTGTTTTCTATCCTGAATCAATGTCATACAAGTTATGGCTATCAAAAAATGAGACTATGCTATAATACAGTTTTATCAAACGTTTCATTTTCAGTGTCTTTCTCCTTCAGCATACTCCCCTTCTTCATTAACAGTCTTCCACTGATCAAAGTAGTACAGCAGGTCTTCTTTGGACAGTTGTCTCAAAACCTCTGTCTTTTTTTCATAGAAAGAAGGAAAAAGTCACACGATGTTAGATCAGCTGAAAAGGAAGGGTGATCAAGCACTGTGATTTGTTTTTACAGAGAAGTGCAGAGTAAGCTGGCACGTTGTCTCGATGACGAATGAAACTGTTTTTCCACAATTATCTCTTTCTCCTGAATTTTTCTCACAGTTTTTCTAAACCAGTTTTTGAAAGTGTTGATTCATCTTTAACTCTGCTAGAACCTACTTCTCCAAAATTATATCCTTAATGTCAAAGAAAACAATCCACATGACCTTGAATTTGGACTTGCTTTAATCATGCTTTCTTCATCCTTGGTGACGATGGTGTATCAAATGCACTGACTGCTGTTTTGTCTCAGGATGGAATTGGAAGATCCTAGTTTCATTGCAGTTAATCACTCGTTAATAATTTAGACTCCTTCACTTTGTTCCAAAATGTCTCTACAAATGTACCTGCATTTTTTATCTTGATCAGGAGTCAGAAGTTTTGGGACAACTTTGTCACGCACTTCTGGCGTGTTCAAATTCTCATGCAAAATTTGTTGAACTGTCTCCATATCAATGGAGGTCATCTCTGGTCATTTTGAACGATTTTTCAGTTTGTTGAAGGTTTCCAGAAGCTTTTGTTGTGCATGGTCGCTTCGGACATTTATTGTCTGGGATCCTCACTGCTTTCATGAAGTCTTTTTTGCCATTCAAACACACGTGCTCATAACATGCAGTGTTCCCCATACACCTCAGTTAATGTACAAAAAGATTCAGCTGAAGTTTTGTTGAACCAAAAATTTAAAGTTAATGTGTTGCTCAACTTTTAGGCAAAACATCCCTAGCAAGAACACATGCACGTCAGTCAGCAGTGAACCAAATATATCACTTGTTGGAGATTTACAGCAGTTGTGCATGAATATCCAACCTCTAATATATAACACTCTGTGACTCTGACTGTGAACCACATGGTTTTATCCTTTTGAGCATGGTCATATTTTTGAATAGCCATACCTCATGCATTCACAATCATAGACTCTGCTAATGTCTACAGCCTGTTTGCAAATTTCTGTATGTTGATTATGTGTACATTTACTCAACTGTTGACATGATGGGGTTGCTGCTTCTTCTTGTCCCAAATGCTGGACTTAAGACCAAAGGTAACTGCTTTTTCTGTTGTGGCCCCAAAATGAGTAATTTTGACTCATTTATTATAACATAACATATACAACATAATAGCATCTAAAGACACAACATAAGGGAAGAATAAAACATGAAGGGCCCTAACTTCCTGGCGCAGTGCAGGGTGGCGCACCCCGCGCAGTGGTAATTTCGTCTGGTGCGCAGCCAATTTGGCACATTTGGTAGACCAGCTGCGCCGAGATGGGTGTAGCAGCGCACCAGGGGGAGGTGTCGACAGATTCAGCTTGGCACAGTGACAATGTCGTGCCAAAACACTGCGCAGAATATGCGCTGAAAGCTCCCCAGCTCCAACCCGGTCTATTCTCGGTGCAGGCGAACTGCACCCGGTGCTGTGGTAATTTGGCTGACAGGTGCACAGTGCGCACACATCACCAAAACTTCACAGGCACATTTCAATGCAATAAACAATCACAGCAAACACTATTTAATGTAACCGTCTGAACCAGCACATACATTTGTATATATATTAATTGTCCCGTCACATCTGATGTCAGGTCAGAGACGTTTGTCATAATGGAAACTTGACGGCAGCTGGAAGAGTGACGCAAACTAACGAGTTCACATCTCTCAGTCAACCACAAACAGCCACATCATCCGATACAGAGTATACGGTTTCTCTCATCTCATGAAATTCAAAAGAAAAGAAAAAAGAGAGAGATGCTCGCTGAATAAATGTAAGTCACTCGGTGTCTTAAGGATTTACCTGTGATTGCCCATGTTTCTCTGTTTTAATCTTTATTCTTAACGTGATCTAAAAAGATGGAGTACATTATTGCAAGGAGGATGAGGAGGAGATATCGGGAGAGATATTTCACCAAAGGTTCTGCCATTTGGCGATGACAGACCAAGAATGCAGGTGGATCACAAGCACGATGAATAGATTAGCCTGCTGCTGTGTTAAAATGTAATTGTCACTTAATTTTGTACTCCTATTCATGACACAGGAACAGATTACATCTGTCCCGCCAGGTGGTCCACACGGTGACGCGCATCGTGGCCTCCGATGCGCAGCCCGGTGGCCCCTGCGCTCTCCCAGTTGCCGTAAAAGTGACAGCGGCTCTGACCTTCTTCACCACCGGGTCTTTCCAGCACACTGTGTCCACGGTGGCGGGGATCAGTCAGACCGCTGTCGGTTTGGCCAATAAACAGTTAATCAAATGTATTCACATCTTTGGTTTTGTGTAATCAGGAGTTAGATGCCTAAACAATTATGATTCAATAGGGTAAAACAAGTTAATTTCACATGCAAACAATAAAAATGCGTCATTTCAGCACAGGTGCTTCTGATTTCATTGCCATTACACAATTTATTCATGTTGTGATCTGTCCACACCACTAATCTTTATTATGTGGGGTTTAAATATATGTTGCTAAATGTGAGTGTATTCATTAGTAGAAAAATATTTTTGCCTTACCCGTAATCCCAACTTCTATCCCACCAAAGCCCTCAATACTTATCATGGAGAGCATGGAGGACGCGATCTCCTCCTCTGAGCTCAAAGTGAGGCTGGTGGAGCAGCCGCCCCCTGTGGCCACCGTGTGCCTTCTTTGATCTGAGAGCTTTAGTTTGCCCATTCTCCTTACATCATTGAACCGTTTTTTACATCAGGCAGCGGTTCTCAGGATATGTGGGCAAACTTGATTGACAATATTAGTAACTTCCTCCCAGGCTGTTTTTGCATCATCAGCCCGTGGAGGTCTGTTTGCATTACTTTATATTCTTGTACTGCAAGCTTGGACCTCTCGGACCAGCACGACAGATTCCTCCTGGGAGAAGTTTGGCCGCCTGCAGCTGCTGCTGTCTTCCTCCATGATGAGGTGATACTGTCAATGCGCCTCGCCCGCATCTCATTCAAAGGCGAGGAGAGGCGTTCATTCGGCTGTGTTAAACCCACTCACGCCTTCTCTCCTCACTCGTTGCCACTTGCGCAGGTGGGAGGCCGGAGGCTTGGGTGCGCCTCGCTGCGCCGGACTGTGCCATGCAGGAAAATTGCAAAATGCCATGGACACACCCCGTTGGCACAGCCTGCGCCTGGTCTACGAAATTAGAGCCCAAATACTTAAAACAGTACTATGTCAGCTAAAAACAAAGAAATGTAAATTAAATCTGACATTTAATTTGAAATTTCATGAGGAAACCATGCAAATGAAATGATGCAAGCATGACCTGTTTAGATTGAAGGTGACTGATGTTGTAAATCTGTCATTATTAGCCATGGATGCCGAACATCAACATGTCTTTCTCTGTGTCTGTCTTGTCACAGTCTTATGGTGTTGTTGGGCTCAGTACTGAGAGAGCCGTATGCTCGCTTTGAACAGATGATGTCAGCAAAGTGTCCCCATAAACTGCGACTCTATCTCAGCAGGAATCTGTGGAAATGGAAGAGAGGGAGGAACAGTAGGAGCAGGAGGGGACACTGGAGGGATTGTTCCTCTGAGTGACAGTCCTTTTAGTCTTATCTCTCCTCGTTTTTCTTATCGAAAACCAGACAGGAAAAGAAAAAAATAATAAAATCTGTCGCTTTGTTCCCCTTTGTCTCTCCAATTTCTCCTGCATGCTCCACCCACTCTTTCACTCTCAACTCAATTTAGTTTTTAATAAGAATCTATTTTATTTCCACTACTCATTAGATATAATGGAAAGCATATTTTAAGACAACTATCTGTTTTACTGAAAAGCACAATATGTAGTTTTTTCCCCTGAAATGTATGAATTATTAAAAATAATTACTCATGCATCAAAGATCATTTTGTGTTCAATACCTACATTGTGTCTAATATAAAAGGCAACTTTTAACAGCTGCTTAACCATCATGGGAAAGTCCTCCATGAAACTAAAACAAAGGCACTGTTATGGAGAGCAATTATTGTTGAATTATCTTCTCAGTTCAAACGAGTAAGCAGGGAAGGTGGAGGGGTCAGTCAACATGTCATCTTTTGTTATAGAGCTCTCTCTCTCTCAATACACTGTGTTTAAGGTTAGGATTCCATATAAATATACAGTAGATAAATAATTATTAACAATGAAAAACCATAGCCTCTTATTTGTCAGATCCATGTCCATAAAACCTTATCATTCCCTTGATCTGTTATGTAATGCATGAAAATCAATGCAAGCAAACAGAGAAATTAGCTGACAGTGCTGATTGTCTTGCATTAAATTCTAATAACAAAACAAACTGCACCATGCTTTAACATCTTTCCAGGCATGTCGTGTTTAGTAGGCGATTATTTTCATCCTCCTTGTCTCAATAAAGATCCTCCTTCACTAATGCAGATGCGGGAGTGTGTGAGCAACGTGTTTCCCTTACTATGTTTTAACATGCATGCAAATCCTGTTGTGCATGTGTGTGTCAGTTTATGTGTGTGTGTGTGTGTGAGACAGAGAGAGAGGGACTGTTTCCAAGCTTAGGTGAGGAGGGTTTTGGGTGGACTGAATAATCCGCTTTTTGAGCTGATTGTGGCAGAAGGAAAAAGGCAGGCTATGGGACAGCAGCTGGGAGTGTGTTGTTGCCTGGGCTCATCACTCACACACACATAATCACCAAGCCAGGACCCAAAGGCAGACACCTGACATAGGAAAGTGATCACATCCTCCTTTTCCATTTCATCGCTTTTTTATGCAATTCCCATTAGACGCCTTGTATTTTCCTCCTTTGATATCCCTCCTCTTCCTCCTCAGAGATAAACACATCCATGATGATTTCTTCCCCGTACCCTCGCCCTTTTTCAATGGTGCCAGGGGTTGAGCGGACACCGTCTGAGCTCCTGAATGTTTAAAAATGGGAAACAGTGTATGATGAGCCAAGATAACAGAGAAAGAAAGAGAGACGCTGTGGGTTATTGACGAAAAGAGTTAAAAATGTGGTTGAAGACAGAGGAGATTTAAAAGACTAATTAGCAGCCGTATGACTGATAAATGGATGCAACATTAATTAACAATTTAACCGTTGGGGAGGTGATTAGGCTGCAGATGTTAGTGAAACACACAGTCTTGCCTTACATTCCTTTTCCTCTTTGTCTAACAGTGAATTTCCACCTCCCAAAAGCTTCACTTGTAAGTTTATAAGTGACTTTTATGTTCAGTGGTAATTTATTAATCAATTAACTAGAGATGCACAATATTATTGGCACTGTATTGGTATTAGCAGATGATAGCTTAAATAGTGCATCATTGGTATTGACAGATGTGGAAATTCCTGCCAATATTAGTTGACTGACCCTGACCCTAGGTAACGGGCTGCAGTTTGTTGTTGTTGTTGTTGATTTAAAGAAACAAAAATTTCAGACAAACTCCTACACATCATTTAAGTAGTTCAAAATCTGTGTGAACATTTCCTTATGTTGAAGCTGTCAAAAATTGCTGTACTCTCAAGTACCACATGTTTCAAAATAACAAAATCTCTATATTTTATTATCAGTAATATAAAATGTACACAGAACCATACAGTACTGTGAAAAAGTATTTGCCCCCTTCCTGATTTCTTACTTTTTTTGCATATTTGTCACATTGAAGTGTTTCAGATCATCACACAAATTTTAATGTTGGACAAAGATAACCTGAGTAAATACAAAATGCAGTTTTTAAATGATGATTTTATTTATTAAAGTAAAAAAGCTCTCAAAACCTACATGACCCTGTGTGAAAAAGTAATTGCCCCTCCTCGTTAAATCATGAGTCAACTGTGATTAACCACATTTTTTTGAAAGCTGAGTTCAATTTCACTGACCACACTCAAACCTGATTACTGTCAGACCTGTTGAATTAAGAAATCACTTAAACAGAACCTGTCTGACAAAGTGAAGTAGGCTGCAAGACCTCGAAAAGAAACACATCATGCCACGATCCAAAGAAATTCAAGAACAAATGAGAAACAAAGTGACTGAAATCTATCAGTCTGGAAAGGGTTACAAATGCATTTCTAAGGCTTTAGGTCTCCAGCGAACCACTGTCAGAGCCATTATCCACAAATGGAGAAAACTGGGAACAGTGGCAAACCTTCCCAGGACTGGTCGGCATCATGGGAGAGCTCCAAGGCGACAACCACTACTGACCAAAAAGAACACAAAGGCTCGTCTCACATTTGCCAAAAAACATCTTGATGATCCCCAAGACTTCTGGAAAAATATTCTGTGGGCTGACAAGACAACAGTTGAACTTTTTGGAAGGTGTGTGTCCTGTTACATCTGGCGTAAAAACAACACAGCATTTGATAAAAGGAACATCATAGCAACAGTCAAACATGGTGGCGGTAGTGTGATGGTCTGGGGCTGCTTCGCTGCCTCAGGGCCTGGACGACTGGTTGTGATTGATGAAACCATGAATTCTGCTGTCTACCAGAAAATCCTGAAGGAGAACGTTCGGCCATCAGTTTGTGATCTCAAGCTCAAGCTCACTTAGGTTATGCAACAGGACAACAACCCGAAACACACTAGCAAGTCCACCTCTGAATGGCTTAACAAAAAACAAAATGAAGGTTTTGGAGTGGCAGAGTCAAAGTCCGGACTTAAACCCAATTGAGATGCTGTGGCTCTGCTCGAAAACCATCCAATGTGGCTGAGTTAAAACAATTCTGCGCAGAAGAGTGAAACGCTTAATTGCAGTTATTGCTGCCAAGGATGGCACAACCAGTTATTAGGTTCAGGGGGCAATTACTTTTTCACACAGGGTCATATAGTTTTGGAGAGCTTTTTTACCTTAATAAATAAAATCATTATTTAAAAACTGCTTTTTGTATTTACTCAGGTTATCTTTGTATAATATTAAAATTTGCGTGATGATCTGAAACATTTACGTGTGATAAATATGCAAAAACATAAGAAATCAGGAAGGGGGCAAATACTTTTTCACACCACTGTACAAACGTCAGTCATATTTATGAACAGAGAGAGCCAGGAGCCAGTTTCACATACTTTTTCAAATATCAACAAAATTTGTGCAATCTAGACAATTTATGTTGCTATGGTATTAAAGAGGTTTGCTTTTAATTGATTTTACTAGTATCATTATATTCGCTATCCAAGACTATTTCTACACACAGTTACATATTCCATATGTACAGGGACTGACCCGGTGGAATGTTGACATGGATATTTCTTTAAGACACACCATTATATGGCCCATACAAAAAGAAAGGACAAAAGACTCCTGAGAGAAAAACGACATAATATCTACTTAAGTGTGTGTGTAAGAAGAGTGAGCTGGTCTTCAGGCCTTTGTGTGGTGTATTGCTGGGTAGCTGGCTTCAGCATCCGTACATTCTACCCTGTGTGAATAAGCACAAAACTATATAATATACCACTGTCCATACTGTCACTGTGTGGGTATAGCGGGGAAAAGAACAAAAGGAGGAAAGAAAAGTGCACTAGTGCACAGGATAAATCAGCAGTGTTGAGCAGCTAGCCACAAGTGCTAAAAACACAAGAACGTTTGTGCACTTCAGAGTTCTCAAGTCTCACACATTCAGCGTGTGACACGCATTTGAACCTTTTCACACTCACACACGCCACACCTGGTATTTCTCATGTATGAAAAGGTATTATGTAATGCTCACTGAGTTACACCGCTGTATATGTACTGGAACATGTAGCAAGACGCTCTGAGCATCATAGAGCTCAACCAGAGTTTGACACGCCCCAATCAATAAGATCAACTACCATCAGCCAATCAAAAAAAAAAAATAAAAAAATACAGCTACATATCAGCCAATCAGAAAACAGCACTGCTGTATCTGGGTAAGAAACAGTTGATCTGACAGCAGAGGATGCATACTGCATGCACAGGATGGGAGTGCCTTATCACACGAGTTCAGGAAGTTATCTCATCATTTGATTTTGTAGCCTACTGATTAATGAAATTACTTATTTTACAATTAAACAGTAAAGCAAAGTCTAATTACATTTACAAACTGTGGTTACCAGGCATCACATTAAAACGGAATCATCAATGTTAAGTTAGTGACCAGTTCTTCTTAGAACATGAGAAATTTAGTTTGAGCCACCCCTTCCTGCTGAGAGACTGCATTTAGCCAAGCATGCTAAGTCTGCAGCTATGGCAGTTCAGGGGCTTGCAGGTAAAAATACAACACTGCCCTCCACTGTTGTAAAGAGCACAAGTGGGACCAAACAGTTTAGGACAGGAAATCGAAGACATGATGTTGATATTCTCAGTCTGGAACCATCTGACAATGATGATGTGTTTCCATTGGGCAAGGCAGGAAACAAGTGCAGTAAAACACAAGCTATTAGCACCTCTCACTCTTGAGATTCTAAGTAGAGCTGTGGCAGCCTTAAATTTGTGATGCCGTCTTATCAGGGGCCAGGGCCCTCTTGCTTTGGAGAAAAGACAGGAAGTTTGTCCACACATTCCAAGATACCTCTCCTCCCTGCCTTTGAGAACATAATGAAACAGCAGTTTCAGTCACTGTCAAGCACTGGTCGCTGGTCCTCACTCCTCGGCGCCTTCCAGCAGTAGACAATTGTGAAAGAATAGGCTGTGGGCCATTGCCCCATGAGGATCAGTCTTTGGCAACCCTGGTATCACCATCAGTGGCTGTCCAAGCAAAGACTGCAGAGTGATGGACGCACTGCTGACCACAATGCACGGAGGTATGGCAGTCCAGACTCAGCTGGTTAATACATGGGCCATACTACAGTAGCTTTATATCAGTGGCATCTAACACAGCAGTTAAATGGAGAGTGGGAGTTGGACGTCTCATTCTAAAACCAGTGATGGACCCTGGGGGGAGGTGTTCAAGGAGTGGCATCTGCTCTGTCTCCCTTGTCTCCATCCATTGCGTCTTACCCCAAATTTCCACTGGGGGCTTGCACCAAAACCTACCGTCAGCATTTCAAAGTGCTGCACCTCACCAAAGAGCGCTGCCCAGGCTTTCATCGCAAGATCGCAGTAGACTTGCAAATTCACTCGTGAGATCACAGAATAAGAAAACATGGAAATGGCCTACAACAGACAGAGAAGACTCACATGCCTGACAAATGGTCATTTGTGTGCTGTAATTTCATCTTGAAATTCTTTCATCTTGTAATGTAGAAAGGTGATGATGTGTCACACAGAATCTGGAAAAATCTGGAAATTGGGGGTTACTGTGTCCATGTACATATAGAATAAGTATCAGTGTGGAGAGTTGATCTCGATACGGTAGAGAACGCTTGGTTACATTGTAACCTTGGTTCCCTGATTTAAATGACTAGCTCTCCAAGGCATGGCAACTCTGACACTTTTTCAGTCTATGTGAATCAGTGACATCATTCCCACCTGGGGCTTTTATACCTGCACATGAGCAATGCAGTGGTGTGTCGTAAAGGAGACAGACCATTAAACGTCGAGGTCCTCAAACAAGGCCTAGAGTTTTACATATGTACAGGCATCCTCTGAGGTTTGCTCCTCACAGCATTCATTTTGTTGTCTGTCGCTGATGTGTGCGCCAAATCAAGCACATGTTCATCTTAATAATTATTAAGAGATAAGATTATAAAGTTACAAAGGATGAAGCACAGTATTTAAGTTTAGCTTTTCGAGCAGCTGTGTGGTTAAAAACAGGCCCGAAGGGTCTGTATTTACACAACACAACTGGCACTAATGCTAGCTAGCTTTAGGATTAGCTTGACATTACATCGTAGCTTTATTTACATTACTCACTCTTATTACATTACTTACCGTTTGTGGTTCGGGGTCTTCATGAACACGCTTTGTAGATGTAACTGCTCCTGCTTTGAGAAGCAGTTGAGAGGAAAATCCAGCATTGTACTGCCCTTTGTTTACAAAGGAATCCTTCGTGAAGTGACGAGCACATACAAACAGCTTAGACAGCGACTGGTTGGAGGAATTAAACGCTGCCCACTGCTTTCTGGTGCCTTGGTCCTTTGAAAATGAAAACAGTTATGATTTTAAATCACTACCAAGAAAACATCGGTGAGTAACCTTAATGGACATGTCTGCTCTCAGAATACTTCGCATAAAGAAATAGCAGGAGATGAAACACTGAATCCTACACTGGAGAGAATACTCTTGGCTGAGCTTGGTGGGCATGTCCTAGCTGTCAGTTGGGTGGTTCAAGCACATTGCCAGGGAGGAGCTATTTACCCCCTTTCTCAGGCTTGTCCAGTAAGAAGTGAGTGCAACAACCTTACGTCAGGTTGTGGGAAATCTCGTGAAGATCTTGCAATGAGCTGTTCACAGAGGCAGGAAATCCCGTTCCCAGATATCGGGAAGAGGAGCATATTTCATGTTGTGAAACTCTCTGGAGGTATGGGGTTGGGCATTCAACTTTACAATATTATTTGTAGGTAATAAATTATGTATCAGCATGATATGTCTCCTTTAAAGAAATATCCATGTCAACTGCCCCATTGGGTCAGTTCCCATACATATGAAATATGTAACTGTGTGAAGAGATAGTCTCTTTACAACCAAGGTTTTAGAACCAAGGTTACAATTTAACCAAGTGCCCCTTAAATAAGATGATGGCAATTCCTCATTGGTAACTAAACATTTCAAATAAATTACCTCATGGTCAATACCATAAGGGTCCTAATTGTAAGCAACCCTTTATCATGCATTAAGCCTGGTAAATATATTTTTGTCTATGGCCAGATGAAGTCAAAGGACACCTATAACATAATTTAAATGTGAAACAGACTTGTCTTGCCCTATATTTTATTAGACAATATATTAATATATCTTATAAATTCAATATATTACTGGGCTCTCAATAGAGATGTTTTTTTCTGATTATTTGATGACAGGAGTCATATATGAGACAGCTTCACCACACTAATGAGCACACACACACAAAGATAAAATCACCCTCAGCCCCCTCACTCCTCTCAACCCTCGCCTGCTATATAATTAGCTCTGATTAAAACGGGCATCATTTAATTAATACTGCAGCAGCCTCTCAGACGACTTCTCCATATCTGGTGCTGCTTATCTCCCTTCCCCCTGTCAGCTGTCAAAGTCTGTCTTGCAGTTTTGTATTTACCATTTATTTGAATCTTGAGGACAGATATATACATGGGCCTACTTTTATAATTAAGCTAAAATTATATTAATGTAAAGTGACTGAACATAAACTGTCTTTTTTGTTAGCTAACTCTGTTGACTGTAAGTGTGGGATGGTCCTCTTCTCCCATATGTGATCGTAAACACTGTCATATTCTAACGTACAAGTCTATTTCATTAATTTTTTATACCATCTTGTGAACCAAGAACTCCTCAAATGTTTTACAAATGTCCACTCTGACTCAAGGGTGAACTGATTATATTTTGTTTTAGAAAGTTTAAAGGTCATCTTCTCTCCTTTATTTGTTTAAGCAAGATCTGGAGGCTGCTTGTAAGGTTTTTTAAGCCTTTGCATTAACTGACTCGAGCAAATTCATGCTCAAATCCATTTACCAATTACACTAACACAAAAAACCTCCTCCCCTTGTTCTAGACCCACTTTTTTACTTTCACTGTTTAGCAGTTGTGTTCTTCATGGAGTCATGTGACCAGACAGTAGTTCCAGTTCAGTAGAGTATTACGTTTTGTAATGCATCTTCATTATTATGAGTTATTCAGGGCTCTCTGTCCTATTGTCAAGTTGATAAAATTACTATAATAACCACTAATAATGATAATTTATATTTGTTTGTATAGCACTTTTTAAAGACATATAGGTTTACTAAGTGCTTTGACAAACAGGCAGGAACATACAGACAGCAAAGCACAA
This sequence comes from Cetoscarus ocellatus, assembly GCA_037902135.1. Lineage (NCBI taxonomy): Eukaryota > Metazoa > Chordata > Actinopteri > Labriformes > Labridae > Cetoscarus > Cetoscarus ocellatus. Next base: position 2,178,090 of record JBAMNC010000563.1, on the reverse strand, counting down.
GAGCTTAAGCACAAAAGGAAATAAAAAAACAAAAAGCTCAATTTAGATCAAAGAAACCTTACAGAAAACACAAAAGGCAAAATAGACACTAGCACAAAAATTGGCCAAGGGGCAACGGTCAATGGTCACCCTGAGGACGGCCGTCTCAGTGCTGCATCCTGCTCTAAAACCAGACTGAAATTTCTCAAAGAATACATTAGTGCTAAAATTTGAAGCTCTGAAACAGAAGGTCAGTGCAGATCTCTTGAGGTCCCATGCTTTACTCTTTACTGGTCCTAGATGTCCCCAAGACTTATTGTAAAGTTTCTGGTAAAAATTCATTTTAGTTTCAGGGTTTCAACACTGCTCAGAATACCCTTATGCCCCACAAATCCTCATGAGCCGTGTCTGACCATGAGCCCTCTTGAGAAGTGGATGTAGCTTTGGCTTTCTGATGCTGTACTTGAATGTTTACTGTGGCTGCACACTCAACAAACACCTGTCTTAGGGAATGTCTGCCCTCTTGACATCAGAAGGGAAACACTGACCATTAAACTGTTTGAGCAAACATTTTCTGACAGGTGGAGCTAGCAAAAGAGGGTGAGGAGGGGTTGTACACATGATGTGTCTGTGTGTTTGGGGTGGGGGTTGTAGACAGCTCATGCACACATATTTTTGTATTAAACCATTAAAAGGTGTATTTGCATGATATGGAATCTTTAAATTCTTAAAAGTTTTTTGTTCTCAAAGGCGGTAAAATTAATAAAATGTATTTTACATGAAAGATTTCAAAGGTCCCATGTGTTGCAAAATCATATTTCTTTTCATGTAATGATGTTGGAAGGGGTTTTGAGATTAGAACATGACACCTTTTACTAAACTCTCCATGCAAATGCACCATGCTTCTTTAAAGAAAATGCCTTTAAAATGCCATTTTTTTTTGTTTTTTTGGGTTTGTTTTTTGTACTTCCTGGGCTTTCTTATGCTATACCTCTACATACATGTGTTTTCTGCTCATCATGAGCAGAAGCAATGACTGTTTTCCATGTCCACTCTGTGTCCTGTAACTCCTCATTTGGGAAGCCAATCAGTGCAGAGCTCATTATCATAGCCTCCCTGCCCCCTCAGATCCAAAGGGGATGGAAAAAGAGCTGCATCTGATCCTCTACAGAGACATTTTTTTCTTTTTTCTTTTTTTTTTTTTTGGATTCCACTTGAAGCAGATATTTGCTTAATAGACACACAAAATAAGATGAAATGGTCAAACACATAAAGACATGGGAACTTTAAGTATTATATGATGACCAATATTGTCTTTAAAACTGCCTTGGACTGTTTAAAGGTTTGCCTAAGAAAAAACACACACATGTACAAAATAAAGTAAAATTTAATAGGCATCAATGTCATGATTACTCATTCAGGATAAAAAGTTTTCTATGCATGAGCTTGTTGTCACATGTCTGAGGCTGTCTTCCTCTCTTTGGAGAACATTTGGATTTGACATCCTTGTTGTTTGTTAATATTTAGCACCATAGCTTGTTATATTTTAGGAGAATAATAATCTCAATTTAACAAACTGAATTCTAGCACAAAATAGAAAGAAAAGCAAAAAAACTTCACATAGATGTTTGCTGTGTGTTCATCAATCAAAAAACACTTTCAAGATTTCTCAGTCTAAGTCCAAGAAAGTCTTGAATTTAAATTCTTAAATTGTGAACAGGGGCTCTGGTTTTAGGTATGGCTTAAGCACAAGAAAATTAAAGCAACACCCTCAGTCAGCCCCTCTAACCAAATTCTTTCTTTCTTTTTTTTATTTTGTTAAAGATTGTCTTTGCTGATGTGTCTTTAAAATAGGTGCATCCAGTAAGCAATACACCATCAGACTTCTTTGTTCCTCTGTCACCACTGAGCCTTTTGCATATCTATTCCTGTCTCATTTACATAGACAAAAAAACAAAACATGCAAATTAGTGCTGGCACCTCAATAAAGCAATCTATTGATAAACTGCTCCCATACCCTGACACACACACACCAGACAGTCTACTGCTGTCACCCTCTTGTGTCTCTCCTCTTCACATCAGGACTCGGCGATGGACAATTAAAGGACAGAAGCTGATTGACAAAGAATTAAACTCAAAGAGCTGAGCTCAGCAAAGCCCAGTTGTCCAGGTCAGAGGTCAACTGCAGCATCACCTTGAAACATGTCTGGTATTCTGTAGTGATGTTTCATGGGGGTGCTGCTGTTATACTTATAAGCATTAAAATGGACCTATGCCAAGGCTTAGTATGTTTGCTAACACACTGATTGCCATCTTGCTACTTGAATTTAGGATACTTGCTTCATTTTCGATTTAAAAGCTAGGGCTGAAAATTTAATCACATTTTTTTAATTTCAGAATTTGCAATAATTATCCAAGATCAAATGTGTGTCAATATACCAATTTAATGTAAATACTGTGCAACAGAGGTGCTCTCTCCTCCATATCATACCCACATGAAAAATAAATCAAAGTGTTGCAGAAATTGCAAAATTACCACCCTGACCTGTCGGGCTTGAACTACTGATGTAACTGTGGCTGGACGTCACATCAGTGCTGTACGCAGGAGGAGAGGGAAGTCCATATGTGGAGACTTTGTTTTATTGCATATTACTCTATCAAGTTGAAGAGACATGTAAAGAAAACATACTGAAGGGCACATATAACCAGAAAAAGCACAATATGACCTCTTTAAAGTATCAACTGTTACTAAAACGACTAAAAAAATAATCTTGAAATTATATTTTTTACATCCTTGATTCCACAAAACTATTAATGACTTTATGCCACAAATGGATCATGAAAACATTTAGGTTTTTTTTTTGCTCTCTTAATCTTAGCTTTTGCCATTAAAGGCCTGTAACCTAGTATGGAAAATAATCAGTCATGAAATTACTTGATTTATTGTGAGGATCCTGTGTTATCACAAAAATTTCCACTTAACTTCCCATTAATTAAGTTACACCATCATACTAATGAATCTGAAGGATAAGCCTGAAGCTTTTCCCTTTTCAGCATTGTGTTACTGCCAAGGGACTTCAGGCTGTAAGGGGGAGTGTTTTGAAACTGGGGTTCTGGTCAGTTCATCTAAAATTGCTGCTGATGGGGTCATGTGATGTGTAGGGTCATGTGAAAGGTCACTTTCACTCTGACCCTTATAAGAAATGTCAAAGGGATGTCAACTATTCTTGGGTTTTCATGCTTCTTATACAATTAAGTGAAATGTCTCCAGGGACCCTTAGGGAGTCCATTTGACTTGCTGCAACCCAGAGGTAGATGTTATGTTTATATTAGTCCCCAAAAATGACAGTCATAAACAAACTTATCCCAGGTCTTTCCTTATGAGTCCAGCAGTAAATGTAATTACACGTCTGAAACTGCTGAACCTAAAACACAATTACAAGTGCAGCATTTGTGTACAAGCATACAGGTGATTCAGAATGGCAAAATAGGATTATTCATGAATGTAAATATACTTAGTTATTTTTTAGGGTAAATGTTGTAGTTCGAATTAATGAAAAACACGGATTTGAAATTATTATTTTTTTTACCGAAAATGACTTCTGTTGAGAGAACACTGATTATAGTGGGAACAGTTGACCAATACATTACAAAAATGGGCCAGAAATCAATAGACTGTAATCAATATTAGACAAATGTCACTGAGTTTGTCAAATTAGTCAGCTCACCGTGAGAAGATCCACAAACAGAAAGATAAGCGCACACAAGGCTGAAATAACTGCTTTTCTGAGCACAGCACTGAGACAGTGTGTTGATCAGCTGTTTAAAGGAAGGCCCTGCATGCTTCAAAAAGATGAAAACCAACCACTGCTCAACAAGATTAAATAATTTTTGCAGGGATTATGATAACCATCTTTTAAGGATACATGAGGATACTGAACAAGCTTCGTTTAAAGCTTTGTTGGGATATTCCACAGCACAACAGTAGATAATCATGGTTGGATATATTAAGTTAAAGGGAACATTTGTATTTATTTAATGTTAAGTTAAGTTACATGCTGGATGGCATTGTTTTGGATGTTTAGCCAGAATCAAACAGAGTGTGAGGTCATGTGCAAATGGTTGATTAGAAATAATCTCCAGGTAACTTTTTAATTTGAAAACTGGCAAGAGATAAAGCTGAGATGGATATGTGTCACCCTGTGGGTCTGCTCAGCCCTGACCCTGATACTTGAATATGTACTAATGACAATGTTAACATGGACTTGAGTATTCTGTTCTAGTGTTTTTGCATGTAAAGTGTGCCATACCCTGACTTTAGAAACCAGAAGCCAGTAATTCTGTTTTAAGTCACTATGTGAAGTCCACACTACAACCTATATTGAAACTACTTAAGTTGTATTTATTTGGTTGCACCACTGAGACCTAAACTTCACCAACTCTGTTCAACTGTAAGGAATCCTTATTCACATCTTCTAACTGTTAACATAAGTTTTTTAAAGACACATATTTTGGCAATTTCTGCCTAATCTGGAGGATTGGATAGCGGACAGAATTCAGAAAGTGGGAATCGAGAGAAGGGATTGATGTGGCAAAAAGCCCTGGCTGGATCAGACCCCAGACACCCCATAATGGGGACAACGTCCTCTATAAGGGGGGTGCGGACATAACCTTTGGCAACAATAACCCAGATCATAATGTTCTTGAGATGAAAATCCAGATGCACAAGTGGTTTGACAACAGTTAATTCCTTAGATGCTGAATTCCTGCTGTAAGGGTCATGAATAGAGTTTTCTTCATGTATCCTAATTGGGTTTGGTGCAACAGTAAAAATCGGGAACACTTAAGAACTGGAGGATCCCATCTTTAGGAAACCACAAATGTTATTTACTAATCAGAGAAAAGCTGTTTACAGAGTTTGAGGTTCAAGCCAACATATTCTAACTCTCAAAAACCTCGAAATAACTTTGTTTTTTAAGCGAAGACAAGGTTATCAGATTAAAGGGTATTTATTGTGCCCAGAGGTCTGCTCTGTGTGTTCTGTAATGGCCTTGTGTGTACACAGAGTTAATCCTGGACTGACAGGCAGGGATTGTATGGTTCTGATTGACCCTACAGTGTCATGATGGAGACCCTAACATGACTGGATCAGTTTAGGACCCTCTCTGAAAGCCCTGACACTGTCAGGCTGACCCAAACACGGCCTGCTGGGGCTTTTAGAAGAGCAGAGTGAGTGACAGAGATTTAAAGGAGATCTGACACTGCAGCCTGTGGTGCTGCTGTTTATGTATGTACGCTAACCCTCCAAAAACTGTGTTTATGAAAACAATGGCCCGCTGCCCATCAGATACTTCTACTCCAGGAATGGGACAGGGACAACTCCTTTGAGAGAACTAAAAGGAGACGAAAAGAGGGACAAAGAAAGAGAGAGGAAGGAAAACAGGAAAATAAGACAAACAGAACATGTCATAAGGAAGCAATGGGGGGCGGGGGTCATTTGAAGTAAATGTGTTCTGAAAAAAATACATCCAAATCAGTTTAAGTTAAAGTTGTCTTCATGTTGCTCTTACTGTTCATTCCCTGAACACCGCCCCACTTTGTCTTTCTAAATGCGTCACCTTAACCGTAGAAGTACTCTGCCTCTCTCTCTAATCCCCCCTCTCCTGTAATTTGATTTCTTCCCTTAGTTTGCCCCTTCAGCTGTCTCCCTCCTTAATTAGCTCATATCCTTCTGGTTTGCTGCAGTGAGGGTGTTGACACACACACAGCACAGCCCCAAATCAAGCATACTGTAAATAGATATATCACCCACCAAACCAAATACTAACACCACTTCTATACTTCTTTACTTCCTACAGTGCTTTTTTTGCCCTTTGGTTTTTTGTTGCAGCTCAACTTATTAGTTGTTTCCTGTATGACAGGAGCATCATGGTTTATGACTTTTATTTTTTTCTGAAATTTTCATGGTAAGGAAAATCACAGCTGAGCATTAAGGACCAAAACTCATATCTAAATTCTTTAAGAGGATTGGTGGTGTACACCTGTGTGTTATTTTGTCAAACTGTGCATTGGGGAGCAGGAGTCATGAGAATTATTTATGAAAATAAATGATGTAAAACAACCAAAAAGTCACTTTTTTATGGAGGGTAAAATGACACATGCTAAGGACCCCTTTTGGTCTATAAGCCTAAAAAAGGACTCGGTAAGCAAAAGCCTGTAGTCGCAGACACTTGAGTTCTCTGGTCCTTCATCATTTAAGTGTTATCAAAGAAAAAATGGAGAAAAAGTCTCTAAATATTCACATTTCAAATTTATTAATTGTTTTATGAAGCTTTCATTTATTTCCTTAATTATCCCCTGAAGCAGCAAGACGACTGTTTACTGTCTTTGATTTGCTGTCCTGTAGCTCTTTCTTCGAGCCTTAATTAACCTTCAAATGGAGAAATTATTACAAACACACAAGTGTACACATTCCCCACTATCACACACATGGTACATAGACTCCAACAATGCAGGAGGCTTTTTTCATCTGCAATTTCTTCCTCTTTCTCTCCCTACAACTAACATGTGTATCACAGGCTTAGAACATGCAATTAAACATTTATTCTCCCTTCTCCGCCTCAGTCTCATCCTTTAGTTCTTTGAGCTGCGCTCAGTGCTGAAATAAAATGGCAGATTCAAAGACAGCATGAATCTGTTTCCTGCTCTGAAACCATTTATTCCTCCTGCTTTTTGCTTCAATTGTTTCTTTCTTCATCTACTTTTTTGGCATTGTGTCATCATCACAATTTTTTGTTAACTCTGTACATAGCTGGTCAAACAATGTATTACTTTATTGAAGGGTCTCATTAGCTGTTAAGTCTAATTAACAGCGCTCATTCATATGAAAATGGGGTGCTGATAATGATTTCCTTCCCTAGCAATAATCGCTAACCTTGCACAATAACTCTTAATTAGAAACTGGCTTGGTTGACATTAAATATGCATTATACCTGCACACATAAGCATTCTGTGAAATAACTAATATCAGACTATGTAAGTCTTGTACTATAATTCATGCAGTGCTGTCCCAAAAAGATTCCCATCAGCCTTTTCTCCCCCCCTCTTTTCACTGCCTCATTGCAGAATATTAAGCATCAGGTGTATGTACATCCAAGTCATTGCGAGAGGGCGCATGTCGGCTTAGAGACGACAAAGGAGCAGAGGCCATTCAAGTTAAACATCAAAAACGTAAACATTAAAAAAATCAAAATATTTCCATAATAATCTTTTGTTATTGGAATATGTTTGTTTCTTTGTGAGAAATTAGCTGTGAAATTGACGTCTTTATATTTGTATGGATTGGAAAGGATTATTATGTAAAATATCTATGAAATAGCAGAAAAATTACATTTATTAACTGAAAAAGTAGTTACAGTTGGCTTGAATTCTATCTGGAGCTTGTTTAATTAAGTCTTAGTATTTGCATTTTAAATTAAAATTTGTATGTCGATATAGCTAATTCTTGGAGAAGCTGTATGTGTCTGTCTTGTTTAATTAAGCTAGAACATGTGTTCAATAATGATCTTGTAATTTGTAGCATGGCCCTCCAACTAAGTGGTTAACACTAATGTGGCCCTCTAGGTGGAAAAAGTTGCCCATCCCTGCCATAGACCCTTTTGCCATCCTAACATGTTGCTGTGACATCATAGACTTAAATTTAGGAAGCTTGTATTATCTCCCTGTCTCCACTTACCTCCCTCCCTTTGCCCACACACCCAACACAGCATCGTGTGGATTTGCTGTTCATCATGAGACTGGGGTCCACATTCAAGATTTCCTGCTGCTTAACAGAAGGTTTTTTCTTGCCGCCATGATGGAGGGATTCATGATTGGCTATATGGATTCATGTTGGGTGTTGGATGTATATATTTGTATATATATGTATATGTGTATTTTTATATGTATATATGTATCTATGCATATATGTGTATCCATAATATGAAGAGCTTTGTGCTCTATTGTAAAGTGTCTTGAGATAACACTTGTTATGAATTGGCGCTATACAAATAAAGATTGATAAATAAAGATTGATTGATTATCTGTGGTAGTCCACCACTGAGCAAAAACAAACAAACAAACAAACAAACCCTTTTACATTCAAATGTTAGTTCAGCCACTTGTGATGATGGGAAGCTGTTTTGAGAGATCATTATTTTGATCAGTTTAGAAATGGAGTGAATCTGAATCTTACTTTAGAAGAAAATAAAAAGTCTCATAAGTAATGTGCGGTATCGGAGTCCAACAGAGTGGCAGCAGCTGCTTAAAGTAGCCTGCATGCTGCGTGGAAGTGACCAATTTTTTCGTACAGAAGATTTCACCTCCCATCTGGGCTTATCCCCAGATCTACTGCAATCTTAAATGTTCTCCTGTTTAGAGAGAGGACCTGGTTTTTCAGCTCTTCATTTGACACCATGTTGGGTTTTTTACATCCGTCAATGAAGAGACTTAGAATGTCAGCTCTTAGCAGCAACTTTTTTGCAAACAAAACATCACAACTGACTTAGCATTTCAATCCAACCAATACCCAACAAGGCTTTTTGGAAACTTAAATATCACTGATTTTATATTTTTACATGTTAAGAACTACATCTTTAGAGAATAATCAAGGATTTTTTTTGATAATACCATCCTCTATGGATTACACTTATGAGGAAGTTATGCAGAGTTTGTGTGTGTGTGTGTGTGTGTGTCCTTATCTGTACCCAGATGTTGGATTACATGGTTTTCTGTTACTCAAGGTCTAATCAGCCCACATGACAACTTGTTAGCATTTTTCATTTTTCTGCCATCCTGCTGACATAACTTTTTATCTATCTGTCAGTTTGATCAGTTTACAAAACACCAAACAAAACATTTTCAAGATTTTATGCTAAAAAAAAACAAATGATATGATGTATCAGGCCAAAAAAGACTTATTGAGTTAAAAGTTGAGATGTCAAGTTTAAAATAGAAAACTTTTGCAAACTAATCACGTGTTCTTCCCCTTATCACACTTTGTTTGTTTTAGTTTTCATATCCCATAGTTAATGTACCCTGACGCAAAGAAGCAGACGAATAAACCATGTAAATAACCCTTTTTGAATCAAGCTGTTTCAGATGCCCTGCCATTAGCTGCTCCGTCTGTCCATCTGTCTGACTCAAACTGAAAAATCAGATTAGACATACCAGGGACTCTTCCTTGTGTTCGATGGAAAGATTTAATGGAGGATCGGGGTTTACGGGTTGTCTCTGCAATGATGCTTTAGGGTATAGTGTCCCACGGAAATGAGCCATTTAAATTGAGGACGCATTTATTTTTCTCTTCCTTTTTCCTTCTCTGCATTTGGCACGGGGTGCAGAAGTCAGACAGGCTGTTGGGGAATGAGTTTTGGGGGATGAAGTTCAGTCCTCATGGTCGAGAAGCCTGTGAGTTATATTTTGTAAATGGAAATGCTGCTTCCATTGTCATGGCTTTGTTTTTTAATCAGCACTATCTTTTTGTTTATAGGATAGTTTCATATTTACTCCAACAGAACTTAAAGCATGAAACTGGATCTTTTCTTGTCACTGACAGGCACTGTTTAAAGTTCAGTGTGCATCTTAGTTTTGTCTAGACTTTTGGATGGTTTTCTACTTTCCTGTACTTTTTTGTAGTCCTGTATGTACAAGTTTAGGCCTGTTTTTTTTTTAGATGTGCACATTTAACAGAGGTCAAAGATGTGGTTAGTTAAGAAGACTTAAGTGTTCTGTCAGTCAGAAAAAGGTTGTGATCAGCCTTTGATAAGAAGTGTGATCCCGAGAACAGGAAGGTGAAAAGAAAAGAAAAGAAAAGAAAAGAAAAGAAAAGAAAAGAAAAGGCAGTAAGCAAGACAAGACATAAGAAAGACAAGGCAAAGCCAGTTTATCCATATTTGAAAGAAATCCTTGTCCTGAAGTTACAGATCTGATTTTCCAACTTCTCTTACCCCCCTGATCTAACATGCCAGAGGCTGTTCACCTTGTGCCAAAATGAAAGGATAAGTGCTCAGTGTTGAGACCCCTAACCCACCAGTATCCACATACATTTCTTAGTTACTTAATCAGCTGCATGTTCCTTCACTGCCACAACATTACCACCTTTTACTTACCCAGGCTCTGTACATGCAAGCTCCAGGTAGTGGCAATGCTGATGCTATCTACTCCACAACATGGCCTCCAACAGGCCCTCCAACCCCACAACGTAGACCAATGAGCAAGACCCCGAACATCACTGGTGTCATCAGATGGGGACTGCCCATCTTAGGTGCTCTACCTAATTAGCCCACAACACCTCCAAGAGGCTGACCAGTGAACTCTGGCATCCCAGAGCCACCCCTTTTCCATGCAAATTCTCACCACCAGCATGCCAGAACAAACTCCCACTTTATCTAACCTACTGTACCACATGGCCATAAGAGCCTGAACGGCATTGTCACCTTCTACAGACCCAGGCTCTGCACATGCAAGCTTCAAGTGGCTTGCTGGTACTACCCTCACTATTCCATAATTACTCAACTTATCAGCAATGACTAAAACCCAGACATACCAATACAGATCTATAGAGCACAATTCATACATTTAACAATTTAAAGTGCTTCACAGAGTTAAAAAAAGAGAATCTAAAATGGGCCAAGTTAATAAGTCTTGTCTTGGACAAGTTATAAGTGATCACAGACACTCAACTGCAAAACGGATTGATAAGAGGACAACCTTTAAAACCCTTAATGTTTTGACAATAATTTTCTTAGATGACTGATACAAAATAAAACCTACCCATACACAGGTTTTTTTTTTTTTTAACAGACTGTCTTCTGTAAACACATGAACCAAGACACTGCAGTATACCTCTGAACCACTGTTTCAGAGTTTGGAGGTTGACACTGTTACATTTAGCAAAACATCTCTGTATGTTCTGGATTTTTCTGTTCAAGTGTTTTCTGCAGAAATCTGGTTTACACAGACGTCATATAAATACAAAGCATGACACAACCGCACTGACAACTGCAGTGTTTATTGATCTGTTTCACAAAAGCTTCAGCTAATGCAGCCTTCAGTATGGTTGCACTTTAACAGGAAAGGTCGACTGTTTCATTCATCTGGAGGCAGTTTTGACTTATGAAATACACATCTTGGTTCACTTATTTATGTTTGTCTCTTTTCTAATCCCCCCCTTCCTCCCCATCATTAATGAAGCAAGAGGGTTTTCAAACACAAAAAACTTGCCCTCTTTTTAATAATCTCTGTCCTTCATTTGCAGTGTTTCTTTAATCAACCTCTACCTGATGTGGCTGTTTTTACAGTTTTATTCACATTTAACTCTGAAGGTCACATGTGAAAGTATTAACATGGAAAACTTTGATGGTCATCTATGTAACATCTTAAAAAGGGTAACAAGTGAACAATTTTATTATAAATCTTTTCAGTTCTTTGCCATATGGCAGAACATTTAGTCACTGCATATAATTAAAACATCACACTTAAACACAATCAGGTCATGAGCTATCCAAAAATACACTTGTGTGTATATTTCACAGGTTGTAGTAATGTCATATAAAAACTACAAAAGCAAGATAATAAACTGGGGCCTCTGAGGCGTTAATAACTTGTCACACGAGATGCCTGTTTTTTGTCCAACTATATGTATGTTTTGAATGTATTTTTGCACGTTTGCTGTGTGAAATCCATGCTCTTGTGATGTGATAGAGGTCTGGGTTGTTTATATATTATTATTTCTAAACAATTGTGAATGTAAAATGTGTGTATCCAAGGTGGTGAACCTCAAAGATCAGAATTTGAGTCTTTGTTATTTCTCATATTAATATATATATTTTTCAAGCCGATATGTCCAGCATTGTGACCTCTTCTTGATGCTGACCAGGGTAACAAGTAAGCAGCTAATGCTGTATGGCAAAGATACAAACAAATGTACATATCAGCTCATTTCCTACACATTTCAGCTTTGTTATACCCGAAAGCAGACAAAAATGAAGCCCCTGCCAATGCTGCACATTTATGCCAGTGGTTCTCAATTACTTTTTGTCATGTCCCCAATAAAGATTCATATTTTTTTTTTACCCCCCTGCCTTCTTCACACAACAACCACAAAGTTATTAAAGAGCAAAGGTGAGAATTTTTCTAAATACAGCCAAATACTTCAACACTAATTTATCCATTAAGTGTCAGTATATAATCCCAAATATTAGTTTATTTGCCATTTTAAATTTCCAAACATTAATCATAATTGATATTCTAACTTCTATCCCATTGAGAAATGAAAACAAATGAGTAGCGTATTCTATAAATATTTCTTTAAAGATTTAAGTCAAAAGATAAATAATGCAAATGTAGAAACATTTAGCATTTATGCATTTATGTAGGCATGCTGTTCCACTTCTATAACGTTGTTCACTTTAAGGATGAAAGTCTGTTGAAGAGACTGTAGACCATGTCAAGAGCACCTTGTTGAGTTTGGTCAGTCTCAGGTATACAGTTGTGTTCAAAATAATAGCAGTCCCACATCACTAGCAAGATAAATCACTGTTTTTGTTAGAATTTCAACTTCTACACTGCAAGTAAGTTTCTAGAAGGTTTAGTAAAGGTATAGAAAACCAACAGACCCAACAGGCATGACGTGCATGCTGCTGATTCTGTGAAACTGAATCATTAAGTCAAAGGGGCGTGTTCAAAAAAATAGCAGTGCTGAGTTCAATCAGTTAGGTAACTGATTGTGTGAAAAAATAGGTGTTAAACAGGTGGCCCTTATTTAAGGATCAAGGCAACTGACACTGCATATGCTGGCTGTGCATTTGTCCTTGAAAAACAGAGTAAAATGGGTCGTTCAAAACATTGTTCAGAAGAAGAGTGTTCTTTGATTAAGAAGTTAATAAAAGAGGGGAAAACCTATAAAGAAGTTCAGAAAATGATAGGCTGTTCAGCCAAATGATATCAAATGCTTTAAAGTGGCAGCCAAAACCAGAAAGGCGAGGAAGACAAAGAAAAACGACTATTCGAATGGATCGGAGAATAACCAAAATGGCAAAGGCTCAGCCAATGATCAGCTCCAGGAGGATCAAAGAAGATCTAAGGTTGCCTGTGAGTACTGTAACAATCAGACGACATCTATGTGAAGCCAAGCTACCAGCAAGAAGCCCCCGCAAAGTCCCATTGTTAAAAAAAGACGTGCTGAAGCGGTTACAATTTGCCAAAGAACACATTGACTGGCCTAAAAAGAAATGGCGTAATATTTTGTGGACTGATGAGAGTAAGATTGTTATTTTTGGGTCTCAGGGCTACAGACAGTTTGTCAGATGACCTGAAAACACTGAATTCAAGCCACAGTACACAGTGAAGACAGTGAAGCATGGTGGTGCAAGCATCATGATATGGGGATGTTTCTCGTACTATGGTGTTGGTCCTATTTATCACATACCAGGGATCATGGATCAGTTTGAGTACATCCGAATACTGGAAGAAGTCATGTTGCCATATGCTGAAGAGGAAATGCCCTTGAAATGGGTGTTTCAACAAGACAGTGACCCCAAACACACCAGCAGGCGAGCAAAATCGTGGTTCCAGATGAACAAAATTCAAGTAATGGAGTGGCCAGCACAATCCCCAGACCTTAATCCCATAAAAAACTTGTGGGCTGACATAAAAAATGCTGTTCATGAGGCAAAACCAAGAAAGGCAGAGCAATTGTGACAAGTAGTACAATTGTCCTGGGCTTCAATACCTGTTGACCGGTGCCAGAAGTTGGTAGGCTCCATGCACCACAGATGTGAAGCAGTTATCAGAAACCGTGGTTATGCAACTAAATATTAGTTTATGATTCTCAGGAAAGTTGAATCATCAAGCAAGTCTTAGTTTATACACTTCATTTTTGAGTTTGTAAATAAAGATGTCAATACTGCTATTTTTTTGAACATTATATTTCTTGACTTTCTGTAAAATATTATCAAATTCAATTACTTTTTCTAATTTTTTTGCTTTGAAATAGAATGTGCAGTGTCCCCAATGCATTTGTGTGCATTAAAATAAAATTTATTTGAAGAATTTTGAGGTTTACTCACATTTTTAAACACACTGCTATTATTATGAACATAACTGTATATCATGCAAAAGATCATTGTTCTTTTAACAGGTAAAGAATGGATGTGAATCTGAAGTCGAGAAATTTAGAACTGTGAAACGCCATTCAATCTTACATGATCACATGCGATTGAAAAGTCTTTTTTTTTTCAATCTAACACAGAAAATTTACTTATTTGTGTTGCATTTCAAGCTACCAAGTAACAACCTCAATTTTATCATTACTTTTCTAAACTAGAAAAGCACTCAGAGAGCGCAGACCTCCACCAAGCAGATTCGGTCTACTTTTGCGAATATGGTCCTATCCGGCAATGTTAAAGAATCCTTAAAAAAATTCCTGGATCCAGACGGTGATCCTGGATCACCCCCAAAATTTAATAAGTTCTTCCATATCCCATTTCTGATAATTCCTGAAAATTTCATCCAAATCCGTTCAGAACTTTTCAAGTTATTTTGAACACAAACAAACAGACAAACAGACAGACAGACAGACAGACAGATAAATGCCGGCAAAAACATAACGTCCTTGGCGGAGGTGATGATGATGTTCATAATTTTGTCTCACAGAGTGATAAAACATCTCAGAGAAAGACATCAAGGTATGTCTTATTACGTCATTTGGTCTTTAGCAAATAAGTCATCTTTGAATTTTAAAACTCTGATTAGTTTTATTTAGACAGATGGTTTTCAGAGTGGAAATATGAAATATGCAGTGGTGTTCAACTGAGTTCATTGTGACAATAGTTTTTTTTTTTTCTTGAAGACATCCTTCTCTGTAGTTTGATATATGTAATATGCCTGTGTGACACATTCTGAAATCATAGCCAATAGTTAATCTGACTTTTTTAAACACTAAACCCAGTGCAAAAGTACATTGTAATGTCTGTAACATAGTCCCAACAATGTGAGACCAGTCAAAACACACAGTGCTTTTATTTTCTGCTCTTTTAAACAGAAGAAAAACAAACACATCTCTCGGTCAGCATCAGTCCCAATTTCCTTTTTGTTTTTTTTCTGCTTTGGTGCTTTAACTCAGATTTCACTTTCCTTGTATTGTGTTACACAAATGATTTCCCTCTAGAGACTTTTGAATTTCAGTTTCTTTGTATGAATATGAATGAAGCATCATATTTCATGTGTGCGTTTGATTAATTGTAACATGTAAAAAAAAGGGAAGGCAATTTCACTCTTTTCAGCAGCCTGTGAAAACACTGCAGGGCAGAGCAGGAAGTGTAGATGACTGTACACTCACAAATAGGCATGCACTTGATTGCTAACACAGGAGGAATGGACACATGTAGACATTTACAATCAAGTTTCTCTGCTTTGACGTATCAGGCCTGCAGGCTTTGAAAACCTTTCAGTATCTCACTTTGAGCTCAACCATATGCTTATTGTGGTGAGTCTGGGGTAATATTAAAGCCTAATGACATAACTCCCACCTGGAGAGCTAGGCTTTGAGCGGTCATTATTAAGCCTGCTGCAGAGATAAGGCAGCCATTTAGCAGAACCCGTTTATTTCATTGCCTCTGCAACAAAAAGAGTGACAGCTCCTTAACTATAAATGCACCCGCTCAGACACTCTGCTCTCTCTCTCTCTTTTTTTTTGTTGGTCATATCTGCAAGGATTTGAGGCGAAGAGCTTTGTGTGTGGGTCAGAGGCCATTTTAACTAAGCAATAAATGTTAAATCTGCCTGACATCTTCAGTATCCATTACTGCAGAGAGCATGCTGGGGAGGAGACAGAGCCAAAGAAAAGTGGTAGTGGAGCTGGTCGACGGAGGAGATGAGATCAATACAGGGAGAATGGAGGATTGATTCAGACTCTTAGATCTCTCAGATTAGTGCCTCGATTAGATAAATATGGAGGCTTATTCATGTGACCTTAGCAGTGACAGCCTGAACTAAGTGGTCAAAGAGTAATTACATTCAAACCCCTGAGATCACACTGATCCTGGAGATCTGCAGATGATTGCTTTACTAGATTTTTCTAAAAAACTCAACAAAAAATGTTTTCATGGCCTAATTTTTGAAAAGGCCAGCGCATGCTGTCACAAATGTTGGTCTTCAGATTTAACACACTGCCTCAGATCAAGTCCTTGCATTGGTCAGTAATGCCACATGATGTGGGATTTATTTCTTCTTTGCTCTGTGGAAATACACAAGAAATATGCACTGAATAACAAAATGTGTTTTAAAACATCCCGAGGCAATAAAACTGCAGTTATGAACAATGGAGGCTTCATTTGGTCTGCTGCTCTAAAATAACACCCATGCAAATACAAGCAAATACGCTGTGTTTGCAAATCAGAGAGTTATCTGTCTGCTATTGTGGGCTGTAATCACAACTGGTCTGACGGGTAGCTGCCCAACCACATAAAAAAAGGAAGAAAAAATATTTAATCAATCATAAAACTACTCATATTACTCATTCAAAGTTTCCAACATACACTAATGCAAAATGTAATCTTAAACAAAATTTTGGTATTGTATAAGATAATATGTGCAGCCTTACATTTCTGAAGCCAAAACTAAATCTGTAATCCTACATGTTAAGTAATGTGCAACAGTTTAGGGAAGGTTGGAAATTGCTGTAAAGTAATACTGCTCTCAAAAAAAGTTTATTTTTCAACTAATCCAAAGTGCTCAGTTTTGCCATGGTGTCTGACCTGTGACATAAAGGTGTCCTTCACTTCCTCACCTTTGTAGCAGAGTTTGGCTGTTTTTCACCAAGTTTTGAGCCCCTAACACAGCTGTCTCTGTTTCACTGCCAGATTTTCTAACAAGTCTGGATGTTACCATTTCATGTGTTGTAGCTGTCACAGAATTGTTGTTCAAACCTCACTGGAGCTCCTTCTGATAAAAAAAAACACAATTTCCCGGTTCTTCAAAATAAAAGTACTCCACTTTAGACTTCAGTTATGAAGTGAGGATTTTTAATATGAAAAAACTAATGTAGCTCTTGTGGTCAAAGTCACTGGTGAGCATACAGAACAGCAGTCAGTTTAGCCTCCTGTGAGCACAATAGCATACTTGTGTTTTTAAACAGGTGATGACTCTGTTGCAAAATCCACTTTCATGGCACAAAAGTTACTGATGACAGTCTTAACACTTTGAAGCCCAGCACTAGTGCTGACTGCATCCTGAAGATGGGCTGAAGTGTGACATCTCAGATCGCTTACAGGTGGTCAGGATGCCTTTGTGAACACTGGTTTTACAGGATAAGTTCTGAAATTGTACACTGATGCTGCTAATGCCAATGCATCTAATAAATACTGGGCAAAGTCACAACACAGCTCTTGTGCTTCATTTCAGCACCACTGACTAAATGATGAATCCAAAGATGCTGAACCTTCTCTTCCCTCTTTGCTCACGAGAGGTCAGATATTTCCCTCTGGCAGTCAGAAACAAATAGTTAAGGCAACAGAAGCATTATCAAAATGACTGCTACAAGTGTAAACATTCTTGTTGCTATGCTGCAACTTCTTAGTAATGTAAAGAAGCCTTGCTAAAAAGATAAGCCGCATTCACACTCTGATGTTTTGGCCAACTGAAAACATTGAGCCACATCAAGCTAGGTCAGGCCAAGCAGAACTGAGTAAACCTCAGTTGGGCAATAATGTAATTCATTAGATACATTAATTTTTATTTACATGTGCTTAAAAATGGCCATTGTTGGATCTGACATGCTTGTAAACCCCAGCAAGAGCTGACCTCCGCTTACCTTTGCTACCCCCAGCTACCCTCACCTACAGCTGTGTTCATCTATGTTGGCTCAAGCTTCGTCCTCCTCATGACTGAACTGATGTAGGATTTGAGGTGTCCTTTTGGGAACAGCTGTCCTCTAGGCATAGTGACAGAGTACTGAGACCAGCTGCAGCTGCACATGATAAAATGGCATGCTTTATATGGCATTTGTTGAATGACGCCACAATACATTTGTGCGACATCCAGCAGCTCCAGACTACGTTAGGCCAAAGTTTCCCTAAGCTGTGCACGGCAATCATTTGTTACATCTACGTTGGTAAACATTTAAAATCCATCAACAGTTACAGGCCATCGGAAACGTCATACTCCAACAGCATTGTGTTTCTCTCTGCTTAAGATTTGTCAATTTGTAAGATTTGTATTGAATACAGCAAAATTGATCTTGGAAATATACTTTTACCAAAATTTCGATGCTTTCTCAAAATTGGTCAGTGTTAGTAAATAAATGTTAATGTGTGAATGCTGCTTTAGCTAGCAACTAACTGGTTGTGTGCTAAACATTGAAAACAAATACAACTTAATAACTCTGTACACACCAAGCGTCACTTTGGTACAAAAGCGTTGAATATAATAGCTCTAGCAAACAGTGATATTCCCAGGCAGATCACAGCACAACGTATAGCTACTGATGTCATGCCTAGCATTTATCCAGTTTAACCTCTAGGTCTAAGTCTGAATCCATGCAGAGACTGTGGAGCATGTTAAGAATGGTTAAGTCTGATCTGAATAAGGTGAATACATGTAAAAGGGTGAGTCAGACCAACATGTTTGCATGCATTTCAACAGTACAGTTTTTTTATTAGGCTAACACAATAACAAGTTGATAAAAAAAATCACATTCTGTTGAAAATTTGGTTGAGAGTACAGATGGGCTTCCCTTTTCCTGTTAAAAGTAGCAGTTAAAACTAGGGTTGCAAAGGGGCGTGAAATTTCAGGCAAATTTCTGCAAACTTTCCAGAAACTTTCCATGGAAAGTAAAGCAGAGGAATTTCCAAAATATTGCAAATTGGAAACCTACTACTGGAATTTTGGGAATTTATGGGAATTAACTGAAGATTAGAGGTAATTTAAACAAACTGTATCAAATAAATATAAACATTTTGTTTTGTCATGGGCAGAAATCAATGCAAAATAATACAATTTAAAAAAATACATTTTAACAGATTCATTTGTAAGTAGAATTTTATCAAGTATTTATCATTGTAATGAGTAATCAATTCAGCTTCGCTTCATGTCATCCACGGGCTCGAATGTGTGGTTTTAACAGTTCGGGGTTCTAGAATCTTCTGGTCATGTGATGGACATGCACAGTGCATGTAGGGGGCATGGCCTTTACACCCCTGCAGTAAGCAGTGGGCTGTGTGTATTAGACTGAGGAATAGCATGGATATTCTCAAGTTTACTTGAATTAAATCTGGTTGTTTTAGTCAAGGTTATGGTAAAATACATTTTTCCCAACTAAAATCCCTGTTAAGGGCCAACCTCCGTAAATTCCAGGTTAGTTCCCCTTTATTTCCATTTGTTCCCTATAATTCCCATTAATTCCCATGAGACGTTTCCAAATTTGAAAATTTCCCAAATTTTGCAACCCTACTTGAAAGGCGATTTAGGCACCAGCACAGTTTTACATGTATCATTTTGGCTCTGATATTGGAAAAAAAAATTGTACCTATTTCTATTGACCTAGTTATTATAAATGGTAAATGGACTTGAGCTCATGTAGTGCTTTTCTGGTCTTTCTGACTATTCAAAGTGCTTTTACATCACAGTAGGCATCTACCCATTCACACCCTTTCTCTCTTACATTCATTCACTGATGGCTCTGAATCTCTGTGTAAGTTGTCCATCAGTATTGGCTAACAAATCCACACTCTTTCATTTCCATTTACATACCACTAACATAGCTGTGGGAGCAACTTGAGGTTAAGTGTTCTGCCCAGAGACACATCAACATGTAACAGCCAGAGTTGGGCTCAAACCCACAACCTTCCACTTACTTATAGAGTGCACTAACAGGCTGAGCAATCAACGACTAGTTGTGTTTAGGCTTGTGATTTGGGTCTCATTATGGACTGTTCAAAATCCTCGTATCCACACAGGGATCAAGCAGAGTAGCCAACCAGACCACTTTCCAATCATACATGACTGGTACAACAGTCCTCTGCCTCCAGCCTTAGTGCTTGGATATAACAAAGACTAATACACTAATAATATACATACGTCAAATTGAATGTCGTTCCTGTGTTTTATTAGCTCTGTGTCTTTTATAATTAACGTATCTGGTGAGTTGTTTATGATTGGCAGATGAAGTTTACTTTTTTTGCCCAAACAGAGACGACTGTGAAAGATACCACCACATACAACCCTCACAGCAAGAATTATCAAAGACAACCCCTGAATGACAATTCTGTGCGGGCGGCCATTTTAAATTAGATGAATAAATTTGGCAGCTTAATTATTTTTGGTGCTTTGAGCTGTTATTCTCCTCTATAGGAAAGAGAGGGCTCAGATGAGAATAAGGAGAAGGATATATGATCCCTAGAAGACAAATGCAGGAGAAGTTGCTCAAAATCTCTCATGTTTTTCACTTCTTGCATGTCTCCTTCACTTCCCCCAACAGGCATAACTTTATTTCTTTCAGTCATCATTAGATTGGCTCCAAACAAAATAAACTCAATTAACCTTATTTCTCTGCCTTAATTCTTAATTTCTAGAAGACTCCTTCCAGCGTGCACCCACTCAAGGGCTGTGAATCTTTTCCTTTAAGTCTGACGTTAATGTAAAATAAGCAGCTTTAATCAGTGTATAGAGTCATTACTAACCGCAGCCTGTCAGTCCGTCTACTCTCAGACCCACACATGGTGTTTTTTGGTCAGTGTAATTCAATCAATTCACACTAACTCTCCTCCTCCTCCCCTCTTTTCCTGCTGAACTTGCCAGGTCATGTTCTGTGGCTCGTATGTTTGATTGAGGCCTCCCTCTCGTGTCTGAAAGAGAGGTGAGGTGGGCTCCATAGGGAGAGATGTTCTGGTCGCATCGGGAATGAACTTCCTTAAGCTGGGAAACAATTACAGCCCTCCACCTCCACCACCTCTTCTTTATTTCTCCTCTGTCTGTCCTCTGCTATCCTATTCTTACTCGCTCTTTAACACTCTGTCTCTTCCATTCCAGTCCTGGGGCACCATATACCCCTTTATTTATTTATGCATCAGGAGACGGAAATGGACTCCCACCCAGGGAAGAGGGGTGACAGGGAGGTGAACTATGAGTGTGTGCACATGGACATCAGTGTTTGCATGTGTGTATATGGTGCATTAGAGCTGAATGATACTGGAAAAGCTGCTATTCCATTATGTCTTCCTGTTGTGTTAATAGATGAATGTATATTTAGTTCTTATGTAGCCTAATTAAAATGTCAGTCAAGAAGTTGTTTTTATTTGAGTCACTCCTATTTTGGTCCTAAGTTACTTTGTATATAAAGTTTAGATCCCACTTCTTTTGTCCCACACTGAGTGCAGTGCCCTGGTGGTAGCTCTGACACACACGGAGTAGGAGGTGGACAAATGGGAGACACTTAAAGGTGGAATAGCATGTTTTCTTTTGGGTTAAACCTAAAAAGAAACATTTCATTTTTAGCTTAAACTTTTAAGGTTGCGTTTAAAATTGCATTCAGTCTACATGACAGTTACTTAAAATGAAACAAAACTCATCAGGTCGAGCTGCTTGTACCTCAAACACACCAGTTTTTACCAATAGCTGAAAATATGTCTGGGTTTGTCAATAATTAAAATAAGAAAAGGTTTAAGCTGGACCCAGATGCAGATACTAAGAAAAAATTATTTATTTAAACCAAAAAAATCTCAAAATACAAAAGTAAGTTCCTTACAAAAATTCAAACTCAACACACTACAAAGAAAAACCCAAGACGTATGAACAGACTAAAGCGGGGTACACGCATAAGGATTGCCTAAATCTTAAGAGATTTTTTTTATCTGTTAGAGACCCCACACATGACGATAAAAACTCAGGCATTGAACAGTTTACATCATACTGTGTGTGGCGTGCTGTGTTGAAGCACACACGATTCTGTCCCACCACTGATCTAGTATCTAGTCCTCAACAAGAGAAATATCGCGTGATTAAACGTGATCTAACAAAAACAAAGAAGAAGAAGCATAGCAACAACCATAAACGTTGTCTATGGCAACAACCGGAAAACACAACACGCAACATGGGAGAGGACATACAAGAAGAGGGTGGTCTTTGGATTATTTTTGACGGAAAATCAGGAACTAAATAAAAGAAAAAACCTGGAAAAATCCTGGAGACTACATGAACACGTGAGCTGGTCCTCCATTTCTTAAAGGTGTAGTCAGCCATGTGGGAGAAAACGAGTAGAGAGAGGTTGTTGATATTTTAAGTGTAAACTTATACAGACCCACCTCTCCCTTCATACTCTACCCCGAAGTTCACAGACGCGTATTGTCATGGAAATGGCTGTAGAAACTGCTTAGCTGACCAACATGGCGGAGGCCGGATCAGCCAACGCACGAGGGTAACCACCATGTCTCTCTCTTACGCTAACTGTGCATGCTACGCGACCTACAACTCCCCCTACCCCCTCGGTCTGACCTGTGCACCAGTATGAACCACCCCCTGGGCGTGAGGTGGTGTACCCCTGTTTTGGTGGCTCGGTCCGACACACAGGATTTCCCTCCTGAAATTCAGAGCCCAGGCTGTGTATTGAAACTGGACTTTTTTTTCAGCATGCTCTCAGAAGTGACAGCTTGCAGATGGTTAGGAGAAATACGGTGATTTTGACAAACAGTGCATCAGATTAAGATCGCTGATTATGCCTTTAAGTCCACAGAACTTAATAAATATTGAACTAGTTTAATAATTACGATTATCAGCCCCGACCCGTTTCGGAGCCGATTATCTGGACAAATTCACTCTTAACACACCTCAGACCACAGGACAATCTTATCGGATAATCTTATAAGACATAAGATAATCGGGCATTTGCCGTTCTTGGTCGGGAAGGGGGAAGGTTGGAAAAAAAAACAGCCCGATAATCTTTATGTATGTACCCCGCTTAAGACAAGAGGGAGCACAAAGACTATATACACTGGTAGATAATGAGACACAGGTGAAACAAACCAGGAACAGGTGTGATGAATTACACAGGTGAACTCATCGAGGCAGACAATCAATCTTAATTTGTATAAAGCCAAATCATGACAAAAGTTATCTCAAGACACCTTACAAAGTAGAGTGCCAGAGTGGGCCAATGCCATACTCTTCCTCTTTTTCATGCCTGCTTATTCCATTTGGCAAATCTATCTTCACCCCGGCAGCACCTCTGCTACCAACAGGATAATCATGTCCCCACGTTATGCCTGTGACACAGAGGCTCTACTGTAAGCCCTGATGCGTCACTGTGAGTTACCTCTATGATGAACTGTTGTCCATGATGGGGATAAATAAACGTAAGAATTACTGAGGTAGTGAAGATTTACACATTTGGAATCAAATCGTCCAAGTTTTAGAATATTAGAAAGGGCTTCATGTATGTTTTATGTAGAAACACATTCACAATGTTTGCAAGAATTCAAGAATACTCTTGAGTGAGTAACATTAAAATAAACACATTTGTTTATATATAACTCCTTTGGGCCCTTGTAATTCATATTTAGTGTTGTCTGTTTGAAACTTTGGTCCAGAAAAACCAAACAGACTGCTGCCATTAGGAACAGAGCAGACTGTCTGCCTCCCTCCAGCCTTTATTTATTTCTTTACTTTTTTGTTAAAATATTTACCCTCATTTTCATACACTCTTAAATTTAGGCATCCTTCTATAACCAGCTTTGGTTGGAAAAAAAGTTTTAAAATATGAGGAAATTATATTTTATCTGAAGCTCTTTTTCTTGAATGACACAGGCTAATAATTAAGTCAGAAATGTAGTTTTAATGTGGCAAAACTTTCATATGAAAATCACATTCACTGTGCAGTTAAGTCCTGCATGGAAAATAGTTTCAGCCACAAAAACAGACATATCACTTAAAATGAAAGAGACAAAACACACAAAAAAAAACCCTCTGAAAAATGAATCATGCTCACAGTCAGATGAGGTATTTGACTTGCACTTCACACCTTCTTCCTGTACGCAACCTTGACCTGACCTCTGGGTGACCTCTCTAAAAAAAGTCAAGGACTTCTGCTCGGCTGCTTCAGGCTGGAGGTTGAGGAAGACGGGGGGAGCTGAGGTTCAGTGGGCAAGCTTTGTGTTTGCCTTAGAGTGCGTTATCGCCGCCATCAGAGCAGCGCTGCGGTAATTACAGCCTGTGATCTCCGTCTGCACCAGCTTCACTTTTATTTAATGTCTTTCAGATATTCTCCTCCGCCCTGCTGTCAGCCTTCACCTCTCCCTCTGATGGTGTTTGACAGACATCAAGTTCTTTGTTAAAAGTAAGGTGTCCTTATAAGGTCTTTATTTTGAACTCATTTGAATAAATGAAAATATCTAAAACCCTGAATAGGTAACATAAAGTGGACTTCTTTAGTACTCTGCTTCACATTTCCACCTGGTGCGAACAGCTTTGAAAACCTGAATCAATAATTTGGGATTTTAATTGGAGGCAATTTTCAGATCAAATGTTTGTGAATGCTCAACTTCTTAAGAAATTGCACCATGCACACTTCATTGGAAATATTCAATTTTCAGCTAAACCACTCAAATATTTTCTGGCCATACCACAAGTTTCCTTATTGTTGAGCCATTGTAGGATCATTACTTTTTCAGAGCAGTTGAAACCAGTAATTTTCTACACACTAAAAATAAATTTCTAAATTTTTCACACACACACACACACACACACACACACACACACAAAAAAACAGTCTTGTGTATCTGTAATTATTTTTTTTTATGTCATTTGCAGAGGAAGAGGTCAATTTTTTTTCCTAAACCTACCTTAGAATCAGGGCCTTGTAAAGTCTTAGAAGTTCTGTAAAAGATGTTTTTTTTTCAAAATTTAGGGTCACAAGTGGCTTTAAAGTCTTATTTTCACATTTTAAAGACCTTAAGTTTATACTTGATTAAGCCTACTCTGTTATGTTTGCGGTAGGCACAACAGGTTAGTGTGTGTGAACCACAGCAAGATGGTTGCTGGTTAGACTCCCTGTGTTGACCAGGACCCTGGGTTTTCTCTGGGCACTCCACACAAAAACATGCTTCTTAGGTTAATTGGTTACTCTAAATTGCCCTTTGAGTGTGAGCATAAATGGTCGTCTGTCTCTCTATGTTGCCCTGAGATCTGCTGGGGACTGGTTCAGGGGGTACCCCGCCTCTCACAGGGCCACATGTCAGCCCCCCACAAGCATGAAAGGGATAAAGATGATAGATGGATATTGTGTTTGTGTTAGACTTTTAAATGTTGGTAGTATTCTTCTATACAATTTAAAACAATCATAGCATCATTTACTGTAGTATGTGATAATCAAATTAGAAAAGAAAGAATATGGGGAATTGCAGGCCTGAGGAAATTCTGCTTCCAGATGGAAAACATAACCGGTAGACCTTTTAGAAAAAAATAAACTATTAACTTATACATTTGATTATGCCCTTGTGCGCTCATTGATGTGCATTTTTGGAAAATTAAGCCTTTTGTGCATTTTGGCCTTTTGTACAAAATGAGTTTCTGTGTTTTTGGGCTTGAAACATCTGCACTGGTTTTAATGCAATTTGATGTCACTATGCAAAGTCGTCAGTTCTGTTTTATTCTGTACACGAAAGCACAATAAGGACAGTTTGTAGCAGCAGAATAAATACATTCAGTGGAATGACAACAATGGTAAGTATCAGCATTAGAAGCTGATAGAAGTTTGAGTAATTATTTTCATTGTTATTATTAATTTTATTATTGTTATTGTTATGAAGACACTCAGAAACCTAACTTCTTCAAAAACATACTTAAAAAATTAAATGGCATTTGTAGGATATGTGGAAACATTGCTTGCATGTTAAAACAGTACAATTTCTGTATATTTCCTGTGAATATGATTTCCAAAAGTTTCTTGCCATTTGTGTTCTTAAAAGAAATGTTATTGTTTTGCTTTATTTTGGTGTCAGACCTCAAATTTGCTCAGTAATACGTTCATTGATCTAATGGATGAAAAAAGAAACCTTGACGACCTGAACAGATTAAGAAATTAAGTATAAACTATAAATGGTGGAAACTCTCCCTTGTGCTTATGCAGTATGTAAGTGTGTGTACATAGATATATGAGTGTCTATGTGTGAGTGTATTTGCATGTGGTTTGTGTGGCTCTAACACTGCAGTGGCTCATCACCTGCAGGCCCAGGTCTGTTTTCTTATCACTTCTTTTTTCCACTCTGATTGGCTTTTATCAGCCCTCAGAGCTCTGATTGGCTGTTATCTCTCCTCGCTGCTCTGATTGGGAGGTCAGAGCACCGCGCTGAAATGGGGCATGAATAGCCTGATAACACACTGATAGCAGAGTTCAGCCCAAACACACCGATAATACTCAACATTATATCTTTTTATCCCTCATGCAGCTCCCTGCAGACACTCAGCCTCTTGTCCACAAACAGAACCTCACTTTAAAAGTTATTCAGCATGTGATTTACTGAGTGTGTGGTTCAATGTATAAACTAAAATTTGATCAAGGCCAGAGTTTTTAAATTATATATAAGTGTAAGTTCATATTCAAGGTATTTGACCTTAGAGAAAAATCTTCACAGTACACAATGTAAAAATCTTTACAGTAGTTAATGTAAAAATCTAAGTCTGTACTTGTTTTTTATTTATTTATTTATTTATTTTTATTTATTTTTTGGCACCATCTACCTCTAAAACATGAAAGATGCTAATATATTTATCCACAACAGCAGTGATTTGACTCTTGTACCCTCTGTGACATTTAGCAATGTCAATAAGGAAAGTTTCCTGGAGTTAATACCCTCAGGTCACCTTTCTGTCCTCAGGATAGTCTTGGACTAATGTGTGCACCTCTAGGGGGTAGTAGTAATCTGAAGAGCTCGACACAGTCACTTATTTGAGCAGTGTTTCATAACGTTTTTACTCTTGGTCAACCCCCCTCCAAGGTTGTGCCTGAGTCAAGTCCCAGATGACCTACATGACAAACATACATAGATTCTGATTGAAATTGATAAGTTATAATGTGCGACCCCACACACACACACACACACCCACGCACACACATACACACACACCCTTCTTCAAAGAATGCAGTAAGTGTGTTATCAGAGTTCTGGTCAGTTTATGTCGGTATTTGTTGGACAACTTTAAAAGCTGACACGGCCTTACACCCCAGCAGAGATGTCTGCACGTACAGTATATGTTCTGATCCCTTGTAGAAACTGTTTTTCAATCATTGAGGAGCTGTTTTATTACAAGTATTCTCTTGTATTTTGAGCATATTTTAATTTCTTCCTTTTAGTTACTTTTTCACATCTTTTATAGAAAGCATTAATGACAGAAGCCAATCAATAATTTCTTAAATGTTTTTAAACTTGGTCAAAAAAAATGATGAATGAAGAGATTTATGCTCCAAATGGGCAATTTACCCTCCATAAAACTTCTTAGGGCCACTGTTTTTTTATTTGTTATAAAACTAATGTTTTTGTTTTCTTTTGTTTTCTTTTGTTTTTTGGAAAAGGGTCTCTTCACAGTGTTGGCTTGTTTTATTGTGTTTGAATTGACAACATATGAGTTTTTGAAACTTCTCATTTTTTTATTCTTAAATTTACAACTTTTTAAACATGAACATTCTGAGTTTGGTTTCTTGTAAATTCACTTTCACTTTGTTTTTTTTATCATTAGGACAGCCCTAATTTTCAATCAGATTTGGAGATACAAAACCATACATTAAAAATAAACGCTCTGGAAAAAATAATAATTGTGTTTTCTGAGCCCAGATGTATTACATAATAGTAATTCATCAATTTTGACAAATATTTTTTCATGTTTGCCATGTTCAATCAACTATATTAAAAGTAGCTGGCTATAACTGAATGATAAAGACATTGTATTTTAATGTCTTTATCTGATATTCCTACTGCTATACTGTATATTAGAGCAACCACATTTCCCATTGGGGATTAATAAAGTCTTTTTGATTTGCATTCTGATTCTGAATAGTTGGCTCTTTAGCTGCCAGCTAGTGCTTATTGAAAGCCCTAGCACTGGAGGAGAGTTACTGTAAATTACAGAAAGTCAAATATACACTCCAATCTCGTTGTACATCCTGTATAATGACAATAAATGATTCTGATATACACAGTCAATTATATTTTTGTGAACTTGGTAGATCTAAACTCTGGTGCATAAGTATTTTCATTTATAGAAATATTAATATCAATAATTATTCACTTCTAGGTGTTTTCAAACCAGACTACAATTTCTTTATTTGCTAACAAACTTCCTTTTCTGAGCACTTTTTAGTAAATCTCACCATCCTAAACTGTCTGTCAGTGCACCAAAGGAAAAAACAATAACTTGAACTTGAACTACTGAAAGAAAGCTCCTATAAATTTACTCTGATTTAAAAAAAAAAATCCTTTGCCCAGACTCAACAGTTCTCTTCCCCAGTCTCCAGTTCAGACCTTTTAGTCTTTAATAGTGTATATCAAACACACCCAGATCTCAATTATCATTCCTAATGAGGGAGTCACTCTGGAGGAATCCCCTCTCCATCTGCAACCTTCAAAGGTCCTTAAAAGAACATCTGAGGCTCTCTATCGGACAAAGTTTCTCTTTCATTTGAATAATTCGACTAAATCGGACGGAGGGAGATATGAGAGTGCAGAGCGAGCTTTAAAGTCCTGAAACTGAAATGAGATCTGGGTATCACAGGGAGGGAGGTGAAGTGCTTTATGATATGGATTAGAGTTTGGGGATGTGATCATTCTCAGAGCCTTTTTAAAGCCTTTTTTATTTGGAGTTTTCACTGCACTCTGTACTTTCATCCAGACACATTAACATGCACGCTCACTCCAAGGTAGAAGAAGAGGTCAGGAGGTGTCAGAGGGGAAACTCTGTGTGTGTGTGTGTGTGGGTGCGGGTGTGTGTGTGGATGTACGTGTGTGTGTGTTCAGAGGGCCTGTATCTCATTACATAGCAGAGTGATAGCCATCAGAGTCAGAATAATATTTAGCACATGCTGCCTGCTAATGAAGCGGTAATGTCCACAGACTGGAAATGAGAACCAGAGCGTCCTTTCTTTCTTTTATCCACTCATCTTTACTGCTCTCTTCTTCTGTCCCGCTCTCTCTTTTAATATAACTGACAAAAAAATTGAACACTGTTCGTACTCGCTATGTTTGTGACAACTTTGTTCACAGAATCATGCTTCCTTCTCTCAGTTGTCGTCCTGTGATTGGTGCAAAAGTGCTGAAGTATGAAGGGCTGAGATCCCTTCCCTCTCTGTCATGTTCAGAGTCCAAAGAAATCAGGCCCTATGAACTCTGAGAATTTTGACATAAAACTCCCTGAGTCATTTGATATTCTTACTTCCTGTCATGTTTGTGAATTTTGTTAAGCTGTGATTTATTTGTGACCTGTATCTTAGTTGTTGTCATGAATATTAGCTGCTCTTTAATGACCCGAATTTGCAGATGAAGTGATGGATTGTTTACTTTCAGATTTCTGAAACCATAAGTTTCAAGTGACAAGTGAAGCATTTGTGTGCTCAACTCAAAATCAACTCATTGAGATACTGAACTGACTCAAAAACATTTTAGTAAGAGTCAAAAACATCAGCACTCACATTGTCAGACACATCTCACCCTGGGGCTTTCATCAATAACACTCGCTGGTGTGACACTCTTAAAAAATAATCACTACAAGTGGACTGGCAAGGTAAAAGATAATAAGCAATTAAACAAAGAGTACAGAGACAAAAATAATCACGAAAAACACAGGGAATAAAAAACAATATTTTTACTCCAAACACAATGCATGTTGTTATAAATAGATAAACATATTTTTTCAAATTACTATATTGAATAATAAGTGACATTTAACATAACTAATTACATTCAACCTCATCTTCGGTAAGAAACAATACATATACTGACTGGGAGAAGAGACCACATTACTCCTGTATTAGCTTCTCTGCATTGGCTTCCCATAAGATATAGAAAAGAATTCAAGATTCTTCTTCTCACCTACAAAGCTCTCAGTGGACAGGCACCAATTTATCTTAAAGAGCTTGTAGTGCCATACAACCCCTCTAGAACATTACGCTCCCAAAATGCTGGCCTGCTCGTGGTACCACCAGTCTCTAGTAGTATAATGGGAGGTAGAGCCTTCAGTTATCAGGCTCCTCTTCTCTGGAACCATTTACTGACCACGGTTCAGGAGGCAGACACCCTCATTACCTCTAAGGTAAGACTTAAAACATTCCTTTTTGCTTTCAGTAGGGACCAGCTCATAGTACATTTAGACACACAGTTAAGATGTAATAGGCTTAGACTGCTGTGGGGATCTGGCACACTGAGCTCTATCGCTCTGTCTCTCTAACACTCTCTCTCCATATGTCTTTGCCCCTTTTTGTTTGCTCCTGTACTCGTCTCTGGCTCTTGTCTTGTAGGTGGCCTGCGATCCTTGGTGGAGACTGCCTGCTGCTGTGGAGTTACGAAGCTTCAATAACTACAATTACAGATATAAAAAATATTTTGGCCATTTCTTTAGCCCCATTCCAGTTCATAATCATTATAGCTGTTATCATGCTATCATAAATTCTTATTTTCAATCCCCCCCTCCCCATGTTATGAGAAACCATTAAATTGTAGTAACTGATTTTTTAATATTTTCATGATAAGTCTGTTGCTTAAAGATCACTTTACAGAGGCTAAATTATCACATAGTAAAGGTTGAATATGTTTCTGATTAAAAGAACATAGCAACCTGATAACAGGATAGAAGATCCAACAAACAGGACATAAAAGCTTAAAACAACCGCTGCACTAACCTACCCAGCTGACTTGCAGCCTGTTGTTTTTCAAAGCTCTCAGCAGTGTGTAAAAGCTTGTCTGAAATATACTTTAGTCTGGCTTCTTGCTCAGTCGCTTTTTTCCCCATAGCCTTATCCATCACATTCTTCTTTTGTCTCGTCTTTTGCGTCTTTTGCCTCTTTTTTCTCGGACACTGTGAAATACAGAGGCAAATTACTCTTGGGTGATGAAGCAGTGCACACTTCTCTTAAATGACCACTGCCTGCTGCCAAACTTACATGATGCTATATTCAGGCAGCCAGGGCACTCTAAAGGAGTGGGATAGATGCTGTTTCTCTGTTGAGAATCCTTCTCCTATTAGATTGACTTTAAATCTATCTTAAGTTGAAGAAGTTGCATAATATTTCTTGAAGTGGACACCCCCAAGAGCCTCAGATTTTTGCACTTCAGCATTTACTTTATTTTTTCAGCAATAAAGGTTCTTGCCAAAGACTGTATGAAACCTTGTTTAAAGTCTGAGTGACATCAGTAGAAGAGGTTTTTGAGTCCAGTCAACGGTGGTCATTATGTTATCTCTGTCAAACTTATGACCAACCAGCAAACAAACCAAGAGGTGGAGTTGAGATGGGACTAAAGCATCCTGACAAACAGCTAAAGAATGCTCAGTTGTCTTTATATCAGCCATGAAATATCCTTTCTCTAGATTTTCCAGTAAACATGTTTATTTCTTCAGTAAATACTGACATTTAATATTAAGTAAATAGGGACCTTTAGGTCTTCTACAGTCAGTCTCAAGTGGATCCTGAAAAACATTTTTACAATAAATTTCCTTATTTTCAGGGAATCTACCTATAGGTTTTTCTCTCATGCTAAAAGCACACAAATGAACACATGCTGTACTCCTAAAGAAAGAAGGCTATTCGAGTGTGTCTTAAGATCTTCACACGTTGTTGGACAAGATGCTTCAGGACATTCTCAATTGTGCACCACAGATTTTAACGTACTAGCCATCACAAATAAATGCCTGATTGGTCGTAACATTACATGAGAGCACGCACACACTGACATAAAACTGTCTGTAATTTCACTGAACATTCTTTGAAGATAGTTGGACCACACTGAGGGCTCTGATGGTGGATTAGCTTTATGGTCAAAACATAAATTAGGTTTTATAGCTGCACAATAAAACATTCGTCTGCACTTGATCCTTTTAGTTACACTGACGAGGAGTATTTATGCCTCCTGGATGTTTATGAGCGAAGCTTCACTAGAGCACACACACCAAGATCCTCAGGAAAAACACAATGACAAATTAGAAAAAAATACAGTGAGCCACAAACAAACCAACAACTAAAAAGAAAACACAACAACAAATTATATATAACGACATATTAGTAAGCACAACAACAAATTAGGAAACACAACAACAGATAAGAAAACAAGACAACAAATTGCAAAACACAACAAATTAGAAATTAAATCAACTGGGGAAAATTAGCTGTTAGCTTCTCTGCATTGGCTTCCCATAAATAAAGAATAGAATTCAAGATTCTTCTTCTCATTTGTAAAGCTCTAAGTGGACAGGCACCAATTTATCTTAAAGATGTAATGTAGACATTAGCATGATCTCCCTATCCTTGGTTGATTATACATCCATAGTAACTATCCTTACCTTTAATTAATTTATACTCAACGGAGACAAATGTGATAGGGATGGATTTATGGTCTGGGCATCCATAAGTTTGTCACTACCATAAATTCTTATTTTCAGCCCTATGTCTTCCCCAATTATCAGCAGAAAATAGGTCACTTATTAATTCTCATTTTGATGCTGCTTTATTATTCAACATCAGTCATCTCTACCTTATAATCATTATAGATGTTTATATAAATATTATATTATTACTCTTTTCATGATTATTAAAAACTATCACTACAATCATACAGACATGAGGACCCTCCTGAAAACAAGATGCTGCATCTCAAGGGGCTAACCTCTAATACATTTATATTCAGCAGAGACAAATATAATGAAGACAGGTTTATGATTGGCCAGTGGATCTGTCACTAGTTTTAGTTCTTACTTTAGTCCACTTGTCTCCGCCCACCTCCCTTCCTTCGGCCAAACACAGTGTAGTGTGAATTGCTGTTCATCATGAGACTGGGATCCACATTCAAGATTTCCTGCTGGTTAACAGACAGTTTTTTCTTGCCACCATGATGGAGGTAGTCATGACTGGCTACGTGGATTCAAGTTGGGTGTTGGATGTATGTATTAGTAGATTAGATTAGATTAGATTAGATTAGATTAGATTAGATTAGATTAGATTAGATTAGATTAGATTAGATTAGATTAGAGTAGAGTAGAGTAGAGTAGAGTAGAGTAGAGTAGAGTAGAGTAGATAATACTTTATTAATCCCCTTGGAAAACCTTCCTAAGGGAAATTCAGATTCAGTCGCAGTTCAGAGTATTACAGATTCAAATACATACAGTATATAAAAAGATATATCTAAACAAAACTAAAAATAACTATAAATTAAATGAAAACATAATACAAATATATATATATATGTGTGTGTGTGTGTGTGTGTGTGTATATACATATATATATATATATATATATATATTTAAAAATATATATATGGCTACTGGCTGGCTACTGCTCCTTCCTGTCCTCTGCCTTCCTGCTACTCCTCCTCCCCTCCAGTGCGGAGCTGTACAGTCTGATGGCCTGAGGGACAAAGAGTTTCTCAGTCTGTTGGTCCTTCACTTGAGAAAGAGCAGTCTTGGGCTGAAAAGGCTCCTCTGGTTGCTGATGACGGTGTGCAGAGGGTGAATTGCATCGTCCATAATGTCCAGCAGTTTGTCCAGCGTCCTCTTCTCTGCCACCGTCACCAGAGAGTCCAGCTTCGCGCCGACCACAGAGCCGGCCCGTCTGATCAGTTTCTAAATCCTGGATGTGTCCTTCTTGGATGTGCTGCATATATATGTTTTGTCATTTATCATTGTGTTTTTGAATTGCTCTAAGTTGTTGGGTTTTCTTTTGTTAATCTTGGCATGTTTTGCAGTTTCTTCCCTTTTTGTTGTCATGTTTCCTATTTTTGCCATGTTTTATGCATGTTTTGAAATGAGTTATTTTTGTATGTTTTTTCTTTATTTGTTCTTTATTTCTTTAGATATATTGTGTGTATTTTAATCATTTTTGTACATTTTGATTTGCCTTTGTTTTGATTTTGTTGTTGTATTCTCTTAACTACCTCCAACACGGAGGTTACGTTCTAGCCGGTGTCTGTTATTGTGTTAGGTGTGAACAACATAACTCAAAAAGATCTTGATAGATTTTGATGAATTTTTAAGGGAATGTTGCTCATGGCATAAGGAAGAAATGAGCAGATTTTGGTAGTGACCCGAATCAGGATGCAGATTCAGAAATATTTTTAAGAAATCATTTAACAGTGCAAGATAGTGCAGTTTTTCTACATATCTGACAATACCTTGCCTGGCAATGTTGGAAGACATTTGTTCTCTCTGAGCATATCTAGTTTGATGTTGTGTTCATTTTTTCTTCTGTTCTTTAAATTGTGTAATGTTTATTTATATGTTTAAACAAACAAATAAACCTGTGAATTTTGGGGGATTATAGTAAGTGACTTTAAATACAAAGGTCTGAACAGATTAAACATAGACAACCTTTTGAATTCACATGCGCACACACAGATGCATACGTGAACAGCGTAAGCTGTTGAGTTGTTAAAGGCCAAATGCAAATCATCAGATTGTTAAACCAAAGGAGAGAGCAGGTCTGAACTCGGCTAATTTAGTTAATGTCATTTAGTCTGTACGTGTCATTCACCCTCCATACAACCCAGCCTTTCTCTCTTTTACACAAACACACACACAAAGATACACGCACATGCACAAACATACACAAACACCTGCACAAAAGAAAAGGTGATTGTTTCAACTCTGGCCCGTGCCCCCTCTTTTCTCTCTGTGCAGCCCTCGCCCTTGTTGAGAAGATTTACATGCTCCTTTCTTCTGGCTCTTTTATGCAGACACTGTCCTGCTCTGGATCCCCCCTCTCCACATCCACACAAAAACACACACACAGTCACTGCACAAACACAGCTGACAGAAGGTGGAGGCGCTGCCATGACACAGTCGCGTGCCGTCCAACAAATCCCTTTCAATGTGCCAGCCAGTGAGCCCTGAGTGGGCTCCTGTGTGTCTTTGAAACCCTCCTTGGTCTTTCTGGGTGTGTTTCAGTGTATTTTACCCGCTTTGTAGTTTGTGTGTGGGTCAGTCCTGGCCCTCCCCCCCCCAACTTATCTGAATAGTTTGAAAGGCTGTTTTTCCTTCAAACTGAGAAGATTTATAGATTTTTGCATTGAAAAAAAGAGCCACACAGAATCAATCAATCAATTGACCCAATGATCAAATCTGTGTCCTGAACATCAGATAGTTTATTTTGAACCAGCTCATTGTGCTCATCAATCCCTGTGAGATCAATCTGTCAATCTTGATCAATCAGTTTGCCTATCTAATGGAACTGGCTTCCTACAAATCTGTTTTATCTCTTGTATTAGTTAAAAAGTTTTACAAAACGCCATTATCTACTTGAGGAATTGAGTTAATGCCCCCATTTGGTAAAATTCAATATGCTTCAGAATGTATTGCTTAACTCAGCAGAAAACAAGACAACAGCCGTGTTCCTGTGGCTGGAACTACATTTTAGTGCACACTTATAGTCTCGTGAACATGCAAATTTAAGCTACATCAATGAATTTTCATTTGATTGTACAAAACCCAAAACCAGTGAAGTTGGCACGTTGTGTAAATCATAAATAAAAACAGAATACAATGATTTGCAAATCCCTTTCAACCTATATTCAATTGAATACACAGCAAAGACAAAATACTTAATGTTCGAACTGGTAAACTGTGTTATTTTTTGCAATTATTAGCTCATTTTGAATTTGATGCCTGCAACATGTTTCAAAAAAGCTGGCACAAGTGGCAAAAAAGACTGAGAAAGTTGAGGAATGCTCATCAAACACTTATTTGGAACATCCCACAGGTGAACAGGCTAATTGAGAACAGGTGGGTGCCATGATTGGGTATAAAAGCAGCTTCCCTGAAATGGTCAGTCATTCACAAACAAGGATGGGGCGAGGGTCACCACTTTGTGAACAAATGCGTGAGCAAATTGTCGAACAGTTTAAGAACAACATTTCTCAACGAGCTATTGCAAGGAATTTAGGGATTTCATCATCTACGGTCCGTAATATCATCAAAAGGTTCAGAGATTCTGGAGAAATTACTGCACGTAAGCAGCAAGGCCGAAAACCAACATTGAATGCCCGTGACCTTCGATCCCTCAGGCGGTACTGCATCAAAAACCGGCATCACTGTGTAAAGGATATCACCACATGGGCTCAGGAACACTTCAGAAAACCACTGTCAGTAACTACAGTTCGTCGCTACATCTGTAAGTGCAAGTTAAAACTCTACTATGCAAAGCGAAAGCCATTTATCAACAACACCCAGAAACGCCGCCTGCTTCGCTGGACCCGAGCTCATCTAAGATGGACTGATGCAAAGTGGAAAAGTGTTCTGTGGTCTGATGAGTCCACATTTCAAATTGTTTTTGGAAAGTGTGGTCGACGTGTCCTCTGGACCAAAGAGGAAAAGAACCAGCCGGACTGTTATAGGAGCAAGGTTCAAAAGCCAGCATCTGTGATGGTATGGGGGTGTATTAGTGCCCAAGGCATGGGTAACTTACACATCTGTGAAGGCACCATTAATGCTGAAAGGTACATACAGGTTTTGGAGCAACATATGTTGCCATCCAAGCAACGTCTTTTTCATGGACGCCCCTGCTTATTTCAGCAAGACAATGCCAAGCCACATTCTGCACGTGTTACAACAGCGTGGCTTCGTAGTAAAAGAGTGCGGGTACTAGACTGGCCTGCCTGTAGTCCAGACCTTTCCCCCATTGAAAATGTGTGGCGCATTATGAAGCGTAAAATACAACAACAGAGACCCCGGACTGTGGAACAACTTAAGCTGTACATCAAGCAAGAATGGGAAAGAATTCCACCCGAAAAGCTTCAAAAATTGGTCTCCTCAGTTCCCAAACGTTTACTGAGTGTTGTTAAAAGGAAAGGCGATGTAACACAGTGGTAAAAATGCCCCTGTGCCAACTTTTTTGCAATGTGTTGCTGCCATTAAATTCTAAGTTGATGATTATTTGCAAAAGAAAATAAAGTTTCTCAGTTCGAACATTAAATATCTTGTCTTTGCTGTGTATTCAATTGAATATAAGTTGAAAAGGATTTGCAAATCATTGTATTCTGTTTTTATTTATGATTTACACAACGTGCCAACTTCACTGGTTTTGGGTTTTGTAAAACAAACAATAATAATACTGATGTCTCAGAACTATATTTCAGTCCGTTAGCGATATGGTTAAAAATTTTGTCATATAACATTTTAATACATGTAACCCAAGGGGTCAGATGAAGTGGTAAGGAGCACACTGCCGGTACAGTTTACATTCTCTACAGCAAGGAATCTAGTGTGTGATACAACTGACTATCAAAAACATCAAAATGTAATTTTTCATTAAGATGTACAGGGCTTAACAAACTTATTAGACCACCACCCAATGTAAAGTTTATGTCACAGCTGCGCTAAATCAACAGCATTGGTAACTGATAATTTTTATGTTTCTGAAATAGTTATGACACCAGTATGTAGAGACTCTTTAATTGAAATGATATTTCTAATGCTTAAACATAATTATTGTTATCCATGAATTTTCAGATTAACTGTTTTACAAAAAAAACATAATAAACAGTAAAGCACATTATTATTTCTTGATCGAGATGTCAGCTTATTGTTATTTACTTGCATTCCTTCACAGGAAAATGAGTTTTAGTAGTTGAACATTATGCTTGATTAATTTCTGACCTCTTAGAGTGTGAGCTGGCACAAATTTGGGTATAAAAAGAAAAATTAAGTTTGAAATAACTCATTCTTGATCATTCCTGGTGAAACGTTGAGAGATCACTGAAAATGAAAGAGTCCACTTTAAAGTACTATTGGGTGCTGGATGGTTTTCTTGATTTTATGACAGGATGTCTAAATAAATTTAATAAGGATGGTACATTTGTAAGAAAAAATCAGCAAAAAGTTAGAAGATAGACTTTTCACCTTAAGGAGATCCATGGTGGTCCCGGTGAGTTCTTTACAAGATCCTCAATTGTTTTTAATGCAGTTAGGTTTCTGTCAAAGTTTAACGTGTAAATGCCACAATTTACTGAAGGCAAGTTAAAGTCACAGAGCACAGTCTATCAAAGGCTGATGAGACCATCTCCATTTATCTAAGCATATTTTTTTATTCAGTGATTGATCGAGGGCAGCACAGTGGTGCAGCAGAGTGCACTTGCCTCACAGCAAGAAGGTTGTTGTCAAACCCCATGCTGGTTCAGGCCTTTCTGTATAGAGTTTGCATATTCTCCTGGTGCTTGCTTGGGTTCTTTCTGGGCACTCTGGTTCCCTCCCACAGACTGAAAACATGCTCATTAGATTAGTGGTGACTCCGAATAGCCCTTAGATGAGGTTGAGTACCTTTCTCTCTATGTGGCTCTGTGACCGGTCCAGGGTGTACCCCACGTTTCACCCAATGTCAGCTAGGATAGACTCTAGCCCCTGAAAGGGATAAGCAGTATAAAGAATGGATGGATGGATAGATGGTTGCTCTAAATTTAAAGTCTCTTATCATGACTGTT
Organism: Cetoscarus ocellatus; assembly: GCA_037902135.1. Classification (NCBI taxonomy): domain Eukaryota; kingdom Metazoa; phylum Chordata; class Actinopteri; order Labriformes; family Labridae; genus Cetoscarus; species Cetoscarus ocellatus. The sequence goes on along the minus strand of JBAMNC010000563.1, from coordinate 2,139,421 downwards.
ACCAAAATCATTTTTAATTTAATATCTGTGTGAGGGTTATGTGAATGAGTTATGTGTGGGGGGACTATCTAAAGAGGTAGTTTATTACTCAACGATACCATCAACTGTCTGTGCAATATCAATGGCATGTCAAGTTTAATGAGACATGTACGAGACATCATACGAGAGTGAATGTAGCTCCAGCCGCTGAGAGACAGAGAATCAGGGACTCAGAATGAAGAAAACATTAAGCGGCTTTAATTGAGATGAAGTAGTATAGGGTTTAAAGTAACTATTTTTAGTATAGGGTTTAAAGTAACTATTTTTAATTATGGTTTCTGTAAATTCTCAGCTGAGGTTACAGGTTCACAGAAATGTTATATAGTTTTAAAGCTTCAGGAAGAAGATATGATTATGCAATAACACATCTTGTATGTATCATATCACAGAACCTACATGCATTCATTTGATCATGATTTTACTAATAAATCTAGTTTATCATATCCCCTCTCATTGTTACAATTAAAAAATGAAGACTTGACATTTTAGCAAGTTAATGATTTACGTTAAAAAAGAAAACATTGAAAAAAAGTATTAAGCAAAAATTAAAAAAACAAAGAATATAACAAGCCCAGCCCCATTAGTTCTCCCACCTCAACATACAAACCTACACCTTTTGTTTTGGCTAAAGTTAATGTGTTTAAACGTATTTGTTTGTATAAGGTCTAAAACCAAGCTAGTCATTAGCAGATAAGCTCTTAATAGAATCCTTACATTTCATATCTTATGAGCCTTGAACCCTGTGCCATTTGCATTAACCCAACTGTCAAAGAAGGGTTATTAAAACTACAAAATACATTTGTATTGATTTCAAGTTTGCAAGAATGTAAGATCACTTAAAAGTGCATAATTACAAATAACTAAATTGGCCAAATTATAAGATGAGCAAACATTACACTACATGAAAATCAGCCCTATTTCCAGCCTGATTTATGTATTTCTTTTCTAGGCCTAATTATCGCTGGTCCAAAAGATTATTTTCACAGATTATCCTGTGATGTGAGGTGTGTTAAGAAAGTTCTGATCCTTCCCCATTAGCTTGGAAAATCAATTTAACTTACCTGATTCAAAATTACAGGCATCTAGACGAAAAAGTAACAAAATCTGACATAATGTTCATGTTTGGGGTCTCGTACAGTTTCAAAATTGGTCAAGATTAAAAGAACTACATATGTATGCCAGGCATGATTGGCACTAAACTTGAAGAATAAATGCCTCATATGCTAATATTTTTCCATGCAAACAAAAGAGCGTTTACAAGATATTTACATTTCCATGAAACACTTATGAAAGATTTCCCTATTTAAACAAATTGCTGTTTTAAAGTTATCTTTTTCTGAAAGGCTGTATTCAAAACTGTTATTTATGTGTCTGCTGGCTTTGTATGCATGACCTTTGCCCTCTCACGTCTGTAAGGATGTTGCTGTTTGTCTTTCCTGTTGTCATGCATCATAGAACCACACTGATAGACTACTGTCATATAAATCTAGGCTGATGGTGGTCTAGTGGTGATTAAAATGGAGAAATGAACAAAAACAACATCTAAAGGGGAAAAAGTGTTAAAAAAAAAAAAAAAAAACTTGACAGACTGTATGAAGGTTTCTGTCTTTTGTTATTGAAATCATGAAGTGGAGAATTAAAAATGCACTCCAATGCTCAGAGTGGGATTGTAGATGCTTTCATAAAGATGCGTGTGTGCGTATCCTCTCCCTATATTTTGTCTCACAGACTGAAGAGCTGCAGTCGGCACTGGATGGATGTGCTTTGCTGTGTGGCATTTTAACCCACTCTTTAAAAACAACTCTGCAGCTGCCTCCTGATACATGGCACTGTGGGTTAAACACACACACACACACACACACACACACTGCAGCCCTCCAGCTCTCCTCAGTCCAGGGGGCAGTAAAGTGGTTATCTCTCTCTCTCAGATCCTAATCTGACAGCAGCTCCTGCCTGTTGCCAGGTTACCCCTTGGGCGTCAATCTCCATTTAAATCCTCTTTGCCTCCCCACCCACCCATCAACACCAGCCCTGTGCACACACCACCACCACCTCCTCCCTCCCCAGCCCTGAGGGTCCAGTCTCTCCTCCCTCACCCCTCCATCACCCCCCACCCCTCCCGTCTGAGTGTGACAGTAGATACACACAAGGCAGCAGGTGACACACGGATGTTTTGGAATCAGCTGTAGAAAAAAGATGGTTTCTCATTCATTTTAGGACATAGACCCTTGTGGTGGAGTTCTTCACTCATGCTTTATGGTCTGAGTATGCTTGTGTGAGTGATGGGCGGCAGACAGGGGTCTTGTATCGGAGGGAGGATGTGGGCAGAGTCTGAAGGGAAATGATGGCGAGATGGAGCGATACGGGGCCTGATGTCTGGCAGAACGTTCCTCTCCTCCTTCTCTCCGTCCTGACATAGCTCATGAATGAAGGTCCATTGTCTGTGGTGGACGGGGTGTCTTGGATGTTGACCCTTCCTCAGAGGTCACAATGGGAGCAGGGTGGATGAGGGAGCGAATAATTGTAGCACAAACACAAAGGGGAGCCCACTGAGAGGCCCCGCCGATGAGCCAGTATGACCTTGGAGGGGTTCTTCAGTAGTGTGTGCTGTTTGTTTGATTTATTAACTATTGTTGACTAATTAATAACCGGAGGTAATTTAAGCTGTAGCTTTGTTTTCTTCATGAGGAAAGATTAGAGGTGACTACACAAAGGGACATGACAATACCACGAAAGGGTTGCCAAATATTACTGAATTCTAGATTTTAGGTCTGTGCTTCTCAAATTTGGGGTTGGCATGGCAATCCTTAAGTGGGGTTTGCCAAACCAAATTTGAAAGCTGACTGAAATATAACCTTGTAAGTACTGAAATATACAACATGTAAGTGGTTCCCAAACTTTTCCAACCCCTGCCCCTTAGCAGCGGAAAATATTTTCAAGAGAAGAAATAACCCACAGACTTCTGCTCCTGATAAACAGGCCTATCATTTGTAATATACTTTGAAAAAAGAATTAAAGTTCCTGTCCAGAAGCTCACTGGCCCAGTCTACCATGTGAGGAAGATATGGCTTGCCATGTATCTGTGTCTTTGTTTCAGTCCTTGTGATGTGTAAGGTGGCAGTGAATTGTTCTGACTAAGCCTTGTATTAAACCTAGGGGCCATGTAAGCTGAGACACCGGACAGACAGATCCATATATCAGCCACGGAAATATTTCAGAAATCCATCTGGAGAAGAGCCCATAGAAAATGTTCTCAGAGGGTGGAACCTTCAAAAACAACTCCAGCTGGTGATTGGACGATCGGTCTGCCAGTCACACTCACCACAGATCAATCCATATCAAGTCACAGTATGACGTAGCAGCTAAATCCTATTGTTAGCCATTAGCCTAAACTAAGTTTCAGTCCTTAGACTATAGTCTTACATTAAAGTATACAACACAGATGTATCACTTACCACTTATATGTGACATGAACCTCATCAACGACAATCCCCGCCAAGTTCTCTCAGTAAATTTATGAGGAGAGCATACTTCACCAGGTATCGTTGAGTAACAACAACTCTGGCTACCATAGACTAACAAGCATCGTCAGCAGAGGATTTCTGCATTCTCTCCCAGTTTTTTCAGCAGTGATCCCTGGTTGGGAGAAGAGCAAAACCATGATTTCCTGTATGAAAAGCTTTAAGTGACGTTCTTTGCATCTCTTTTAAAGAAGAAATTGAGACCAATTCTGCAGATATTGCTGCATCCATGGAGACTCTCTTCAGAAGCCGATATTGTTTTCAAACATGCAGTCACTTCACGCTGTCTTCACTACTTCTGTTTTCACCTCTCTTCCCTGATTGGGCTGTCTGACTTTTGGCCGTGAAGTCATTAGAGCTTGGTCGGTCACGTCTACCTGAGTATCCCCACCCCTCGGCTTGACAAACATCTGTGCAAAGTGCATTGTTTACATTCTTAGCGAGAGATCGGTGTACACCATGTCTAGACCTAAAATCTATCACTGCTCGGTTGTTGGTTGTAAACAGCCACGTATATCTTCACATATAGGCTACCAGCTTCGGAGGACCAAAGGGCCCAGTGGATTAATTTATTTTTGAAGGGATGTGCCTGCTATAGTCGGCAAAAACCTGTATGTGTGTGCCAATCACTTCACGTCTGACTGTTTCTTAAACTTTAGTCAGTTCAACACAGGAGTGGCAACCAAACTTTTCCTGAATCCAGGCTCAGTACCAACAATCCGTCGCCAAACCAAAATTTTAATGCTGTGTAGTCTTTAATTTGTTCATTGCTACAAGCTAATGCTAACAGCAGGGGGGAGTGAACCAGAGGTAACTGCACAACATGTTCATCAATGTTCACATTACTTGTTGAAAGTACCAAGGATAAACTTCAATGTATGAGCATTCCTACATTAGCCAAGAGAAGTTTAACAATTGGCTGAATATAATCAGTCCTTTACCCACCCCATTACCCCTCTGTTTTTGCTAATGTTAGCCGGAAGTTAGGCTAAGTTGCGGCTGTGTCCCACTGCGGTGATTAGGCCGAGGTTAGCATGTTGTACGCTAGCCTGTGATGTTTGGTGGAAACAAGCTTCACTGTTATTTGGTAACAGGCATGAATTTACGGTTTGTGTGTGTTCAGGACTGTAAGTGGCGCGTGACTGGAGCAGCAGTGCGCTCCGCTTTGCTTGAGATGCGATAAGTCCCGTATGTTACTGTGTTGGCCGCAGCTCTGCTCTGACTCATTAGCATATTAAGGCGACCGCCCACAAAACCAGCTGTTCTGAACAGAGCCGTTATGCAAGCATGGAAAGAATGCAGCTGTGCTCGATTCATGGGTTTTTAGGACCAAAGCGTGAAGCTAACGTTTCATGAAGACATCAGGGATCCATGTTAAACTGCAGAAAAGGAGCAAAATATGGGACATTTAAAATACAGCATGAATGGGGCTTTAAGGAAACAAGCCTTTAAGTTTTGATTACTACTTTGTTGTGTTTCTCTTTAAATAGGATTTCGGTTTAGAATATAAATAATTAATGTATGCATTTAAATCACACATAAAAAATGCGTGTTAAAAGGGCAAATGGATATTATTGATTTTTGTGCTTAAAAAAAACGGGCCACAATCTCTGTGTCATAGCATTTAGTCAATGTCAAATGTTACATTATGACAGTTATCCTTTGCACCTCTTAGTAGCATCTTTATTGTTGTTTTAAATAGCTTGTTGCACTCAATATGGTCCATTATTCTTGGAATATTACCCCTAAAAAACATGAACAAAGTAAATGAGTAATATCCTACCCCTGGCAACAGCTAATGACTGGGAAATTGTTCCCATGAAAAGACAAGTCAGATAATTTTCTCTTTAGCCCTGTCTACAAAGCAGACTTTAGAAGTCCAGCCCCCCCTTTTTTCTGATTAGTTAAAAAGGAAGAGTGGCACTTATGGGCTTGGGGTAGTTCAAAAAGTTAAACTGCTTTCATCTGAGAACACTAAATGCATTTCAGTACTATTTAACAGCCTTATGGAGAAAAGCAGAAGCATGTTACCTGACAGCATTAGCTCTGGTGGGAAATATTTTGAAACTAAGGTTGAGAGTGCTTCCAATGATAAAAAATGCCATCTGTTGTCACAGACACTTAATCTTCACATATATGATTGTATGTGGCTGTGTTCTGACTAAATACTTTGGGTGGGTGGGTGTGGGGTGGGTGTAAATTAAATCAATCTGAAATTAGTTCCCCTTGACCTAAGAGACTCAGATGTATTTTTTAAGCCATCATCTCTTTCATACAAAAACATATATATACGTGACACAGCCAACAAGGAAACACTAGGAAGGAAAGCACAAGGGAGATCTTAAAGAGTGGTGCAGGGATGACTAGTTTTTGTAGGCCAAAGTAAATAAGGCTTGGGGTTGTGCACTGAGATATGGTGCGTGCTCCCAATACATCCAAAGGCCCACCCTTTATTTATCTTAATTGTTTTGAACAAGTGGACCATAATTCAAAGTAACTATACAATCATAGCTAGGTGTTGTGGTTAAGTTGATAATTCTGTACCTACTAGTTTTTTTTTGTCATAACAAATACCCTCTTTTATTGAAATGTGCAGACATTTCAAACAGGAGGAATTAAATACTTTAAATGTTATCAACATGTTCATATATACAGAACATGTTGAGAAAAATGTCCAATATGAACATTGTGGTTCGGCTTTAAAGTTGAAGAAATCAGGTGAGGGGAGCTACAAATTGAGACAGGTGAAGAGGATGAGGTCCGTCTGTGTATGTTTTTCAACAGAGTTGACATTGAGCCATCCTTGGCATTTCAGAGTGCTGCTTCATGCCAGGGTCCCAGAGGAGTTTCGGTTTGGGTGGGGGTGTTTTTGCATGTGTGTGTGACAGCATGTTTTTCCTCCAGTTGGCTCTCTCTGGTCAGTGTGTCAGTCAGTGTGTGTCGTGTGAGAGGGCACGCTCGGTGCATCTGAAACCTCCGGGCTGACGGCCGGCGGGCATGGCTCAGCCACTGCTGCTCCACCTGGCTGATTGATGCGGGTCTGTTTGAAGTCCTCTCAGGGAGAAAGAGCTCCATTCATGAGCTGTTACACTGCCTCCAAACTGCTGACCCCACCCGTTAGTGCTGTCCCTCCACTCTGTTAACAGCTGAAATGTTAGCCCGTCCAGAGACAGAGGAGGACAGACAGCTTTGGGACGATCTCCACCTGTGTGGAGCCGCTGTTACCTGCTCTTCTCATTTGAATAAACTGTGCAAAGAGTAAATATAATCACTCACCTTGATATTCTTAATGTTTGATGATGTACTTGTTGATCATGACACAATAATAATTGTGTATCCTAACAGGTAAGCAGCACAAAATATGAATCAGATAATGAAACAGAATGGTAACAGATGCAGATTCTGCTAACCTGTCCAGAATGCTTTCATGCATAATTGTGTGTTCATAGGGGCAGCAATTAACAAACAATGTCACAAACATCTCCATCAGGTCATTGGATAAGGAAATTATTCTCAAGGAAAAGGTTATAGGGTGGTGTAATGCATTGGAAGTTGTAGCTTCCAAGTCGAACTTCCATGTTGTAGTTCCATAAATGCTTGTAAAATGCTATTTACTCTTGCTGAATGTTTGTTTGCAACAGAACTTGTTATCAGAAATAATCCAAGAACACATAGAAAAATCCCATGGGCTTTTAGTCGAGGGAACCAGTGCAAAGCTAACTGGGTTGGCCTGCAAGAATACATTACCCCTGCAGCTCTCTATTAGTTCAAAGACATGGCCTGTATATATATGTATATGTACATAACAGCTTGATGATATTGCCCCTGGCCATGGTTGTCACTGCTGTGGAGGCATAAAAGCTGTCATTACAGTCATCACTTACCTGAAACACCAGATAGACTGTTCAATATATCTCACTAGCCCATCTGGACAACAGCCCACAGAAAGTATTTGGGAATGGGTAGAACCTTCAAAAGCATCACCTGTAGGAGATTGTGTGATCGTTCAATTAATCACGTTCAAAAACTAACATACAGCTACATATCAGCCAATCAGAAAATGGCACTACTGTACCCGGGTAAGGTACAGTTAATCTGACTGCAGAGGATGCATACTGCATGCACACAAGGGGAATGCCTTATCACATGAGTACAGTATGTTATCTCATCATTTGATTTTGTAGCCTACTGATTAATGAAATTACTTATTGTACAAAAGGAAACGAGAGCTTATTCTTATTCTTCCTCCACACCTACCATTAAACAATAAAGCAAAGTCTAATCACATTTACATACAAACTGTGGTTACCAGGCATCACATTAAAACAAGATCATCAATGTTAAATTAGTTAAGTTACTAGTTCTACTTAGAGAAATGTTTGGCTATAATTAAAATCAAAATTGCACATTTTTAGTTTGAAAGAGCATGGTCAAATGTTGGAGGTAAATAATAATAAAAAGAACAATAATAATTTGTATTACGTTGCACCATTACTTGATAAAATTTACTAACATCACAAAGTAATAAGACCCATTAGGTCATTGTGCTGGCAAAAAAAAGCACCTGACTACTAATTGACCCAATTTTAATTTTAAAATACGATATTGCACATAGATGGTTGATGAATTTTTTTTAAATTAGAATCCTTTGTATACTATCATACCCCCTGTTGCAAGTCAGCAAAAATCTCACTCTGACCTGAGATCAAAACTTGAGAACCCTGTGCACCAAGATAAGTCATCACAACTCAAAGAGATATAAGAGTGGGCAAATGAAAATGCCTCAAGTATGATTCTATATCTGCTTGAATTGATGAGAAGTTTGAAACGTTATTAATGTTCTCTCTGAGGTTAGTTTTGTTCTCGTTTTAAGGTGAAGTGGGCTGATGCTTCGTTTCCTTAATTCTAAAACACCAATCTTTTCAACTTGATCATTTTGATCATTTCAAGAAATTAAACTTCTCTTTTAAACTCAAAAGAATGTGTGGTCATATGTTACATATTTTGTATACAATAGTGTGCAGGGTAAAGGGATGTTGTAAATGCTGACATACATTTAGTCTTAGTATATATACATGCGCTTGTTGTCAGTTGTACAAGCATTGATCTCATGTCGACCTCTTGTATCATGTGAGTAAAGGTCCCTCCTAATTTTCTATCAGAGAGATCTGTTGTTGACAGGCAGAGTCGAGGTTGGTTCCTGGCCCTCTCAGCACATTTTGTCTGAGGGATCCCTGGAATGTGTAGGAATGTGGGCTTGGGCAGGTGGAGAGGTCCTCCATTCAAAGACACACCTAAACACAACCCCAAAAAGACCCCCACCTCCTCCTTTCCTCCTTGTTTTCTCCTCTACCTCCACCCTGCCCTCTCTCTTTCAAGTCTCCCCTCTCTCAGCGTCTGAAGAATGATTGTCAGGAAACTGCTCTCCTCTTTTCTCTCTTTGAGTCGAGGAGACAATCGGAGGAGAAAAGGATGATTTAACATGAGACCAAGAGTCCTGGCATTTCCTCTTATTTTTTTTTTCTCTGCAGGTTTCTTCCTCCTTCTGACTGATTGAGTTTGTAAAAAATAGGCAAATATTCCCATTCCTCTGCAGGTTGAGAATTTGGATGTTTGGGGGAAATTTGGCCTTTTGTTCCCTTTGCTGACACGTTTGATCTACCTCTGAAAGGTATTCCCTCGGGTTAAACAAGAGAAATAATTGCCTGAAGTAGAGCTGGATAAGACTGAAAAGGAGAAAAAATCCCTTTTACTGTCAGCTCCCCTCATTCCTCCTCTTCCCCTCACTCAGATTCTTATCATCTGTTAGATTATTGCTTCCTGTAGAGACCTGAAGCTGCCTCTGCTCTTGGTTTTATAGTCCTGGTGTTCCTCAACCAAGTTAAGCCAGATTATAACAATCAGACACAAACAACAATATCCAGTGAAATATGTTAAAAAAAAAAAAAAAGCAACTACCACAACCCCAGAACCCCAAAATGTTGTTTTCTTTTGTTATTTACTTTTTTAAAATTCTTTTTTTCTATCAATACATGAACAGTTCTTTGTTTTGCTGTTGTTTGGTGATGTTTTCATTTAAGAATTGAGTGAGTACGCCGCTGTCCTGAATGTAAAACATAAAGACAGTGTTCACATGCTGAAGTTTAGTTTGGTTTATCAGGATGAGGATCCCCATTTGAACCAGCTGTTCCAACTGAGGCCCACAACAACATCTACAAAGTGACTGTTGCGTCATTCACATTCCTATTTCATATTCACATCCCTGCAAGGCTGCCCATAAGGGGGGATAAAGGGTAAAGCTTTTTAGCACCCAGAGTCATGGAGGGGTCCACAAAAGCTGTGTTTCCTTTAAGCAGCCTGATTCAGTTCAGCTTAGTACAGTACACAGTTATGGATATTTCCTCTGTCAAATAAGGAGAAAAGGTATCCAAATAACCAATCCGTGCTGTGCCACTTTTTGGCTACCCTCTGAAGGGCCCAAGTGTACCAAACCAACCTTAAAAGACAGTGCTGTCTGAAAAATGACAGACAGTACTATGTTTGAGAAAATAAATCAGTAGTTGCTACATTGAGATGAGCGCTTACTGGCACCATCACCCTTGTGTGGCCCCCCCTTGGGTCAGGAGAACTTGCAAATATGACACTCGGGTTGAGCCTAACTTTTGGTTCAGTAATATCCATTTGGACATATATGTTAGAACAAATCTGAGGCCCATTTGTAGGGCTATCAGGGTCCCAGACATGTCTGTGGGTGGTCCTGCACCCCTGTGACATTTTCGCTCTCACTATGAATGCTGCAGAGACTAAATGGTGGAGCTGACCTCCTGCTTGTTCTGTCTTCAGAGGTAATATCAGAAGTGAAATAAAGGGGTGAAGGGAACGCACAGAGCCAGCAGGGGAACACAGTGTTGCATGTGTTTGCATCTGCCTGTGTGTCTATGTAAAATGTATGCTTTGCCACCTAGTCTAGCTCTCCCCCAAAGCCATTAATGCTCTTTCAATTGACAGATATCAGGTCTGTGTGAAATTGTATGTGTATCTAAATGTCTCAAGGTTTAACAACAGAGCTTTTGCACGAATGCGCTGTGAAAATGTCTTGTGTCTCAATATTCTAAGACTTAAAATCACAAGTAAGCATGGCTTCTGGCATTCAAAATAAGATGTAAACAATGCAGTTACAACAACACGATGCAACAGTTCATCCCCCGTCTTTACTACTTATCCTTTTCATGGTTGCAGGGAGCTGGAGGCTATCCCCGATTTCATTAGGCAAGAGGTGGAGTACACTCTGCACTGGTCACCAGTACATTATCAGCTGCTAAACTGTCTTGAAGGCATATGAGCATCCTGTGAAACAGCCTATGACTAGGGGTTTGTTTGAGAAAAGTAAGAACAAACATTGGCAGTGTTTTTAGTATTTTTACAGAAAAAAAATGTGATTCCAAATTTGTATGCCTTTTATGCTAGAGACAGTTGAGAATACAGAGGGATTGTGTTTTCTGGCAGATTCTTGTGAGAGTCATAGCACTATAAGTCATCATTTGCTAGTGAACATGATACCCGAAGAACACTTAAGGGATTCACTTCAAACTGTGCCCTGATTTCCACTTTTCTTAACAATGATCTCCAAATTTTGTGTCAGTCATGACACAAGGATGAACTAGTTAGAAGTTGGTGGTCATAGCCATAGTTTTGCTCTCAAATATGTTATGTAAAGAAAGCATTCTAGAATCTCTGTTAATATTTGCACATTTGTCCTCAGTGACTCAAAGATGAACTAATTACAGTCTGGAAATAAGGGTCAAAGGTCATCAAGTGTCAAGTTCACCCCTGCTTGTGAATGCATTATCTCAAAAGTGCTTTGAAGGATTATCCTCAAATTTTGCTAAAATGTCCAACTGGGCTTGAAGATTAACCAGGCAACACCTTAATGATTGAATGCAGGGCAAAGATGGGTTTTACAGCCTTAATACATCTTTACTGTCTTGTTCAAGTCTAAAACTATTACACATCTATTTGAGGGGGGTGATTTTTATATATATTTCTATAACACCTGTTTTTTCTTTATTGAGGATTTCCAGTTTTAGATATACAACGTTGTTATTGGTCAGATGACTTGAAGTCCCGCCTCAACGTGCCCTCCTGTCTGTGAGTAGATGGAGATAAATTTTGGTTGAGTTAGCATGTGCAGTATGGCTGGATCCACTAGAGGGCAAAGGCTCCTTTGACCTTGCTTTGACCAATTCTTTTACAGTCAATGGGATTAATGGGTAATGGACAAGATCAGACATCCTTAGGCCTCATGATCATTCCTTGGTTGTGAATTTGATATCTCAAGAAGTCTTCGATGGATTTCTGTCAAACTTCACAATTTTACCTCAGACTTGATAATGAATTGATTACATTTGAGAGGCAAAAGTTCAGAGGTCTAAGGTCATTAGATCTCACATTCATCTGTGAACCACTTCATCACAAAACCACCCAGCCCTCCATTGAACACTCACTGTGCTTTCACTGTCCTGCAACTGTATACCTTGTGGAGGCATAAAACCACTAGTCTGTAGGTCTAGTCTGACTACAGTACACTGTATTGGCCGTCAGCCTCTCCAGTCCCATTACTGCATCATTTCTGCCATAACCAGAACCTCCCGTCTCTCTGACACTCACTCTCCCACTGGCTGTCCTGCAAGACTTCTGATTAAATTTGTCTCCTCAAATTGAATTTAACTATGAAACAAACACCCTTTTATTCACAAGAGGATACACACAAACACTCACAAACATGACACTGAAACTCTACTTAGTTTACTGTCTGCGCAGGGACTACGATTCTCTGTAAAAGCTGCTAATAGGAGCAAATTACTGCCAACAACTTGGAAATATCAAGTGCCCGACTGCTGGGCTGTAATGTAGTTAGAGCTGACCAATCCAATTATGGGCCTGCAAGAGGGCTGAATGGAGCACTGGGCAGGGACAGGAGGGATGGAGAGAGGCAGAGGAGGTGTCAGCCTCAGGGGACGGGGGGAGCAGAGGGTACCTGGCTCCTGGAAGTGAACTGTTGCTGTTTGGTTGTAATTGTGTTTGGAGTGGACCCTGGGTTAGAGTTGTTCCTGTCATCCAGACTGCAGCAGGGGGACGTGATGTGATCACTCTTTATTAGAAAACATGAAACATCTGCACAGCTCAGGGCTTCCTTTGTCTTTTTTTTTTTTTTTTTTTATACGTTAGTTACTCATAGATGTCAGCCATTAACACATTCCAAATATGAAATTAAAGTATTTGGTTAAACATGCATTAAGAATTGACTAAAATGACGCCTCTATGGGAAACATGCCCATAGTAGCTTGTAAAAACACATGAAAAACACTAAAAACTATCTAAGTATGATAAAACAATCTACCATTCAACACTTATAAATAAATACATGGGACTTTAGCTGAAGCCCTTTCCACACATGCATTCCTGCAAATCTCCCCATTAAATCATCCTGAACCGCTCTTTAACATACTCACTGTAGGGCCAAAACCTCTTATCTCCGTTTCTCATGGTCTATATTTTTTTTGTTGTTTTTTAAAACAACGTTGGTCACCTTTCACATTGGTGAGTAGGTTTTATGAATCTTAAAGCAATTTACAAACCAAATCGAAACTGAACATAAGTAAACTTTAGTATACATCTCAGTCTTGAAAGCTGAAGTTGTCTGAAAAATAATAGGGGAAGTTATGCTCAATTAGTAATGCTAGCAATTTCCAGAACAACTGTTGAGGTTGCCATGATTTATAGGGCAGGAACAGCTAGTGACACAAACGTGAAACCTTCTATGTACCAGTCTGATTTTAGATTGGGCTTAGCAGTCAAAGGGATAATTTAAAATCTTTATTGTGGAGCTGCATTAAGAATATGTAAATGATTAATGCATTGGCCGTATAGTTTTCTTTTAGCTCTGCGTGTTTTGTGTTGTCAGCACACAAAACAGCACACAAATTCAAAACCAATGTAGTCCATAATGCTCTGTAATCAGTGCCCTGGGTGGAAAACCACCCTCAACAGTGCTCACAGTTAAAAACAGCTCAGCTCCTAAGGGCCCGTTTACCAGCATAGAAAACAGCCAAACACTGAGAGTTTTCGTTGTGTTTGTGCCATTGGTTTACACGAAAATGGTGCCCAGAGTGCCTGAATCCGCAAACTTTTGAAACTGGGGTCTCAGAATAAAAAGTTTTTAGATTTTTTTTTTTAAGTTTTGAAATCCTTTTCCATTTTCATTTCCACATAAACAGGGATCCCTTTTGTCAGGGAAAACGGGGACATGCGGTGCATGAGCAGTACTCTTTCAGATAAAGGTTGTGCACGCGCCTATAGGAAGCCATGTGCTTTTCTGTCTCAGGGAAACTAGCACCAGAACACATGTACTGTCACCCTATCGCAGTTTAATAAAGTTTGATTTCCTCTAAAATTCATTAAATTACTCTGTGCTCTCAGCCCTTATAGTTTCATGTTATTCCTTTCTTACAGAGGGGGAACCATCACCATCACTGTACCATGTGAATTTATGACTGGCAAGAACCTTGTACAACCTTACTTATAAAATAACACCATACCAGTCTATCCCTTTAAGACTGGCAATGAAAACTAGGTCCTTGGGGTATGCTACCCCTACGTTGGGACAGAACACAAGCCTGATGCTTATCATAGATCCATGATGGCAAACAATTCAGGACGAAGTCTGGATCATTCTTGACAAATGAATATGTGGTATCTTAAGAAATCTTAAACCTTTGAATTCTTTTTTTACTGTTATGGCTAAACAGCAGATTTTTCAGAAATGTTCCTTAGCAGTGAAATGCCAACAGTAATTGAAAGTTTTATTGAGGTCAAGGACATGTAACTCTCCTTTGAGTGAGAGCAATTTCAGCCACTCTGTGTTTGTTTTTGTTCTGCTTCATGAGAGACATTAGGCCGCTTGTGACCCCAGAGGTCAGTGTGAACATGGAGAACATGCCGGGTCGACTTTGTCTGACGTCTGGAAATGTCAGAGTGGTAACTCAAACCAGGCCCGTTAATCACAGCTAATGCAGGTTTGATGCTGCTGTATTTCTCCTTCTATCTGCAGCTTCATTTAGCCTCCATTAGCTTGGCCTCGCTTCCTCATTCCACATCCCCTCCCTCCCCTCCACCTCCCTCTTGTCTCCCCCCCCAGGCATCCCAAACCTCATTTACACAGATATGTTTAGCCAGCACAGGAAGCAACCCGTGCCCTTAACAAAATTACAGCCCGAACAGCAAATGAGCCGCAGGGCTGGTCTGCAGGGACCAATCACAGAGGGGCTTGGCGCAACCACTTCCTGCTTAGTTTGACTCCAAAATGCTGACTTTTTTGTATCCCCTCCTTTCTGTTGGACAACTTTGGAGCAATCTGAGAGCTCACCTCCTACATGGTGAACTAATGTACTCCATTACAGATTTTATATGTGCAGCTTTGAACGATGTTAAAGATAAGCACCGTAATGATGGGGATGTAAATGCACTGAGTGCTGCGTATACAGACTCAGGCCGCGCTCTGATCACTATCTCTGCGGCGCCTCAGTAATTTGGCTCTGAAGTTGGATCTATTAATGGGACACTGCTTTTCCTTTTTTCTCAGTTATCCTTTCATTCTCCTCATCCCTGCATTCCCTTTTACATCCTCTTGTTTTTCCAGGACAAGTTCTGAGAAGATCACACTGTTTTTGTGGATTTGTACACACTCATAGCTACAGTGGCAGATAAGGACAAACAAGCTGAACTCTGTTAGGAAAAACTGGCTGCCATTTCAGAGATAATGCAGTTCAAGCACACATGCAGACACAGGATTCATGAGCCAAGAGGTTTTGTTGCATGTTTTAGATGGTGTTATTTTTAACACTCATGTCACATTAAAAAAAAGCCAAACAGCACAATGCATCCAAAAATGGATGCCTTGGAAAAGTGCCATTAATTCACATTATAATGAAACTAACTTTTTGTTTCACTTCATAGAATATTTTCAACAACTTCAGCTCTGGTCATGCTTAAGAAAAATGTATATTTTTAAAGGTTTACCTCTTTATTTGTTATTCAATTTTTTAATGTTGGCTACATAGCTGTCTGGAGGGTAACTGACCCTACTTATCTAGTATGCACATGTTGATATTATTATTGGGGGTTCTGTTGAGCTTATATATTTTTTTCCACTTTTATGCCTTTATTTCAGTGACAGGGCAGAGGAGATATTTAAAAGTAGAGGAGCAAGAGTGTAGAAAGACATGGGGTAAAGGAGGCACAGGCTATATATCAAACTGGGACAACCACTTCCAGGACTACAGCCTGTATGTGAGTTGTGCATCAACCGCAATGCTACTGGCATTTTATACACATTGCAATTAAATGACATCTCAGGAGGGTTCTTTCAGGGGCCCAGCTATTTCTGTGGGTGGGCCTGCAGATCTTGCAGTAGGCAGATATCATCCCCTCAAGACCCTCACCAGCCTTTGTTTTACATTTGTGTGTTTTTGATTTAGCAGGCTGTACCTATTGATCAACTGTTGCATCTGTGCTTGCAACCACTGTCTACTTTGCTGTCATATGTTCATGAAATACTTCATATATGCTTTTCAAAAAGATCTTTTCAGGTGCATTATGTGCAACGTGCTCTAACAAACCTGTCTTTAAATACCTCATCATGCTTTGTGTAATTGCAGCTTTGAAAGAAATGTCCCAAAGATAAGTGTCTCCATTTGACTCCTCATTAATATTCCTCTGTTGTCTGTGTTCTCAAAAGAACCAGGATGCCACTTAAACAAGTCTGTCTTCCTGCTCCTCCTTCTCCTCCTTGAATCTGTTTCAGTATGCATCAGGGACTCTAGAGGGCTATAACCATATGAGATATCTCTCTCTCTCTCCCTCTCTCTCCCCTCCAAATCAGCTCTCCCTCCATGCCCTCCGCTCAGGTAATTAACTTCTCCCTCCCATCTCCACCCGGCCCCTCTCTGCTCCTTATCTATGCTCCTTTCAGACTGTTAAAACTATCAGCCTCCTCCCATCCATCTCACCCCCCTCCTCAAGTTTAATTCCTCCGTCTGAAGGTGGGGTAATAGGTAAAAACTAATCCAGACCCTCCACCTGATTCTACCTTTTTTGTCCCCCTTTTTTAAAGCATCAGGGATTTTCACCTCCAGTTTGAATGGAGATTCAAGAGCAGGAGATTGGATTAATTAGACATGTTATCCTGATCAGTGAAAGAGAGACTTGATCGCTGCTCACTATAACCTGATTAGGACACACACGTACACACACTGAGGAGGTAAGGTGAGCAGACAGTCCAAAACGGTGACTTTAGGGCTTTGAAGGATCTTGTTACAGTGCATTTGTATTGACAGCTTGTTACTGCAGAACATGGAGGTCACAGATCTGCCCACAGAGGAGGACGAGGAGACTTTCATCTTCCTTTCTGTGAGGCCTCTTATGCATTTATTCTCATTCATAATCAGATTCAGAGCGTCTATAAAAGGTAATGTGTGCAGGAGTGAATGGAGAACACAAAGATGGCTACAATCTGTGACAGATAATCTCAGTCATAATTACCGCAGTGTGATAAAGAAGTGATTGAATGTGAGAGGACTTAAGCAGAAAGAGGAACGCGCTCCCCTCGGGCCTTCTTTCTTCCTCCTCATCCTCTCAGTATTTATATCCGTTTCTAATAGCCTCTGACTCACAGTGTGTGGCACCACTCGCCGAGTTGGAGGTCAAGTGTTAAGTGTTGTGTGTGCGCTGAGGATTTGTTCCAGATCGTGTGTGGTTAACAGAGACAATGTGAAGTAGACTGTTAAATATTAACTCAACTCTCAAGCACATGACATCAGTCTGTTGGATTCTCTGATAAAACAGTCAATTTCAGGGTGCCGATTGCCAAGTGGGTTAAGTTTGTATGCACTCACCACGGAGGCTTTTGTCTCTTGCAGGTGTCTTGAGTTCACGTCTTTCCCTGCTCTCGTCTCTTTCTGACTATCCACTGTCTCCTCAATATTACTAAAGGAAAAACACCCAAACATATCTTTAAAGATAAGCATTTTCAATGTTCTTGCATCAACAGTTTCTTAATTTGCATCCTTTTCTCTTACAGCTGAAGATTCCAAGAGGACTTTAAATCCTAAATGCATCCACTGGGCACTTTAATAGGTCCAGTCATTCAATTGCTTGTAAATGCAATTACAAAGCAGCAACTCAATGCATTTAGGCATTAAGACATATGTGAACATGTTGAATGTTGGTTGCCCAATATACAAGCTCTCATGCAAAATGGCTTTCTCCAATCCATCTTTAAGTTTAAATATAAGTAATTTACATCAAAGTTTTTTAAGTTAAAGGAAATGTGAAATTAAACTATTGGTTATTTGCATCTGCTGTTTACAATTTTTTTTAGAACTTCTTTAATAAATTCTGATGTTAAACACCTTATAAAGTTTATTAAATAGATAGCAGTAAACACATACTGTTACATTACCTTACATTTAGGTCACCTGAAACTATGGGCAGTACATGAACTATTTTATTGCCATTTTGATTTGTCATTCACAGGTGAACAAAAGCTTCAAAATAAGATTAATAAAACAACAAAGTCAGTTGGGTTTGGATAATTTTCTATAATGTGAAAGTTCCTCTGTCAGATGTCTGGTTGTCCTTTATGAAGGAACCTCTGCCTCCACCTGAGCTTCTACCATCAGCTGATTGTAGTCCCTCTGTTCTCAGCACAATACCAGAGCGTTTAGTTTCCCTCTCTGCTTTGTCCCTCTGCTTCCACTTAAACCTTTCAAATGTAATGATTTCTCTCCGTCACGGCCTCAGCACACACATACAGGACGGTATAAATTTCTGAATCAAGGTCTCTTTCTTTTATACTCCTCTGGATGTGTCATGTTACAGGGACAGAGATGCAGATCCCTCCTCCTTTTACACCTCAGACTATAGAGCAGGACAAAGACCTGATTCACACACCCTCTGTGCACTCTCCCCTCGCTTTGAGTGTTAAACGCTTTACACCCCACAGGTCGGCCTCTTACTCAGGTCTTTTTGCTGTTATAAGTGAAACAGCTGTAGCAGCGCAGGCCTCTGTGGGGGATCACGATGGAGTCAGAGAATGATGAAGATAAAAGTGAGAATGGAGAGCTGAAAGTGAGAGGGTGAAGGGGTAAAAAGAAAAGCAGGAGATTACTTGTGGGTCTTATCTCAAAGTGAGAGCAGGTTACAGTGACGGTAGGAGAAGGAGGGGAGAGAGAGGTTTAATGCTTTGGTCTAGTTGGACAACAGATCTTTGGAAGACTTGAACCTCTGCTCATGTCTGGCCTCACTATGAAGTGATGCTGCATGAACGTTAGAAATGCTTTTCATCCTTTTGCACCACACATACACAGGGATGATCCTTGGGAGCAACTTCAAAGACAGAGAGAGAGGAAGAGCTCTGATATGTTTAAGTCTGATCCTACAGCCTGAGTGGGGTTGCAAGGTAATGGACACTCATGCCAGAATTTCTGTTTTGTGTTTATCATGTAACAGGAAACATTTTGATTGATTACAGTCTTAAAATCAACAATGATAGCAAGTTTCACAGTTCAGTTCCGTTTCTAAAATTACTTTTGAATTTCCATTTTGCAAGTTTGTAAAAAATCACCAAATAACTTCAGATTGGAATGGCAGCGCACTGGCTGTTCTGATCAGCCCCAAGGCAGCAGCTTTATAGACTATTTCATAACCAAGTTTGATGGCCAGCCAACAAACAGGGTAGGGGGTGTTTGACTCCACCAAATGCCCATTGGAGAGCATACAGCACAGGTGTCTTTGTTATTTAGCATCTGACACTATAGTCATGTGCGTGCCTTGCAGCACTCACGCTAGGGCTGTCACTCAATGCTCTATATTCAAATATTCTCGCATGGGGGTAAAAATCTGTGCTTGAACTGTCAATATACATTTGAATATGAAATATACAGATCTCTAGCAAAATAAGGCACTGAAGCAGCAAACCGCCCAATCCAACAGAGTATGCTCCAACCCGACCCAACCTTCAATGGCTCTCTTAAACTCAACAACAGGAAGTACACCTCTAGAATATGAAGGACAGGCAAAGCCACTCAATGGAAGCACTTTGGGCTTTATACTGCTATGGCAAAAAAATAATCATAGCTGTGGGCCAAAATGTCAAAACACACACTTCACCGTATTTGCTCCATATAAAGGATGCACAACAGCAAACACACCCCACTGTTAAAGATCCACACATTTCTAAATCAGTTCAAATCACATTTTAACAGGACAGATGGCCTTCGTTTGTTTCTAAGTTCTCCAGTATGTGCTCGTCTTTTTAATAGACATTAACAGTGCTGGTCTGTACACTCAGAAATACACACAACTCACATACCTTTTAATGCTCTCATGCAAAAGGAAATAATATTTAGGATATATTTCACCAGTACCAAGAATGTTGCTGGTTGAATCCCCCAGTGGGACCAAAGATTACAGTATAGGAAAGAGGTGAAAACCATTCTGACAGCCTACCTTTATAAAATGTTAGGCCTAAAGAGATTTGTTAAAAAGATCCTGCCCAGTCCTACTGGTGTCTGGACATTTCAATTATTAGTGAGGCTACACTTTTGTGCATAACAGTTTTTAAGATTTCTCTAAGAGTTTTCAGAATGATTAATTGAGATATAACTTTAGTCCGAGCATCAACATGCTTAATGCAGTGTCCTGTCAGTGTTCTGTGTGTTTAGAGGTTAAATAAAAGAGGGGGATCAAATGTTCCAGTTGAAGTTTGGACCAACAACGAAATCTGCAGTTTAGATAATGAGACACCAGCCATCAAGCATGCATTACTTTTAAGGAAATGAGAGGTGACATTGACAGGTCTGATGTATTGTTTATTAATCATTCATTTATCCACATTTTGCTCAGAACACACCTCTGTATAAGCAAGGCTCATAATTCACCCCTTTTCTGTTCTGCGCCTGTCTTTGCGCCAAGATTATGCTTTCTCTACAAAGCTAAATTTAAACCAATATACCCTACATCACTGGAATTATGTTTTTAAGACCAGGGGTTCCTAAACTTGCAGCCTATGGCAGTGTTTTGGATTCGAGTCCGGTTATGTCGGACTCGTGACTCGACTCGGACTTGTGCGCTGATGACTCGGACTTGTACTCGGACTCGAGCTCTAGCTGCATTAGGACTCGGGGAGGACTCAGAGGACTCGAGCTTATTTATCAATGAATCCATTTTTTTTTTTGATTATTGTTTTATTTATTATTTCTTCTGTTATAAGGTCCTCATATCAGTCTTAAAGCCCACAGCGGGCATGTGTGTTAGTTTCCCTGCATGCGCGTTCACGCGCTGATGTTGAAGGAGCGGCAGACTGTCGCAGCAGGTACCGCGGGTTGTACGTTTTGCTTTTAAAGATTTCACCATAAATGCTGGTAAATGCAGAGCAACGTGTTCATTATGTAAAAGAGCCATTGAGGAGAAGACGGGGACAACGTCGAACTTTAACAGACATCTGTCTAGGATGCACCCAGTGAAGTGAGTAGACAGCGATGCTAATGTTACTTTGACTGTTGATAACGTTATAAGCTAGCTGCTAAATAACGACAGCGTTAGCCTCTTAACCCTCGGAGGTCAGCGCTATCGTATACGACAGCAAAGCACACCGTTCACGAAATATTTAATAACTTTACAACCGTTTATCGTAGCCACTTACCGATTGTTTTGATCGAAAGTTAACAACTTAACCGTTCCGATGAGCCCTTTGGTGCAATCGTAGCTCTTCCAGAGGCTGAGATATCTCTCCTGAAACATCAGTGTCTTTTTGGAGACTTCGTAAAAGTAATCCGTCATGATAAATCCAAAAGTTAGGTCTTCTAGGTACATTATTTTATCCAATTTCTGTATCAAAACACGTTAGCACAGTAGATAGTTGCCATCTTGTTGTCACTTGGATGCAGTTCATCTACTATTTCCTGTGTCTTCTGACAGAAAATAAAATAAAAAACGCTATATATTTACCTATACCCATTTGGGTTTTATTTCAAATCGTGCGCCTAGTGCGCACAGATACCTCAATATTGAGGACTCAGACTTAGGCTCTGGGAACTTTTCTAGTTCTTGGGCTAAGGTACTGAGGTCTCGACCTGGACTCAACTCAGGTGAGAGGACTCGACTCAGATTTTTTTTTGGTGACTTGGACTCGATTCGGACCCAAACACTGAGGACTTGGAGCTATGTTGACTCAACTACAACACTGGCCTATGGTGCAAAATTAGCAGTGCCAGGGGCTTGGAGCACCCCCTCGCTGAGTGTTTTTACAGAGCTGCAGACCCCTACATTTTTAGTGTCATTTGCAGATATATTTTTATTACCTTTTCCAAATATTGCCTTCATATCAAATCTTTATAACTGTTCTTCTATTTTAAATGAGGCTCATTAAAACCATTTATATAATTTTTTATTTTTATTCAGAAAGTATCTCACAACAACAGTGGGTCGTGAGCTCTAGTTGTAGAACTACTGCATTAGACAACAAGTTGCATGCTGTCAAAATAGGGCTCACTGTGTTTTTTGGGTTGATCCTCCTTCCATCCATGTGGACATACATCTGTACCTTTCTTGAGATTAAGAATGCTTTGAAAGATTGTTTTTAGACTTTGCACAAACTTTCCTTGACTTTTGTGTGAACTGCAGGAGGTAGAAGTTCAATGTGTCTGTGACTTTTTTATCTCATCCCAAATCATGCACCTACACCCTTAAAGAAATATGATTTCTACCAATCAAGCGACCAAAAAATCCACCCAGCCCTTCCTCTTGACCCAACACTGTTCTTTCACTGTCAGGCAATAGCATACCTTACAGAGCCACATAACCATAAGGTGGTTTATCTAGTTCTGCTTGAGCCATGCCAATATGCTCTTTATACTTCCCCTGACTTTACCAACACCACTACCTGACACAGCATTTTTATTCAAATACTTTATTCAAATAAAGTCAACACTCTTCAGCCTCACTGTTCTGCATCCACCTCTCTCCTTAATGTCCTTGTTATTGTTGGTCAAATTAGAGAATCATAAAACATGTAGGTTTTTATTTTTATTTCATGTCATTAGCAGGATATTACTCAAGGTGTTGTGTAGAAAAAGGTCAGGCAGTAAATATTTACTGGCACAACATATTAACAAAACACCATCTCTGTCCCTGTTTTAGGTTGTTGCGGTCATTTCAAAGCAGTTCCCATCACTCTTTCACTACGTGACAGATGCTACAAAGTACGGTTACAGGCAGCTCCCAGGGGAGACAGCAGACAGGAGAGCAGGAAAGAAGAGTAACGGGATGCAGGGGTGGTCAGAGGTAGATAAGACTTCTGTGTCGATCAAACACATGCTAAGTAGAATATATACCTTTGTTGTTCCCAAATATAACCGTTCCCTCTTATAAAAAAAAATCCTAGTTAGAAAAAAAGGAGATATTTTTCTGTTTATTTAGAGATAACTTTTTTTGGCTTTTTCCTCTCTGGTGCCACTCTAGTTCTTTCTCATCATGTCTAACTGGATTAGGATGGACAGATAGAGATGGAAGCAGCAGGACAATAATGGTATTAGTACCTGCACACTGAGCACTAGTGATCCGTCGTCAATCCAAACCAGTTCAGCCGTGATAGACTGGTGATAAAGACTTTTGAATGAAGAGCACTTTGCCCTCAATGTGATAACCCAACAATTACAGATGGAGCATTCACAGAAGGAGCGCACTTAACATGTATTAGCATTGGTTCATTTTAAAGCTTTGAGCTATTGTAAATCAATCAGATTAAATCAGGTCATAAACCTGCTTTCCATTGGCCATCTTTGTTTTCTTAAAGGAGAATAATAAGAAGTGACAGGGATGCAAGTGAGCTTTGTATCTTTGTTCCCAGAAAAAAAAGAGTATAGTGATGGCGGCTATTTCCAGAAATCTCCTGTAAAAGGTAAAAATACTTGGGACAAGAAAAGATAGCAGAAAGTAACAGTAATAGTGAATTTGTGAGCTGTAATCTCCTCAGATCTCCATTAAGTGGCAGCGAGCAGAGAGCTGGACAGATAACCTTTCTGTCTAGGAGCCAGAGCTATCTGTTAGAGGAGGACATCATTGGATTAAGCAAACCCTCCTATAGTCTAAAACATCTGATCTGTGTCTGATACTTACCATTATTAATTACTGAAAGCAATTAAAAACAGATAGATGATGAATCTGTGATTATACACCATCCTGGACAGGTTTCAATCCCTTACTGTAACCTGAACTCCTTCTTTATGGTCATATGTTTGAAGACATAATATCAGGAGTCTTTGTGCAGATACTTTTTATAGTAAAATGATCTGATGGATAAGGCACCGTAGGCACTTAAGATTAGTTTTTCTTTCTTATATTTGTACATTCTACATCTAATTAAATGAAATACAAATATCTTTTAATGCTCAGTGATAGACTTGTACAAAAACAGCATGCAGAGAAAGGCACAGAGGGATGGAAAGAAGAAAGATCTCTCATTAATAAATTTTACCTTTTTAAAATCATAAAAAAAACATACAAATGCCTACTTTTCTGAAGAACATTCAGAGGAGACCCCAGAAAACACTCTGTTTTGGTCACATCTAAAACCACATACCTGCCCCAAAAACATATTCAGAACTATAACTAGGCTCCAAGATCCCAGTCCACCACCCAGGTGTTCCTGTTATTCTTCGCCAAATCTTTCTTTAAAATGTGGAAAATCCTTTGAAAGATCCCTGGATCAGAATCCATTTTTTGATCACCACCAAAACAATGCCATGACTAATCTTCCCTGAAAATTTAATCCAAATCCATTGAGAATGTTAATAAAATAATAAATAATACAAATTCCTGGATCTGCATCCATACTCTAAACACCACCAAAATCCAATCACTTCTCCTTTGTGCCATGACCAACTTTCCCTAAAATTTTCATCAAAGTCGTCAAGAACAATTTGAATTATCTTGCTCACAGACAGACAAACAGGCAAATGTCAGCAAAAACATAACATCCTTGGCGAGGTAATGGAATTATTGAGTGATAATGCGACTGGTCTCAACACTGAACAAAACACACCAGGCTTTTATTTTAAAACACATCCCTGAAGTCTTCCCAGCCTTACCTTCAAACCCAGGATGTGTGACGTAACCTGACAGACCAGTTGGACCGTTTAATATATTTCACCAGTCCACTCGGGCAACAGGCCATAGAGGGTGTTTGGGATTGGACAAAACCTTTCAAAACCACATTCCCCGGATGATTTGATCATTGTCCCATCAATCACATTCAATACAAACTAGTCAGATAATGTAATTGGCAGATGCTACTGCCAAGGTATAAAGTACAATTGTAACCACTTCATACAACAAACTCTCTGCAAATCATGTAGGAAATGGGGCTAAAATATCCTTTCTATCGAGAAATGCTTTCAGAGTTGTTATTTTGTTTTTCATTTAAAAAAGAAATATGGTCCAGATATGATAAAACTGCTACTGAAGCTGTTAGCATCTATGCTAATCTCTGTACAAGCAGTTCCTGCTGTCATCTCACTTGTAGCTCCCACCTTTTTCTGCTGAAGGAAACTGATTGGGCTGTGCCCCACTAAACTGAGCACAATCATTGTAGATTAAAGTTTGGCAAGATGGATCCCTCTGATTACAGACATTGAATCAGGCGGATCCAGCTGCTGCACAAGGTTACCTGTGCTTGGCTTTGGGACAAGATTTTGCGTTGTCAAAATAGCAAATATAGACTGACACTCCCCAAACTGCTGTTCACTATGAGCTTTTGGACGTGTTTAATATCGTCAAAGAAGGTTCCCAATAAGAACTTAATTTACTTAGGCTGAGCAACATTTAACAATAAAAATGTCAGGGTAGAGACGAGCATTCTGACTCACAATGCAGTGGGCTCTCTGATTTAGAGGAAACAGTATGCTCGTACTCAGGTTGAAATTTTGACAACCAAATTTTAAGTGAACACTTTCGTTTCATTGAAGTCATAAAAACTGCTGCAGTTAATGCATGATGTATGGCCATGTTTCTTGTTTAGATTAATGAAGCTTGTTCGTTATATTTGACAGTTGAACTGACTTGAGAATGCACCACCGTCATCTTATCCATGAGTCTGAAGGATGTTGAATAATTATTCCAAATCTGACCACAAACAAACATGAGGTGTTGTTATTCTAATATTATGCTCCATAAATCGGACTGATAATGATACAATTGAGATAATATGCTGCTGGTATGAAAGCTGTTGGATCCATCTGGTTAGAAAGAAAGTGTGCTGGTATGAATGAAGATGTTTTAATGCAGGGTGAGTGAGAGAGAAAGCGAGTGAGCATTAACACAGTGGAAGTGGCTGCAGTGTTCAGGAGATGGATTGCAGCCATTGAGAGGAAAAGCTTTTAATTTGGCTCTGGCGTGGTAATTAGGTTTCAATTCGCCGCACTCACTAAGAGGAATGGCGAACGTAATGAAGTTAGTCATCTCACTGTGTGTGTTTAGAGAGAGGAAGGGGAGCGAGGGGGGGTTAAGTATGCACAGTGTACATTTCTCAGTGGCTCTCATGCTCTAATTCATTGTGTAATGCTGTTTATTACGGGTATCACTGTGCCTCTAAGCATTAGTTAAGTGGCCCCGGCACATTACTGTAATGGAGGGAGAGAACATGAAAACACACTGAAACCTGATCCAGCTCCTCTACACTCCGTCTTCATAATGTCTCTTTTTACATCAGAGAAAATATTTTACCTCCCTCTCACTCGTCCTCCATCTTTTCCCCAGTGTCTCTGTCCCCCTCCTGATACACTCGTGCTTTCGTCTGGACTGAGCTGATGTCACTAATGGCTGTGTTAAATATGCAGAAAGGACAGAACATGGAAAGTTCAGGTTACATGACCTGGGAAAAAAGAAGATAGGAGGGAGAATCCATTGACATGAAAGAGAAAATGACCTTCGCCTTTGAGTGTGTGAATGTGTTTTGGAAACTTTGAAAAAATAGTTAAAGGACATTTTTTTAAATGGGCCATTCAATCATCTGATTTGATTTTATTACCTCTGCCAAGGAGGTGATGTCTTTATCAGAGTTTTTTTGCCTGTTTGTCGCTCTGTTAGCAAGACAACTCAAAAAATTATGGACAGATTTGTATTAAATTGTCAGGGAATATTGAGCGTGCCGTGATTTGATTTTGATGGTGACCTGAATCCGGATGCAGATCCAGGATTTTTTTTAAAGGATTTGTTAACATTTTGAGACAGGGCAAATAGTGTCCGAAATGTCTTAGTGGAGGGTTGTGCTTTGGGACCACTTCTAGTTTTTTAAAATATGTTGTGCCTTAATGGATAAAAAAGTTGTGAGAGTTGCAAACAGGAAAGAACAAAGAACAAAAGCCTCTTACAAATAGCCCTGTGGTGCATGGAAACAACCTTTAGGCTACAAGCGTCCACAATTCTTTTTACTCATGGCTCTTAGTAAAAGTGATGGGCAATACCAAAATCTTTCAAATCATTACGATAATGCTTTTAATTGCATTATTGCAGATCATTTTATGTCACCTAATGTTTATGATTATGCTGTATCAAGGACCCTAAAGCACTTTAAAGCGAGAGTCCAACATTTTTTTTGTTTTTGTGTCTTGCCTCACTCCCAAGTCCACGACAAGCAGATAGACACCATTCCCCAGTTGTTCGCAAACTGCACTAAACCTCTGCGGAAGTAGGTCAACAAAGCTCAGCTACTGTTTAGGAGTAGAAGAAGATAATACGGTGATAGTAGAAGATAGCGTAACATAACACAGTAAAAACTGAGTCAAAACAGCCACACAGGACAGTTTAGAGTTGCTGAAGTGTTTATCTGATGACTGTAGGCAGAGACAGGCTAATACATCCCATTGACTTCCAGCTATATGAGCTAAGCTAGTTAGCGGTTGGTGACCTTTGCCTGTCTCTAACTTGTTACTGCACCCAGAGTCGAAAGAATGGTGTCTGTCTGCTTGCTGTGGACTCGGGACTGAGGAAAGACACAAAAAGAAAAAAAATGTGGGACTATCGCTTTAATGCAGCATGTGAGCTACAGACCAGGGGTCATCAGCTACACTCACAAACACCAGTTTTTCTTTTTATATATTAAAGGAACCATATTTTTAAATAAATACAAATATTATTCAGATTTTTGTCTAATTAACACATTTTTTCCCCCAATTGTCTGTATCTTAGCCTTTAAAGTGAGATCAGTCCCTGGCACCTATACAGCTGCCACCCACATGAGGCCAGTTGAGATATCTCTGCTGCTTCACTCTGGAGATTTCATGTTTCCATCACTGGGTTTGACTCTGATATACTCTTACTCCTGGCTGACTGGTTGATTTCAGTGGAGAACATACTCTTCAGCTGAAATTATAGCATTAATGGTGAATTTAACTACAGTGCTCAGCATAAATAAGTACACCCCCTCTGATTTGTCAGAAAACCTTAAGTTTCTTTTCAAAATCAACATTTTCTATGGCATACTATACCACAAAATACTCCCCCAAATATGGGCCATTGGTTGAAAACAAGATTTTTTCAGTTGCACACAAAAAAAGTATTTTTCTCAATTTAAGATCAGGATGACAAAAAGGAGTACAACTCAATCAAAGTTGTGAAAGAAAAGCTAAATTTTAGTTATCATATTACAAAATATTTTCATCTTATGGTAAAAAAAAATGTCATGTTAAACTCAGCTTTGTCAAAACATTGAAAATGTTCTTTTGTTCATTTAGATATTGATTAATACATTACTTTTAATAGGTGGTGTACTCATTTATACTGGGCACTGTATGTGCTTTTCAGATTTTTCTGGTATTTCGACCATTATGAGCATTTAAAATGCCTTTTATTAACTGCATAGTTGGTCCTTATAAATCTCTGGTCCTTTAATCCTGTAAAATGTTAAATTGTTTTGCAAATTTTAAATTTGTCTTTTTATAGATATGAATGTTATTTCATGGGAGTTCAGTCATGCTTAAGAAGCTGAAATGTTACTTTGTAGTAATCAAAAACAAGAAGAGCATTGAAGAAAAGAAATATGGCAAAAAGTTAATGTACTGATATATAAAAACACTGACAGTTTTAGGGGCCCTTGTTAGTCATCGGCCCAAGAATCTTCCAAACTTCTCCCCCTTTATGGCCTCATGCTCTGCTCCACTTACAATACCAAATCAAAAATTATATCTCACTAATGCTTAATCTAATCTTTCACAACAAAATGGATGAACTGACAAATTTGCACAAAAACTAAATGAATGAAAAATCCCAAACTCTGTGCGCATTTACTTTATATGTGTGTGTAGGTGCACAAGCATTTAAGTGCGTATGTGTGTGTTTGTATATTTGGCAGTGGGCACAGTAGCCACATGACGACCCCTGCCTGACCCCTGAGAAGCGTGTAGGCGCCGGGGTTCAGTCTGACTCTTGTCACATGATCCCCTGCTGCCCTCCCTCTCTCCATGCACAATGGAGTATTAATCTGAATGGCACATACACACTCTCACACACACACATTTTACTTGGAAACAGTCACACATACTTTGCTGAAAAAAAGAAGAAAAATCACGCACAAATAGATGTTTCTTTGTCTCCAAGAGCAGCGTTTTATGAATGCCTGTCAGCTGTAACTTTCTAAGGAAAAATCAATGTTTAACACGCCTTTTTTTAGAACCATCTCTTAATTTATTGGCGTCTTCATAGACCCCTGTACGTCTGATCCTGCTGGGTGGAGGCAGGTATTCTAATGCATGGATGCAGATGACATTTATTTAAGTCATGCATGCTGCTGAGGAATCTGAAGGGACTCATTGTACTATCGACGTGTCTTCTCTTTCCTAACTAGCTCTCACTCTCTGGTCTGTTATTTAGGGATTAGCAGACTGAGAGATGGATGCTGCTGCCTGAGGTGCTGCTGGTTTTCTGCTAATTGAGGACGTGTGCCTCCTGTCAGTCATGTGTACTGCCCCCTCTATGACCACAGCTCTGCTCAGTTAGCTCTGTTTTATTTTTTCACTTTTAAAGATTTTTCTAGGCTTTTTATGTCCTTGCTGGAAAGTCAGGGCAGTGGTTAGGGATGAAGATTTGCCCTTTGCCAAGACCCAGCCTTCTTGGTTACTGTTAAAGGGCCAAAATTTCTTGTTGCAGGGCTCCTCCTACTTCGAAGAACTAAAAATACCCTGTGAGTTGACAAACTTTACCTGCATTTTTTTTATTTATTTCAATAAACATGCAGAGAAACAATGAAGACAACAATACCATAACTTGTATCAGAATGATTAAAAATCTCTAGGCTTGTAGCTACAGTTACAAAATAGCAAAATCAACATTGGCTTTTTCTCACCAATAACTTTGTCCATCCTCACCTCCTCTTTTGTCGACTAACCTGGAATTTCTTCTCCCTTCACCATGATGATGGATCTTCCAAATCCTGCATCCTACTCTGCATGGGGAAAAAGTTAGCAGGCTAAGCTACTAACAAAATAAGGTGTTGTTTAATTGAGTTCATATAGCTCATGAATGATTATACAGATGAACATTTTTAATAATGTTAGACACACCCTACGATATAATATAATCAAATTTTGTACGTAAAGGAGAGGTTCTTTTGACAATTACCAGTGTCTATAGGGGACCACTAAGGGCACTAGATAACATGGTAACTTTTTACACCGAAGCACTGGTAGAAGTGTCGACAGGGAAACTGTCAGTGATGCAAAAAAGTTGATAGCAGTTTTGGAAAAGTTGAGGTCCAAGTGATAAACAGGATAATTCTTCTGCTTGAACATGCTAGGCTTAGGTCTGGGAATCTTAACAAGTTCTTAAATCAGTGGATGTTGTCAAATCCTGTGATGATTAAATGGTGAGTGCTAACCTGTTGCAATTTTTATAGTATGTTGTGCCTCAGCTCAGAAAGTGACTCTGTGTGATATCTTAAACGTTATTATGATGTAGTGCTTTTTTATCAATTGAGCTCGGCTTGGCATTATTACCACTACTGCTGCTCAGTACAGCAGTGTGATGAGTAAACTCATCATCCTGTATGTTAGTTGCCTGGTCAGTTACATCGTCCATTGTGGGGTGCACTAGCAAACCACAAGGTCAGCAGTGCTCCAGCAGTGTTTTCTTACTGTCTTTAAATCATAACTGATATATAATTTGATCTACCTTTAGCTTAGCGACTTCCTCTTACTTCTCCATTCTCTCCCACAGTTGGGGCCTCCAGCCTCCCAGCGTCCTCAGTGTGTGGGCTGACTCCAACCCGACTTCCTGTTATAGAAATTTGCGGAACCATAACCACCCCCAACAACACACACACAAACACACACACCCTCAGCAGCCATCAGTAGGTGACCCTGTTTCTGTGAATGTGATATATTGTTAACTGTTTTTCACATACTAGAGTTCCAAATGCAAAGAACCGAAAGGAAAAGCCAAGATGGAGAACTTAAAGCAGCAATATGTAAGAGCCTAGTTTTTCTGCTCTCTAGTGGCCACTATAGACCTCTGAGTGTAAATGCACCATTGTAAAACAGAGCGCCTCACACCAACGTGCATTTGTTGAGCTATAGAGGGAGGGGAATGAGCTGACAGAACGTCCTGAGAATCAAATAAACCATGTTTCTTTTCAAATGCATTACTTTTCTAGCGTCAACTGCCAGTTGTAAGCTTAGCGTTTGCATGTGTTTTCTGTAACTTTGACCGTAGTTCATAGGCTGTGTCTAATGGCTACGCTGGAGGGACTTGTTTATTACATGCTGCTAGAGATAACTTTATGTTTTACAAACTCTCAAAACAAAATTGGGGACCCTGTGAGACTTGACTGCAGTAGGATGAATTTCCCCTAGTTAAAGCTTCTAAATATGAGACAAAGGAGACGCCGATAATGAGCAGAGCAACGGGTCACAGCTGTTTCTGACCATCATCTATAGAGAAACATATAAAGAATAAACACCATCAGCTGTGAAACTTAAAACACCTATGTATTAGTGAAAGCAGTTATATGACATAAAAAGTTATGCTGTAACGTTACATTTATTAATTGTGTGATGTTCTCTCTCTTTCTATGAGTATGTTAGATACAGATTCAGCCTCCACTTCAGGCTCCTGAGAAGTTAGAGGATCAGGAGAGTTGTGGAGGTCTGAGGAGAAGAATTAGGGGAGGAGACGTGTGAGCTCTGGAGGAGCAGCAGTGATATGGTCAGAGAGAAAGATCCAACTGACCAGAGGGAATTTTTTATTTGTTTTGT